>CM028362.1:28148629-28566917 GCA_016624345.1 Platycodon grandiflorus
TCTTTTGAAAAGGCGTGGTAAGGATGAATTAACGACAATTTTAGTTCATCAAATTCTGCTGGCTCTTTAATTTGAACAACAAGAAGCAACGAGCAGCAAAGACTTCAAGTGGTTGAAACTAGAAGGGAGTATCCCTTTTTAGAAATTTTAGTTGAATAGTTTTGGATTGGAATAAAATTTGTTTGCTTGTCAGGATTGGTATATTTGAATTTGTTTGACGATTTTTAGTTCAGGCTTAGAAGTGGAAGGATAAAAGCATAGACTGGTTAGGGTTTGTTTTTTCGTAACTGGGGAAGATGAAGATGGAGACAGGGGTAAAATTGGTATTTTATGTTATTTTAACGGCCGAACTAACGTTCGTCCAAAAAATGGGCTCGCTTGCAAGATAACTGAAGTACAGTGATCCAAATAACATTTTCAAACAATCAGTAGCCGAATTGCAACCTTCCCCAAAATACAGTGGCCCGATTGTGTGTTTTGCCTTTTTTAAAAATAAATTAAAAGAAGAACTAACATTCAAACTGAAACCAATCACTCATGAAATGGACATTTGTTCCACATCTTACAATAAAGTCAAACTCGGTGGGACAACAACAATTCTGTTGCCAAAATTATCTCCACCTCTACCAACTTCTTTTTCCCCGAACTTTATCTTGTCAAGTCCATTTATTGCTATTTACTGTTGAATCCATTGGCATGTCTTATATTATCAATTCTCTGTGATCCTATGTTATATTGGCTCCTTTTGTTGGATTTATGTTTCCTTTGGTTCATAAATTGTGTATTAAATCTACAATAACTCCGTGTGTATACATTTCTTTCAGTTTACTATCACCTTAACCATTATTCATCCTTCCCGACTCTTTCTTTGTGATCCGTATATTTGATGTCTTTTCTATGCATCTAGATCCATGTTCATACGCTCTAACACTGCTTTCAAAACTGGAGTTTCACCCCCCAAGTTGCAACCTAAGTTAACAAAAATGAATCTCGTGGGGCCAATGCCAACCCTCTGATATTGAGGATGATGTTATACTACTAGTTTGAAAAACCATGTCTCTATTTCAGCAGTTGCCAGTCAGCCAATCAAGCTATAGTTGTAAAGAGCTTGACATGCCTTGAATTGGTTTACTAATAATTATACGTTATTTATTTCATAGTGCCTAATTTATAGTGATATACTACGTACTGAAACCTTTTTTTGGACTGCAACCAATATTCATAGCTTGCCTGTGAGTACTGAAATGTTGTGTTCACTGGGTTGGACTTGGTTGCTTGATGCGGAGTTGTTGCTTGCATGATACCTCCCTAAGTCCATATATCCCTATTTTAGCTTTGTTATATAGAAGCACATTAAAGAATTTGATTTCGAGCACTAATTTTCATTTCCATTTGTACAACTGTTTGCTAATTTCCAAAAATATGTTTTTAATTGAGTTTATCCGCAGTTGGTCATTTGGAGGTGTAACTATCTATTATCTCTATTTATTAATATCATTTTCTCCCTTTTGTGCTTTTATGTTCCCATCTTTATATTGAACTTATGTGTGCTTTTATGTTCCCACCTTATATTGGATTTCCTAAGTTACAACTTCCAAAACACATTTTTTAATAAATTGCTGCAGACCTTAAAATGGGTTACTTTATGTGGCGTTTACTTTGAATAGAGTTATAGAGATATTTATTTCTTAGCTCTCTCTCTCTCTCTCTCTCTCTCTCTCTCTCTCTCTCTCTCTCTCTCTCTCTCTCTCTCTCTCTCTCATTTTTGTATATTTTACAGGTTGTAAATGCGATAAAGGCACAGCCTGGGATCCATGACAATTTCACCCCTATAATGTCTCATTTCCTAAACATTGTCAATACCATGTATCAGCGCTGCAGCACATCTTTAGAGGTAACTCTTTCTTTATCATCTTAGTGTTTGAAAGATCTAAATTCATCTACGCTATTGGTTTCACGATTTGGCACTGAATTTTGAAAGGTGTCTTCTGCTGTATATGCTGGATTTTAATGAAAGCTTTTGAAAATGTCTGTAAGTATTCATATAGATTTCAGGTTCATATTATGAAAGGTAGCTCTGAATTGGTGGGGACAGCCGCACTTGAGGAAACCAGTTGTTGACTTGAGAATTTCCTTAGATGTTTGAGTTGACCACAATTGTGGAAGTTTATAACTTATAATCCCTCCGTTCCCCAATAAGTGTCCACTTATTTTTGGTTGTTGTAGCACAGGTTTTAGGATAGTTCAAAAATACATCCAAATAATACATTATGCAAATATATTTACAAAATATCATCATTTGACCTCCAAAGATTGATTTTTTGAAAAAATATTTTCATAATATTGTCTACAGGCGTCTCAAAGTCCGTGCCACACTACCTCAAAATAAGTGGACACTTATTTAGGAACGGAGGGAGTACTGCTTACTAAGCTACATGCTGATATTTGGGATTTTCCTTCATTTGGTGTATACTGTAAATCAGAATCAATGAATAGATAAGAGTAATGATAGGGATCCCAACTTTTTAGCCAACTTTTCATTTCAATCTGAGTGGCTGCTATGCATGTGATTTCACTTAACCTGTTGGGGCATAGACTAACCAATTGCATGCTTAAAATTGAGTTTATATGCTGGGATCCTTATCATGTTCTAAGTACATAAACAGACAATTTAACCATATCAAGTAAAGTTAGATGCAGCAATTTAAGTAATCTCCTCTGCCTATTGTCAACCTAAACTTTCTGTGCATTCTTCAAGTACCTACCTTGAAATTGAAGGTGGATACCTGCCTATTTATCTTAAATCATTTTTTTCTCCTTTGGGACTAATGTCAGGTTCTATTATCATCTCGTAACCCTCCAGACAGTGGATCCAGTCGGCTTCATGCAGACTATTTGGAGGTGACTTGTCTGCTCTTTTCTTGTGTAATTAAGATGGCATAAGGTTTTTCTGCCTCTGTCTCCTGTCTTTTTATTGAGCTGGGTCATACTTTGTTGTCAATAAATGTATGAGATGAATGATATTTTTCTAGTAAAGTGTTGAATTTTAGCAAGGAATCTATATATCTACGTCAAACATAAGATTATTTCAAAAAGTCACCTGGTATACCAAGTTTAGGGAATTGGTATGGATAGAATCATAGAAATATGTTTTGTTATTTAGGTGATCAAGAGGTTGCCACCTTCAAGACCTACTTTAGTGTGACAATAGGACTCCTTACTGAGTGTGTTTCATTTTGAGATATTATAGATGTGTAGGTGACATATTCTACTTTTTCTCTAGGTAATGGACTTTATAAATGATGCAATTGTATCAATGGACGCTTTTGTTAGTTCATACAAGCACGCAGCTATCTTCTTTTCCTGCCCTGTTGAAACAAGGTATGAAGTATTCTGCTACAATTTTCAATCTTGATACATCTTTTTTCTAAATCCTTCACTTGAAATTTAGAGGTGCATGTCATTCTGGATGTTTGGTTAAGTACTCCCTCCGTCCTTAAAAGGAATCGCATGTGACAAGTCCAACTTTTTATATCGTTCTTTTGCTTCTCTATATTTCCTTTAGATTGCACTAAAGTTATATTTTTTTTGTATGACACATATCTTCAAAAAGAAAGAAAAGATTTAAAAAATATGGAGATTTAAAGCTTAAATTTTAGAAACACGACTATCTTTTGGTAAAAACCCAGAATAGAAAGTACAACTCTTTTTTTTTTGGGACGGAGGGAGTATGAGTTACTATTCAAATATCGAACTGGCAAATCAAGTGCTCTCTCTCTCTCTCTCTATTCTATTGGACCATGATGACTTATATATCCCTAGCAGTTAGCTGTAGTGGAACAGTCACATTACATTATATTTTCTTTGGCCTTGGATGCTTTTTGGAAGCTTCAGAGTTCCTAACATTAAAGTACAGTGTTCTGGATTATTAATGAGGCTAGGTTATAAGGAAATATTCCCCTACAATGGAAAATAATCAGAAATATAGCGTAAATCAGGATTGACCAGTTATATTATTGAATAAATGAGAAATCCTATAGGGTGATTTGAATCTTTTCTATATTGGAAGAGGGAAACCATTCTTGAATGTATTATATGTTGAAGAATAATGTTATGATGTCATATGTCAATTGATGATTATTGATTTGGACGGTTGGAAATTTAGGGGTGCATTGAAAGGTTTTACGACTCCATCTAATAATAAATTTCCTGCTTTTGCAGTTATGGAAACGAGGAATTGGTTAAAACCCTTGCAAAATTGAATGATATGTTGCTGCCATCTTTGCAGCAAGGGTTCCGAATTATATTTGGAGCAGGAGATGGACATATGGACGCTTTTCCAGACATGTTCTCTATTGTCGCTATCAGTCTAAAGATGTTATCATCTAGAATAGTCAACTTTGGTTGGAAGTTGTTGTACTTTTGTTATCTTAATGATGAAGTTTTTGAAGAGAGCATCCCTCTTCCTGGCGCCATAAAAATACTCCCAGCCCAAGTGGAAGACCCTGTCATTAGGGCAGATATTTTGGTCCAGACATTTAGAGAAATCAGTGTAGAATGTGCAACCTTTCAGGAGGGAAAGAGCAGGGGAACATTTCTCCAAACTGTTGATAAGAACCACCGGTTAATGAGCAGAATTGAGTTATTACAGAACAAAGGTATGCATCTTGTATTTTACCTTAATGAATTTGAACAAGGGATGTTAGTTAACAAATCATTCCTGTGGACTTGTGGTTTGTTAACCAACAACCTTTAGCCCAAGTCATTGGGACTAAGGTTGAGTTGAATTTGAATGAAAGGGGGAAAATTGCCTCATTCTTTTACTTTCAATGTGGAAGAGCACATAACGTGGTAATGTAGGATATGTTTTTCTAATCATTTATGTGATAAATAACAATGGTTTTGTGCGTCGGAGATGATTAAATGGCTCAATGTACAGTAGATACCAGCTGATTTCTGCACTTGAATTTTAATAATCACTTGTGGATTCATTTATGTTAAACTTGATATTTGTGCTCTGGAGGGATGTCCTTAAGCCATCATTAGGTGGTCCTCAGTTTTCTGAGGAACCTGGCCTAACTTTGTCTCCTTGGAAGTGAAATTTCGATATAAGTTGTACTGTATTTTCTTACACTTGTATGGTAAATAACATGTTCAACAAGATTAGTTTTGTAACCAAATGTTTTAGATAGATACAATGTTCCTCTCAAAAATGTTGATGAAAACAGGGAAGAACTGCCCTGACTGTATTTAACTTTTGAAGTGGAACTGCTTACTTGGCATTTAAGAGGATAATTTTGCTGTTTAGAGGATAATTTTTCTGCTTAAACAAATTGATGGAATCTACTTCAGCTAGACAAACTGAATCAACTTATACACTCCTGGACCTGTGGGCCTTTGTGTGGTAAGCAAAACTTTCCATGCGATAATGCAGAAGATGAACTTTCAACACTTTAAGTGATACTATGGAAGATCAGAATAACACATGTTCTCGGTTCCAGGAAATCTAAAAATATCTTCTTGCACTTACAAACTCGGAAAACCGTCTTAAGTAAAGTGTGTGGACATCAGGTTAGGTTGCACACTATGCTGCAATTGCAGCCGGAGATGCCTACTATGATCTAAATTGGAATTCTTAATATGGGTTTTGGTGATATTTTCAGGAACTTTTTTGAAATTTTCCATCTCCATAGTTGGGAGATTAAGGTTTTATCATGGCTGTTGCGGTAAAATTGGGGTTTACTTCCTGTAGTTCTTTGACTCAGGTTCTTGTAACAGCTTTTTTTCAAAGTACTACGCGGAAGTGCCTTGTCTTTCCTAGTTGATGGCCCTGGTGAAGAAAATTGCACATTTCTTGTGTCTGTGTTGGATCTTCATTTAATTCCACCCCGCAGACTGAGCTGTTGCCCGATTGGTGGCCTTGCTTCATTTCTGACATACACCTTTCTTAAACTGTCACTTACAAATTAGGGACGGTTTGGCCAATTATTGTTCTTTCTTTTCTGCCATTTGTGGTTTGACTAGATTTCACTATTTGAGGATGACCCCAACAGTTGAGAGAAAGGTTGAGTTGAGCTGATAATCTACTCTGGTTCTTGAGAAAATTTCAATATTGAATACGATCACTTGATTGTTCTTAAGAGAGGACGTTATATATTTGCTATCTTATGTGACATCCTTTTTGATGTGTTAGACTTGCATAAATTGTAGTATTTTGATTACTTGGTAACGCCTTGGAAAACTGGCTGGCTTTTAAAGGAAGATGTAAATGATGAAACACGTTTGAATGTTTACAAGCTTTACACCACATAATGGCTAATGTGCTATCTAATGAGGCCTTCTATTCTGCTTGTACACTGGAATTTCTATCTTGAGTTTGTCTTGTAGCAACTGATGCTGTATTTCTTTTTCTTCCTATGGTAGGGTGGATTTTACTGGATGATGAACAAATGCAGTTTCTATCTGGAATCATTGTGCATCCCAGAAGCAAGGAGATTTCAGATTTTCCAGTTGTGATGAACAACAAGGTGCAGATAGATGAAGACACTGCAATTATTGAGTCGAAAATTAGTCAAATAAAAGACTTATTTCCTGATTATGGTAAAGGCTTTCTCTCTGCATGTTTAGAAGTCTATAATCAGAACCCTGAGGAGGTGATTCAGAGGATCCTGGAGGGAACCCTTCATAAAGATTTGCTGTTACTGGACACTTCATTAGAGGTGGTCCCACCCAAGTCTGCTTCTTCTGTGAGCAAGAAAGACAAAGGGAAAGGGAAATTAATAGAATCTACATCTACTACAGCACCCTCCACAAATATGGAACCTTTAGTAAGCAAGCTACAGGTCGATGGCCCACCATTCTTATCCTCTTCTTCTGCTGGGAGATATGTCAGGAAATCTACAGGTGACTCTGCAGATTCTGAAATTCTCGATTCTAGAAATGAAAAGGATGTGACCAAGACTGCTGCCCTTGCATTACAGCTCGAATATGAAGACGAGTACGACGATTCTTTTGATGACCTTGGTCTAAGTGTTGGTGATTCAGGATTGGAAGACAGGGAGATGAATTCAAATGGGGAAAATTCATGGGAGTCAGGAAGTGGAAGTTCACCTTCAAATGCTTCTAGATGGGGTTCGCGTCAGAAGCCCCAATTTTTTGTCAAGGATGGTAAGAACTACAGTTATAAAGTTGCAGGTTCAGTGGCTGCTGCAAATTACAATGAAGCATCGATAGTTAATCATGCTCAGAAAGAATTAATCCATGGCCTTGGACGTGGAGGTAATTTACCTTTAGGTGCAGTTAAGAAGATGGCAGGGTTAAATGAAGTGCAAGATAGTGAAAATGATGTTACTGAGGTGGGAGGTCGAGGGAATTCCATGAGAGGAAGGAGGGGAGGAGGAAGACATAATCACAGAAAGGAGCAAGCCATGACCGAGTCAAATGAAAGAGAAAGTAATGAGCCTGATGTGGGAGGACGTGGGAATTCCATGAGAGGATGGGGTAGAGGGGGGAGAAGTAATTACAGAAGGGATGAAGCAGTAAGCGAGCCAAGTGAAGGGGAAGATCATGAAACTGATACTGGAGGACGAGGGAATCCCGGGAACTTTAGAGGAAGGGGTAGGAGAGGAGGAGGGGGTAGGAACAATTACAGAAAGGATCAAGCAATGAGAAAACACTTTTCTGGATTGAGTGGTTTCTAATTGAACTGAAATGGACACAGACGATATTTCGTAAACACCCATAGAGAGAAATCTAAATGAGCTGGATCCATTGTGTATAGAGCTGATGAGAACTGTACAGTTCATTCGTTTTGTTTGCGTAAGGTGGGTCAAGGTTCTATGCTATCTTTTTACTAGAATGCCAGCCAGATTGCATCGTTAATAGAGTGAGCAGTATATCTTTTTCTGGAGAAAAATGGAATGTTTTTTTTTTTTGTTTTGGTTCTACTATATCTACTGAAACGTTTAAATGAGCAAACTTCTGTTTCAAATTAGTGCAGGGTTTCTATTTTTCATTTTGAGACAATTAAGATCTATCGTGTTGAAAAATGTATATTCAGTGGTGTTTGCTATAATCATACAAGTACCTAAAAATAGAGAGGAAAGTATGCCATTTGAGAAGTAGATGGATACCTGAAGGTCCATTATCAGGTTTAAGTGCTAGTAGAAAAATACAGATATGCCAATTTTGAATTTTTTTTTTTCGTCTTTAATAAATACCTTTGTTTTAAATTTAATGTCCTTTTAATTTTATGTCATTTCTGAAAAAGTGTACTTTTTATTTTTATTTTTTCTTTTTATGTTTCTTTTATCATTTTATCCTTGTGTTTACTTCCTACTTTAAGTGATGGATTTCACTTTACATGAATATTGGAAAACACACTTCCTACTCCCTTCATTCCAAAATAATTATTTTGTATCCTAGTTTAGGTTGGTTCAAAATATGTGTTTCCGTTTCATTTTCGGAAAGATTCTTTTAGCAAATTGTTTACAACTCTTATTAATTATAAGATGAATAAATAATAAGGACCCTAGAAATGTCATTTTTAAAACTTGCATAAAGTTAATCGGGAACACTTATTTTGACACAAAGTGATAAGAGTTAATTAACTTTTCTTAACGGGAGGTGCTAAACGCAGCCTCCCTCCTCGGCGAAATTACTAACTTGCCTTTGTCTTTATATATAAAAAAATTTCAACTTAAAACTCACTTTCATTTGCTTCGAATGTGTATGTTTTCGATATATTTTATGTTACATTAATTTTTGTTGTTGTTATTATTGTGTTATAATGTACATTTTTTTAATAAAAAATAAATCTGAGCGACGTGCGCATGGGCCAGTTGCATGTCCTCTTGAATATACGTCTGGCTCATGCGCATCTTCAAGTGGACATGCGCATGTTCCCCTTGTTCTTCATTTTTCAATTGTTGCACTTTTAGACTCTGAATTTGTAATTTTTTGAAAAAATTGTACTTTACCCCCCCTCCCTGAATTTGTTAATTTCGTTAAATTGTTTAACTTAATAGAAATTTTTATTATACCGAAATAAAAAATTTAACGAAATTAACAAATTGAGGGGGTAAAGTGCAAATTTTTAAAAATCTACAAATTCAAGGTCTAAAAGTGCAACAATTGAAAAATGAAGAACAAGGGGATATGCGCACAGACCAGGCGCATGTCCATCTGATTTTTATTTTTTTATTTTTAATTTTTGTAAAAATGTATATTATAACACAATAATAAAGCAAAAAATATATATTTAACAAAAAATATGTCAAAAACATACACATTAGTAACAAATAACTAAGTAAAAAAATGAAAAAACTAAATTAAAACCAAGTATTCTTAATATGTGTTGAGTCGCATAAGACTCATTTTTAGGAACGGATGCAGTAATTTTTTTGTCCCATCTTCGTATGAAAATTTGTCCCATCTTCATATAAAGTTACTGGTGTGCCTTTGTTATCTATAACTCCATCCGTCACAAAATGAGTGTTTATTTTTAATTTTTCGGTAAAATTAAGAAAATTGACTTATAGGTCATTTCAATAATACATGTACATTTACATTTGTAGTGTTCATATATAACATTGTAAGTGTACACTAAAAACTAAAAGTCTAAAACATGATAGGCGGCAAAGGTAAAAATTAGTAAATTGATACAAAAATTAACACTCATTTTGGACATGAAAATTTAAAATTAGACGGTTATTTTGGGATGGAGGTATTATGTCACAATGTGCACTTGCAATACTACACTGAAAATTAAGGAGATTCATGGATATATAGTATGTACAACTAAAAATTTCTTTAATATTTGCAAAAAGAAAAGAAAAAAAAAACATTAAAAATGACACTGTCTTGGGTTTTGGCTTGTGCAAGGGTCGCACTAAACACGAAGAGTTTTTTTTTTTTTTCCCAGAAAAGTAAAAAGAAAAATCATTTTGGTATGTATTAGAAATAAATTTTGTGTAAAAATTGAAGGTTATGTTCAGCAAAGGGTGAACTCGACTCATTTCAGTAGCAGTCTTGCTTTTTATATTGGTTTTGCTTTGATTTTTTTTGATAATTAAGCTTATTAAATACAGGATTATATATACGCCTTCTAAATTGATTTTTCTTCTTAATAAGTAGATATTGAGTGCAGTGGTGATACTATATTATTGATATCACAAATCAACCAAATGCAACCAAGCAATACCTTGCTGATGCAGAGAGCAAGGTTGCTGGGGTGTGATCAACAATCTTGCTTGCCACATCAACGACATTGTTGTTTTAACGCGTTTTGGTAGGTTGGTAATACTAATACCGTTATCACCATTGAAATCAATATTTTTTCCTTATTTAACGAACTGCCTTGGGATTCTTCAAAATTTTCTAGAGGTTATTGCGATTGTGCGGCTAAAGATGAAATAAATAGAGATGCTTCATATCTTTTTCGAGTGAGAAATTGATGGTCCATCCATCCGGCTACCCGCTACTGCCGCCGCAGGTAGTGAAAAGGAAATCAGTCAGTGAGGCTGAATTGAAATCCAATGTCCGGTGTAGTGGTGGAACCGTGGAAGCAAGTTTTACACTGCAGCAATGAGGGTAAATTAGCGATGATATTGTTTTTACCTAACTAAACACTAAGATGTGTCATTTTTAAACCTTGCGGGGGGAAGAGGGTAAACTGATAATGCTTTGAAATTGTTAATAATCTGATTTTGACTAGGCCCCGACTGGTTGAGATATTCTGGGAAAGTTTATTAGGAGAAACCTTTCCTAGAAAACAAGAGATTGTGACTAGGCCTTCAATAGAGCAGGTTGTGTTTCAATATACATAATAGTATGTGTGTGTGTTTTTTTTTTTCTTTTTTCGAGTAAGAAATATTTAACATAACTTAGTGATCTTCTACCCACTCTAATATTTGGAACCGTACAATTTTTTGAACAGACAATAATCTCAAAGAGAGAAGAGGACATCAAATGAAATACATCTGTGATCCATCTTGTGACTTAGTTGTTGCATTTGCAGAGATACTGAGCTGCAAACGCAGCAGCTATCAAGTAAAAAAAACCGCGTGTATTTTCATTTTGGTGTGCTTTTGTTCGAGAGGGAGTAGAATTTTCTACTGTAATATAATGTCTTGCATTGGAGTAGACACTTCCATTTGATGAAGTGGGAAGAGGCACATCTATTACAAAATATCTAACTCCATGGAAACTATCATCACATTGTGTAGGTTCTTTGCATAAGCATGTCTCGAACTTGAGTCGCGTCGATTAGCACAATCACACTCGACCTCAAGGGAAACAAAAGCAACATACATAATCCTTTGATTATTTGACCTGATCAACAACTCACATGGTACCAATCACACAATTGGCTTTGGAACCATAAGAATGTATTTACACATAACAATGTACAACCTGTTTTAAAAGCTACTTCTTCAATCACATTTTCTTAATACTACTTCAAAGAATAATGCAACTGTTTTCAAATGACACATTGCTTATCAACCGTAAATTCATCAATAGTTAAATTTAAAAATAATCAATTTATATATCATTTCAAATAGATCAACAATGCTGCCTCCAACTTGCAGAATATTGTAACAAACAGCTGCAGCCTTCACTAGATCTTTCAAAATCTGATTAAGTCGTCTACTCAAAGCCAAAATGGCCAGCATTCCTATCCTGCAAGCAAGATAAAGCTCCCAGATTAGCATGGCAAATGCGCATAGAAATTAGGCATGCGATGCGTGGAATTTAATCTTCTGACAAGAAATTACCTGGGATAACATTCGCTGCTTGTTTAGATACTGTGTCCTTGCCTTGTTAAGGACCGAGTTTGGAGACTTGTACATCCTCTGTTCAAAGATTGAATTAACAAAACAAGTTATAGATATCAAGTATTGAAGAAGTCAAGGAGAACTCGATCAAGTAACAAAGAAATCAAGACAATAGGCGCAAATGATACAAACCCTTGAAGAGACATAATTGAATTGGTAAAGCAGAAGCAAGTCATGCATATTGGCCCCACAATACAATAGTCAAAAAAGGGAGGGAAAAAAAAAAAAAACTGATTCCCCAGTTAATTATATCATAACAAATGCACATAGCTTAGAAAAGTTGTCGTACAACGAACGGGTATACTAGTTGTATAACCAAGACAGCTTATCAGCAACACAAAAATCATTATCAACAATATAGATTCTAAAAGAAACAAGAGCAATATGCAGCTTGTAGTATCATTCATAGCATGAACTAACCTTTTCAGTTCCAGATACACGATGCTCCCCACCTAAAAGATGCTTTTTCTTCGGGGTGAAGCCAAAGACGTCATGAAGGAACTCATTTTCCTGTTTGAACAAACCAGTAATCCATGGGCAGGTAGGTTCAAAGACTATTATTCAACCTAAAAATAAATACTAGAACACAAGAAGAAAACTACCTGCATGTGCTTGACGAACCCACCACCAAGAAAACGTTTTATGAAATTCAACTGTAACAGAAACAACAAATTAGAAAAGAGAAGGAAAAAACACTCCTACCCAGACGCAGAAATCGGATACAAGATATATACTACCAACCTGAATCAGTTCAGACCATGTTGTAGTGTTTAGGGACTCTCCGCCTATTTTCACCGAGGTTTCTGGACAATAACCATCCTATAATACAAACAAATATTACTACAAGCAGCAGCATACAGAACCAGAATACATGGCTGACAAGGATTATGAAATATACCTCAAGAAATTCCAGGATATCTCGAAATAAGTTCCGCTGATTATTAAGGTCTTTCTTGGCAGAGCCCTTACCACCTGCCTCTGACGAAAGGTTTCTCATCTGATTGATGATTTTTGTTCTCAATCCCTGTATTTGTGCTATTTCCCGTGAATTGTTACCTTCAAAAGCGGAGCTGTCACTAGAGCCTTTAGCTACACCAGAGAACTTCTCTAAATTTCCCATTTCAAATATTAAAGCAAGTGCTTCACCGGCAGCAATGCGTACAGATCTGTCATCCTTATCTAGTAGAGTTGAAAAATAAGAAATGGACCTGCACAATATGGTTATCCATTAGTTTTCCTGACACAGCACAGCTTCCCCCCTACACCATACTGTCTCCAAAGAATAATAACCTTAAGGTGCCTGGATCTCTGTCAGATCACATATGCACCCTTTCATCTGTTCGTTTGTTCCCAGTGTTGTCAGTTGTGCATGTGCGAGTGGGTGGTGTTGTGATTGTTGTTGGTGGTTTTCTTCTTTTCTTTCCATCTTTCCCCTTTTCCTTTTTTGTGTTTTTTTGTGTGTGTGGGTGGTTGGGGGCGTTGGGGTCGTGGTGGTAAGAGTTGAACCAAGATTTGCTTACTCTTGCCAAGTTTTAGAGTTGAGAGTCCATCCATCCATAGTTGTGAGTAGAAATGACCAGGCAGCAACCACTGCAGTTATTATTGTTGCCGAAGGTTTTGAGGCCACAACCTGATGTGAAACAGCTTTAATTTTTCATGATATAGTCCAGAAAAACACACGGCATTGTACAAATATTCAAAATGCGCAAAGGCAGCAGATAAGTCGCAAGAATTTTACAAGAGTTACTTCAAAACTAAGACATAATAAGGTGTAAATACAACATGAAAACATAAATCTCCAACATGAAAACATAAATCAATACATACGTTCGGACCCAGTTTTGGATGAACCACTTGCCACATTATTTGCATGGATTTTTCTGTTTCCTCTGGCTCAACTCCGCCAACAAAAGTGATAACAGCCAAGCAATCCAGTAACTAGTCATTGTGCAGGAAACATCAGATTAGCCATTGCCTCAATCAAACTGGAAGCAAGTATAAAGAGAAACGTAAAAGCATATGCCATATAATACCGATGACATCTTCAATGTTTCCGAACGAGATTTGAGAGCCTCTAAAATAGGAGAAACTGACCCTTCCAATATTTCTTGAGCCTTCTCACCAGGACCAGTTGTCAGAGCCAACAATCCTATCAAGATAATAGCCAACATTTTGAACGCTCTCCAAGAATTAACACAATCGTATCAAGGCTAAGGCTATGAGAATTACCGATGGCATGAGATGCTAAAGCAATCTCTTTCGCAGACCCACGCTTTATGGAATTCAGACATTGGTCCCACAGTGTAACAAACCTAAAGAAAAAGAAAACCACATAACATAAGAACATAATAAATATTCCAGTAAGAGAGTAACGCCTTTTGAAATATTGAACTTTAGATAGATAACAAGGAGCAATAGAAAGATAGGATAACAGTTCCTCAATTTCCTGAAGTAGTTTCCTGATCACCATATTCATAGCCAATTTAATAGAATTACCAATAATAGGCAGTCAAAAATTAAGTATCAAACAGAACTCATTTTTCAATTGGCTACTTAAGACACCATGAAGCATCACAGGCAAGTAAGTTGGCGAATCACCTTCTCTAAAAAAGTTTCTAAAACTAAAACATCAGTAACTCTTTCAGAAGCCAAAAATGCATGATCAAACAGCACAGTTTAGGTCATCAATCACGTCTATAATTCACCTTTAACATACATAGAAGATGAACAAAGTACAAACACCAAAAATATGCTTACTTATTTTTCAGAAACTCGTGTGGTAAGCTGCTGTTTAAAGTCTCAATTATTGTGGCCAACGCCTTCTCTCTTGTGGACCCCCTATAAACAAAAGAAGCAAAAAAGATAAACAATGATACTCAACCAATTTATAAACAGCAACTTCAAAAGAATCATTTAGGTGCAACTTATGAGTGCAACAAAAACAAAAGACAGTATCCTCCCTCAGTTCCACTTGAAAAGTTCAAATTCCTTTTTGGAATATTTCTATCAAAGATTATTGTTTTGAATTAAATAACTTTACTAGGGAGTTCTAACTTTACCCCTCATATATGAAATAAACAATTTGGAGCCTGAAAAAAGAAAAAGAAAGAAAAGAAAAGGCTGTTTTGGTTCCGGTGATCATGGAAAACCTAGACCTAGGTCCCTTGGACACTATAATTTGTGGACACGGACACCACGTGTCCAAGTGTAGACATAGAAAGAAGGTATCATACGTGGCGACCTTCAAAATTAAGGATGTAAGGATACAACCATATATATGCAATCTCTAGCTAGATACTCTCCATTTCGACCAAATAGTCCACTTTCTATATTTGAAAGTCAACGTATGTATATATCAAACCGATATTTCAACATACATTTAATATGTTTTAGGCATTAAAACCTACACTAGAAATACTATAAATTGCATCTTTTATGATTTTCAAAAGATAAATAAAGTTATATAAACAGACCATCAAAAAATAACTAAGTAGACCAAAAATAATCGAAAAGAGGATTCTTTGAACGGATGAGACGAGTTTTATAAAATATGAAAGAATACAAGCACAAAAAGCTCCCATTATTCTATCTTTTCTAAACATATCTTTACTTTTTAAGTGAAAACAGTAAATCCTACCTACTTGGTAAAAACCCTAATTGGCCCTCAATGAGATTGGGAGAGGGGCGAGATCCTACCTTTCTCCGAGTGACTAAGAAATTGGGGTTTGTGCTTTTGACACACCTATCTTATGAAATTTTACAATTTCCACGTTCCCCAAATTTAGCTTAGGCAATTAGGCAAGACTACCAGCCTCCAGCTTGAGCTTGCAACCTTACGAATTTTACACCTGTACAGTTTGCAGGCTTTTCTTCTTTCATCTTTTTTCTTTCTTTTTTTTTTTTTTTTTCTGGAGGGGGATAAGTATGTGGGTGTGCCTACAAACAAACGTAAGATACATAATAATTCATCTAACCTAAACAAAATACCTTTTCTCATATAAAGCTTCTAAACATTGATCAAGCACGCTTTCTTTACTAAGCTGTATATCCTCAACACCAGACACCAGCATCTGATCCGGAACAGTTGAAGAAGAACTCACACTATCAGTATCATCGCTATCCAGCATAGCAGCATTCTTACGATTAGAATTACCTATAAAAAATCCATCAAAATCAACAGCAACATCTCAGACTCCCATTCCATCTCAAATTATATACATATATACATATGTATGTATGTATGTATGTATGTATGTATGTATATACATACATACATACATATGTATATATGTATATACATATATATATATATATATATGTATATATATATATATATATATAAGCTTCAAGCCAAATTGACATAATCACAGGATTTTCACAATCAAAGCTCAACTTGCACTCTCACACATGCATTATAACAACTTTCAGCTGAATTGATGCAATTATAAGGTCATAAAACTAGTACAATTAAAAGCAACATTACATCGAAAAAGGGGCAAAATGGAAAGAATGAAGACGTTTTTCTTAAAAGCAGCATGTAATTAAGATATAGCGCGTAGAATCAATCCAACACAGAAACAAACCCCTAATTTGTTTAAACAGAAGAAAAAGAAACGCGTTCACATGCAAGTAAAATCAATTAATAATAACTTACGTTTACCCATTGATGACAGCTCCGGTAATAGAATTGTTAGAAAGGCATACAAGGTTGACTACGAAGAGAAGGTATAGAAATAAAACAGAGATCGTGAGGGATAGATTTGTTAATCGAGGATGAAACTGAATCAAACTGAATAAAATCGAAGGACGATGTATCCATTAAAGATATTGAAGATATCAAAGTGATTGGTGAGAGATAAATATATCTCCGATATATATATATATTCGAACTCGAATTGAGGTAGCGTAGATATATTAAGCAGGAAATATTGGGGAAAGACGTCTCTGAGAAAGGAAACGGAGCAGAGGAGAGGGATTATTCAAGTTGGGTGGTTTGGAATATTCGGCTGCGGAGTTGGGGAGGACAGGGTCACTGTACTTATTATGTTGTTATGACGTGGATCTACCTGGGCCGTTAGATTGGGTGATGTGATCAGGAGTGAGGGCTTCTTTGTTTTACTTTATTTTGGGTAAATTGCAGACTAACTCCATATGGTTTTATAATATTGTAACCGACATCCTTGTGGTTCATCAGTATGCAAAATACTGTATATTGGTTAACCTTGTACACTTGTCGACTACTACATTACATAACTTCCTTGCAATTACATTTTCCGTTTAAGTAAATGATTCTCACTCCGAAGCTAATGTTTTAACCTATTTTTGGCAACAAACAAACAAAAAAATATACTCATAATTTATACTTCATTCGTTCCGGGCAATAAATATTACACTTAAAGAGTCCACTTTTAAAAATTATACTTACAGTTTTTATAACTTTTTCATATATACATTTCACTTGTGTTGTAAGCATCTAGATTGTGCTTAAATATTTTTGTAATTATGATCAACTCCAATTACACGAATGTATCCCTTAATTAATTATTAGACTTTTTCAATCGTGAATTTTTTGGGTTGAACGGAGGGAGTAACTCACTCCACTCAAAGAGGTTTTTTTTTTATTTTATTATTATTTTCGAATGTTTCACTTAAAGGGTCTAATTTCAAAAATTATGTCTATAATTTTTATAACTTCTCAACTGTACTACATGCTATATAAACATGTTGATATAGATCAATCATTTTTTAATTATGACAAATTCCTATGATACTTGTATATTACTTGATTAGTAGACTTTTCAAATATAAATTTTTTGGTGACACGGAAGGAGTATAACTAAAGTTTCATTCTAAAGCTGAATAAGAGAAAATTAAAATTTTGGATGTTATTTTATTTTGGTGACGTACAATTTCGAAACTACTTCAAATATGTTAATTACTTGATATGGTGGACTAAAATATGTTACTTTAATATGCTTAAAACATGTTAATGACTATATTACCTTGAAATCAAACTTGAACAAGGAAAAGGAAAAAAGAAGTCGCATTCACAAAAACACATACATTTTCAATGGACTAGGAACACAATCATTAAGATACATACAAATAAAACAATTCTTTTTAACAATAAAAATTAAATTTTATCCCTTCGTTTTTCACTTTTTTTATATTTTAAAATTCATGTATAAGAAAAAGAATAGAAAACTACCAACAATATAAAATTAAATGGATTTGATTTTTGTTTTATACTTTATACCAACAATTTCTCGGTCTAATCAACGTCTCTCGACTAAATCATGAGAAGGTAATCTACGAGACTGATGTGAGTACATTAACCTCATGAGTTAGTGATAAAGTCGATCTAAACTCATTCTACACAAAGTAACAAATAGATGGTCGATCCTAAGTCCCATTAATAATAGGACAATAATCAAGTTCAGAAGAATAGAACAACTTAGCACATTTTTTTCTTATTTCATGTTCTTAGAAGGTTTAAATAATATTTTGGTCTCTTAATTTGCTATTTTTATTCGTTTGGACTCATTTTTTTATTATTTGTTATGTCTCACATATTATTTTTCTTGGTTAGTTTAGCCCTTCATATTGTTACTGTCTAATTTTCTAATAGATTTCTTCCACAAAGACTAAAATACCCTTAATAATATTAATAAATCCCAACCCAACCCCACGCACCCATAAAATTAAGTATTTATTAGGTGTCATTAACATTACTCTTTTTGTTGATTCGTGTTTAAGCTCTCTTTAAGACGCACTTGACAACTAGGAGAGACTAATTTTTCACCACTCAAACAATTACCTAAGACCAAGTCTATTTATCCTTAAGGATTACTACTTCGAAGCCGAAATTAGGTTAACTCGAATGACTTTATGCTCGACAATTTCATTTTCATCATGAATTATAACTGTTTGATGTACATTTATTTCTTAAATTTAATTTTAATGATTTTGTACAATTAAAATCACAAGATCTGTTTGCTATTCGGCTTTAGGATGTTGTTCTTGTATAGAAAGAGTGTTATTGACTTGAAAATTGGATGAAATATGTGTTTTGGGCAAATTCCGTTGTCTTTAGTTGAAATAACACTATTAGGGAGGTCCTCTTCAACTAAAATCAATCACAGAGAGTTTCTTGCATATTAAAGAAACACAGGGTGGTACAGTGAAACAATAGGCAGCTTCATGGAGATTAAGGGGGAAGAAAAGTAGTTTACGCGATTATATATTTGTTTTTAGTTTTTGACGACGTGCCAGTTGGAGCGTACTTTAATGACACGAGGCGTGACAGACTAAAGAGCACGTGTGGACTTTTGCACATGTTATATATTGGTGCTGGTTTTACGGGGTGACAATGGTCGATACGATTGCACGAATCAGCACGACACGATTATAAATACGAATTATAAATTTTATTAAAATAATACTTATTGTTAAATTTATGATCATATAAGATGAATAACATGAAAACAGAATACTGTAGAACAAACACAACACAACGACAAGAATTATCACCCCATTTTTTAGTTGGATCTCACTGCCACCTCCCTATTTTAAGAATTTTTCTCTCTAAGAATTTAACTTCCCAATGGTTTTCATTCTTCCCCATTCTTACATGGATCCAACTACCAAATTATTTTTTATTTTTATACTTTTCAAACAAAT
Source organism: Platycodon grandiflorus (assembly GCA_016624345.1). Lineage (NCBI taxonomy): Eukaryota > Viridiplantae > Streptophyta > Magnoliopsida > Asterales > Campanulaceae > Platycodon > Platycodon grandiflorus. The sequence goes on from CM028362.1 coordinate 28,168,144, forward strand.
TAATTTATTTAGCTTTAATTAATATATTGCATATTCAAATGTTTCGTATAAATAAATTAATTTATTTATAATTTTTGTAATATGTTGCATATTAAAATACTTTTTATAAATAAAAAAATTAAAAGCAGCAAGGGGGGTCTTCACTCGCCTAGAGATCTCGTGGACGCACGCGCCGGCCGCAAGGCCTCTGTGTTCCAGGGTCCTGCGTCTGGCCTTCTCCCATAAGAATTTTATTCTTATTTTGAGCTCTACAAGAATTTTTGGGCATGAACGGATAATCAAAAATCCCTCCCAATGGTTGTTCATTCTTGTCTTAGTAGGAACACCGTAAGATTTCCCCACTGGGGATGCACTAAGGAGGAAACTAGAAAGATGTCAGCTTTGCTTCTTGGCGCAGTGCCTCTTGGACAAGGATTGAGCCGTAATTTCCCGATTCAGATCAAGTCATCATCATATTCTCTCTTTAGCGTGGAACATGACATTGATGTACATGTATTATTAAAATAATTTAAAATTTAAGTTTTTAAATTTAATCAAAAAAACCTCAATTTGAAACAAAGGAATATATCACTTTAGTACAATTTAAAAAAATATGTATAGTAAAAAACAATAATACTACTAAATTTTAAAAAAAAAATTAGATTTTTTTTTTTTTAAAGGGAAGTAGGGAATATGTGAATGCCTTACATTTCAACACTATAAAAACCCAAAGACATATAACAGCCTGAAGTGAACTGAACCCAATCCAAGAAAAATCAAAACTAAGCCCATCAGAAAACCCAAAGTTTCAAAATCTTGTTTTCCATTACACATCATATAGATAACAGTATGAATTAACTTTAGGGTCACGATTATGTCTCATCAGGCGCCCTTTTTTGGAGTGGGTCGAACCCTCACCTCATGATCTCCTCGCCCTTGAAAGCGAGTTTTTGCCTTCCTCACACCCTGAAACTGGGGTTCACTTGGGAAGTGCCTGGTTTCGAACCCTTGACCTCCAAAAGCGGCCATAAGATCCTGGGGTGTGAGTACCACTTAAGCTCATGTTCCACAACCTATGACTTTAACCTGGAGGTAATATGTTCGAATCCCCAAGTGAATTCAGAATATGAGGGAGAGCAAAAACCCACTACCATGGAGTGGGTAGACCCTTGTGACCGTAGCTCCGCAGCCCGACGACCTAGTCGCCGTTGGCATAGGCCGACTCGCGGTGTAGTGGGCTATGCGTCATCAGGTCTAATTTTATCCAACGTCTATATGAAGGAGATCCCAAATTAGCAATCACTATGCACTGGCCCGATAAATTGCTCAAAATGTATTTAAGCCCCCGGCTGTTTACTTACGACTCCCAATGTCTATAATTGTTTGTAGGCTACCTAAGCCCCGAGTTAATGAGGAGGACTTGCTTTTCCCATGAAGAAGACCTCTGAAACAAAAAATGAAAAGGAAAGCCCCATTGCATTACTCTTCATAGCCCACATTAGGTTGTCTCGCTTATGTTTCTAAGGCCTGAAGGGCGTCCACGCTCGTGATCCAGAAAAAGTCTGCTACTCGGCCCACGGGGGTGATGGAATTCCACATTATTCCTTAAAGGGAATCATAGGCGTTAAATGTAGTTCCCTGTATGCTAAACGCAGCCCCTAGCAAAATTATTAATTTGCCCTCATTTTTAATATGTAGAAAATATTCAATTTAAAACTCTCACTTTTATTTGCTTCGAATGTGTATATTTTCGACATATTTTGTGTTAAATTTCTTAATAGTTCGTTTATCGAATAACAAAGATAATTATAGAAATGTGCTCTACTCCGTGGGAACATCAAAATCGTATATTTATTCGTCCAAAATAATGTTTGGATGATGGAGATATTAATGTCTAAAGTAGGTGAGTTAAAATTGGATAATTATTCCTTAAAAAGGGAATCATAAGCCCCCCTATACGCTAAACACAGCCCCTAGCGAAATTATTAACTTGCCCTCATTTTTAATATGTAAAAAATAATCAACTTAAAACTCTCACTTTCATTTGCTTCGAACATGTATATTTTTGACATATTTGTGTTAAATTTCTTAGTGGTTCGTTTATCGAATAATAAAGATTATTATGAAAATGTGCTCTACTCCATGGGAATATCAAAATGGTATATTTATTCGTCCAAAATGATGTTTAGATGATGGAGATATTAATGCCTAAAGTAGGTAGGTTGAAATTGGATAATTGGGTTTGTCTCACATTAGAAAGAAAGCAAATGTAATACTAATTTATATACAAACTCCTTTCTTATAAGGAGTAAGCTTGTATAGTATAGAGATTCTCTCACGCGCACCCCCACAGGGGGTAGGGGTGAGCAGACCGGCCCATCGGCCCGTCAAGCCCGCAGAGCCCGCCAATGCCCAGCCCGCAAAGCCCGTGCCCGTGGGCTAGTACATAGTGCTGGGCCTTAGATAAGTGAAAGCTCGCGGTCTCGGGCATGGACTGGGCTCTCCAATCCTTCCTGCCCGTTAAGCCCAGCCCGGCCCATCTCTTACTAAAACTACGTCGTTTTATAGTAAGTATATATAAAGTGTAATTCTTTTTGGTTGTTATAATAATAAAGTTTCAATAGTTGAATTTTTTTGGTACTGTTTATTAATTTATTGTAATTATTTTGATCCACTTCAATGTTAAATTGGCATAGTTTTGAAAAAGTATAAGTTAGGTGCAATAGTTGATTTTGATTTTTGGAGTAAATATTTATAAATTGTGTATGTTTGACCTTTACTTGTGTCCATCAATTAGATTGGGATGAAGAAACACTTGAAATTTGACCTGTTATTTTATTTTTCTTTTGTTCTTCATAGTTCATATTACATAATAAAATGTTTGAGTTGAAAAAGAGAGTAATAAATTGTTGAGTAAACTGTCTTGTTTTTTGTTTTTGTCTTAAATGATTTATTTGTGTTTTGTTTTTTTGTTTTTTTTTTTCAGAGTTGGATTGATGGGCTAAAAATAATTTAAAGCCCAAACTTTAATAGGTATAAAATTTTTAAAATAAAACATTTAATTTGTAAGCCCGCTAAGCCCGAGCCCGCCCAATGCCCGTTTAAAGCCCGCAAAAGCCCGTTGATTTAAGTCCGCACAAAGCCCGCTATGTTGGACTTTTGAAATTGAAGCCCGCAACTAAATGGACTTATACCGGACTTTGGGCCCGTGCACACCCCTAACAGGGGGTGCAAATCCTAGTTCGATTCAAGGTCTGAACCAATGAACTTGTGTGCAAGCGCGACCTGCAAAGACGAATGTCGGACCAAATCAAGCCCCTTAGACCAGCCCGCGTTTTGATATATATATATATATATATATATTTTTCTAACAATTTTTTTGTAAAAAAAAACGCATGTCCTCTTCGATATGCAGTTGGTCCGTGCTCATGTCGAAGAGGACATACGTCTGGTCCAGACGCATGTACCATTTTTTTTTTTTTTTTGAGGACATGCACCTGGTCCCCCCTTTTTTTGTAATATATATTATAACTCAATAATAACAGAAAAATAAAATTTAACACAAAATATATCGAAAACATACATATCCAAAATATACACATTTGAGAATAAGTTAGTAATTTTGTCAAAAAAAACTGCGTTTAAGGTATAGGGGGACTGCATTTAGCGTCTCCCATTGAAATAAGTAGATTTTAAAAATGAGTAGTAAACTATGAAACTTTGTGTTCATTTTAAATTATATATTCCCTACGTCCCAAAAACTAAGTTATATTTGATAAGTTCTCTAGGTTATACTTTACATGCTTATACCATATTAGAATTGACCTACAAACAAAATAACAATTACTGCCCGTACCATGTAAAGAGTACGTCATTCTATTTTAAAATATTTTAATTTATGAGTCTAATTTTAAATATTATGCCCACGCTCCCCATATGCCTTCAACTTTACTCTTTATATATGCTAAAATTATTTTAATTATGTTTAAATATTTTTATAATTTTGATCAACTCAAATATTACTTAAATACTCCCACTTATTTCACTTAAAGAGTCTACGCCTGAAAAATCTAATAATTAAGGGATATATAAACAGTATTAAAGTTGGTCATAATTATAAAAATATTTAAAAAATAATTATAAAAATATTTGAGAATAGTGATAATGTTTATACTATATGTGGAAGGTAAAGTAGAAAGATGTATAGAAATTGTATACATAACTTTTTAAAGTAAATTAGTGAAATATCTGAAAATAAAATAGTAAACTTATTGTTTAAAATGAATAAATTATCTTTTAATTATCAAATTTTTAAATGTAAACCATATGGGTGAAACGAAGTGAATATCTTGAGTGTAGTTGTTTATATTATAAATGGAAAATCAATCAGAGGAGGGATTTATTCGCTGCAAGTGTTTGGGAATCTTTGACTGGCCTGGTGGTCCTGAAGCTGAGCTTATACTACTCCAATTTAATCATGTAGACGGACAGAAGTGAAGTCTCTGAATTGAATGTGAAGTTTGCCCTCGAATAGCAACATTAATTATAGGTTGAATCTAAGTTAAATTCATGTGGCCCCTCAATCTTGTCCATAATGCCAAATCACTCCTCATTTGTAGTACTCCTATTATACGGTAGACACTTCAAATCTTCAATTCAATATAGAAACGTCTAATTCCAATTTAAATACTCCAACTTATCCAACTTGCGTAATATCTTGAAAAAATTGCGGGTCGGTACCTTTTGTAGAATATTTAATTGCTTAAATTTACTATATTTGTTTTTATTTACTTAAATTCCTTTTAAGTAATAAATTGACTATTTGTTCCAAAATTATCCCCGTATCAACATATTACGTTTTTAAATATATTTTGTGTATCGTCAATGTATTTTGTAATTTTTGTGTTTAAAATGTGCATCGTTTGCCATCTCAAGTATAAAATAAGCATCGTAATATATATTTTGTGATTTTTGTGTAAGAAATGTGCATCGTCATGTATAATTTTGTACATCATCAAGTATAACAGTATTCAGTTTTTGTGTTAAGAAATGTGCATTGTAGAGTATAAATGTGCATCGACAATGTATAACACATCGTCAATATTGTGCATCGTCAACTGTAATTTCAAAAAAGATAGAAATTACACAATATTTATCAGCACAGATTCATAAAAAGAGAGAATTAACACGAAAAATATAATGTTATTTATAAAAAAAAATATTGTTTCTTAATCATCTTTTTTTTCCAAACAAAATCATTGCATTGGCCATTTTGGCCATGTACTTTGCACACTGAATAATATCAAATTCCGTCGGTAATTGCTTGTTTTGGAGCAAATTTTCCATCAACATGCACACGATCATCCCGCAGTCATCACTTCCAACTGCTTGTTGGGGTGATGTTTGACATGTGCTTATTGGGCAGACATCTTCTAGTTGACTTAATGCCTTCATCTTTTGTTTAACATATGATGTCTGTAGTGGAAATTATTCAAAAAAAAAAAAGTATCAGGTTATTATACTTTATATTTTTAATAAAGACAGGGGTACATTACTCACCAATATTTTAGTCATCTCCAAGTATCAGTCTTTTTCGTTTTTGTTTATGGATGAGTAGTAAAGGACCCATTTATTTTCATTCTCATAAAACACCAGCAGGTTCCAATGCAAGCAACTATCAGTATGCACGTCACCCTACCCTGATGTGTTTATTGAGAATATTAATAAATCATGATGCATGGCCCCTTCCAACTTGTTGTCGACGTGCATTGTAACCATAGCTTTGAACATGACAATTTTTGAGTGTTGTGTCACGTACAACTAAATAACGTAACATAAATAGATTTAGAGTCCGTTTGGTGCAGCGTTTACAAAACGCAGTGTTTTAAAAACGCAACGTTTTAAAAAATGCAGTGTTTTAAAAACGAAAGTCTTTCCTTATAAATACGTTTGGGATATCACTTCAATACGCAGTTTTTTTTTTCCTAGTAGCGTTTTAAAACCTGCGTTTTGGGAAAAAGCTGGGAATTCCAGCGTTTTAAAACGCAGCTGCGTTTTGAAAACGCTGCGTTTTCTGCCGCAGTATTGAAACACATTTTTTGCAAATAAGCAGCGTTTTATTCCTGCGTTTTGGCCAAAACGCTCGACCAAACGGACTCTTAGTTTACAACAATCAATTAAGAAACTTATATAGTAAAGAATTATAATTATAATAATATTACCCAAGAATTAGAACTAAAAACCATTCCGGGAAGGTCTTTATTTTGATCTTTTTGAACCTTTTCCAAAATCGACGTCCAAACGTCTATGTGCTGTAAACGAGAAAGAAAAACAAATTATATAGCTGAGAAAAATAAAATAACATTGCATATGAAACTAATTCATTCATTGCATTTAATAAACAATACATACAAATATAATATGATACAGAAGGTCAAATAAAAAGTGGTGCATCGTCAATTAAAAAGTTATGCATTGTCAACTAAAAATCAGTACAATATTGTGCATCGTCAGCTAAAAAGTTGTGCATTGTCATGCTCAATAATAGTACTTTCTTTTGGTGTAAACTTGTGCATGACGATGCACACTTTTTAAGTGCATCGCAAGTGTAACGTGAAAATATCTTCTTTTTTTTTTTCATGTGAAAGCAATATCAATGTGTGTAAATTAGAATAGAATACATATATTGCTCTCCAGCATTTTATGTGTCAAGAAGAGTTCGATATCAGAATAATAAATCATTTTTGAAACATCGTCACCCATATAAACATTTTCCCTGTAAAAGTTTGAGGACCATATTAATAATGAATTCACACAATAGAGATAATAATGTTTTGTTATTAAAATTTGACAATACTAAAATTTAACTTACTGATCTCCACCATCGTTTTCGTAAAGTTTGGCCAGTATCGAATTGGTGGAAGGATCCAGTTTAATAGGGTTGGGGAGGTTGTTCTTCTTTTTTATTGGTTTGTTGATTCTTTTCTTCTTTTTTACAGGATTTGCTGTTTCGTCGGTACCGGAGTCATTTGGATTATTCTTCTTTCAGTCATCTCGTTTTTGTACTCTTCTGATCATGGAAGTAGGAGTATTGCCCATTTTTGTACGCCCCTGCACCACTTCATTTGCTGCATCCTCCAATTCATCAACCTCATCCTCTTTCATTTGTTCAACAGTTGCACTTGAAATGAGGGCATGTTGCCTCTCATTTTTCATCATTTCATTTTCTTTAGTTAATTTTAATAGCAGTTTTTCGAGTTCTTCAAATTGAGCATTCTGTTCATTGAGTTTGACATTCTGTTGCTCTTGTGTCTTTTCTAAGTCAGATCTCAGGCTGCCTATTTCTTTGACCATGTCTTTAATTTTTGCATCATTTTCAGCCAATTCTGACCTAAGGATCTTAATTTCGTTGTCCTTGGCTTAAATTGTGGATAATTACTCATCCACAACAGCTCTGACAACGTTCATTGTAGTGTCTTGGTCAACTGTTCTTGCAGCTTCTAAATCATTCTGTTTAGGTTATGGAGGAGTTGCATCCACTGCTTCAGTTGGATGAGGTGGTGAAATGACTTCGTGTTGTTAGAGGGCGGTGGCATCCATCACTGCAGCCTCTAGAAGGATTTCTATCTCATTTCTTCCTTCTTCCCAAATGAGAGCTTTTTCATCTTGTGTTCTTTTTAAAAGACCCCTAAACCTTTATAAAAACTTAAAAAATTTTTTTTTTTTTGAGAATGTGCATAGCAAGTGTACTCTTTATACTTTTTCAGTATAATATTGTGCATCGTCAACTAAAAATCAGTTACAATATTGTGCATCGTCATGCTCAATAACATTACTTTTTAAAAGTTTTAATGTTGTTATTTATAATAGTAAACTAATGTGTCATTTTTATATAACAATTCACCTAGTTGGTCATGACCGCCATGAAATTTGATTTACCGAGTGCTCCCAACAATTTAGACAAATCTCATTTGACAAATCTTGGGATATATGTTTGGCGTGTCGGGGGCACAATGTTGTCTGCTCGCACATTCAGTACTGTATACATACATAAATTGAACATTGTTAATATGACCAAATCTACATGCATCATACACATAAATTACGCATAATAATATCAAGTGAACTTAAATTTTACCTCGAGCTGCAGCACACATCTTTCAATACTTTGATTAGTTTCTGCTTCTAAGCTCTCCAAGAGCATATCAACTACATGTTTGGATCAATTGTAGATTGATATTTTGTTGATGTCGGAGACAAGCCTTGTGTATGCCTAGGGTATATAGGAGGTATTAAACGCCACCAGCAACGTCGCGAGGGCAAGGAGGATTGTCAACGATGCCACGCAGTTGACATCGATTTGTTGGACATTGTCTGTCCTCTCCTTGATGTTATCAAGGATCATTTTTTGCTTGAGCCTAACGTCTTTTGTTTGTTTAGACATCTTCTCAGGAAAGCACCTTTCAAGAAAATTGGTGCGCTTCAATTTGTAAAAGGAGATGTTGATTTCCTTCGCATCGTCCTTGATTCTAAATATAAGCTTAACATCTTTTGCCCTAAATCTTTAGTGTTTTTTCAGCCATTTTGAAGGTTCCAAGTTTTTTGACGTAACAGTTGGCAATACACCTTATAATTGCGTCATCCTTCTTAGTCGCGGAGTACGTTTCTGCGAATGATGCTATCTATTATGTTTCAAAAGGGTGTCTTTTTCAACATTCTTATATGGTCTTCCCAGAAATTAATACTTTATAGTTGGTCAATTATAAACTGCATATTTGACCTGTATATAATTCTATTCCTCACACATGCATAACAAGTATATTTTGTTTGTGTTTCAATGCTGCAGTAGAAAAAACTGCGTCTCAAAACGTAGTTGCGTTTTAAAACGCTGAAATTCTCAACTTTTTCTAAAATGCTGCTAGGAAAAAAAAAAAACAACGTTTTGAACTTATATCTCAAACACATTTATAAGAAAAAAGCTGTGTTTTAAGAACGCTACATTATAAAAACGTTGCGTTTTGAAAACGTTGAACCAAACGGACTCTAAAAAATGTGCATCGTCAAGTATAATTTTTGTGCATCGTTAAGTATAACAGTACTTAAAATTTTTGTGCATCGTGATGGACAATATAACAATACTTTTTTGTGCATCGTGAAGGACAATATGTAAATATCAAGACTCACATCATTTTTCATCGCAATTTAAAATTTTTGAATAAAAAAAAATGGTGTATTAACGTTTTCAGTGAAGGCGATTCATCAAAATAATGCATTGTGATGCATTAAAAACAACAAAAATTTGCAATACAATGCTACAAATTTGTGCATCGTGATAAAAAAAACTTAGAAACGGTGTTTTATATTCAGTTTTATATGCAAATTTGTAACTCTATAAACGATATTCACGAACATTTATGCTCTGTTTTTTGAAACCCTAAAATGTGTTCAGTAATATTAACACGATACTTCGTTTTGATTGGTTTGGTGGTTATTGTCTTCTTTCCAGTGCTATTTTGTTGTTGAGAAGACATTTTTTTTCTGTTTGATAGTAACTCACGATAATGTTTTCAAAAAATTTTACAAAATTTTCGAAGGGTTTTAAGAACTTTTGCCTTTTGTTTTTGAAGTGAAGAAGGATTTTTTTTGATATGTGTGTTAAAGTAAAGGGGGTTAGTTTGTTTTCTAGTCGACGCACAACTTTTTGGTGCGTCGTAAAGTGAAAAATATAATTTGTGCATCATTTTTGTTTGTAATGCACAGTGTGAGCTTTCGTATTTTTATGTGCATCGTATTGTGTTGCACAGTGTCCACTGTTCCATATTTTTTAAGGACATAGATGACATTTGCAACAAAAGTGTCATTTAGCGATTGAAAATAATAATAGTGAATTTTAACGAATAAAAATTATGTAAAAGAGACCAGCCCGAATTTTGCCCTAATAACTTTTGGATAAGTTTGCTTACGGAGTAGCGTGGGTAGGAATTGTATTCGAATCGGATCAATGGGCATTCATTTACTCCTCAAATGAATTCTTATAAAACCCATAAAGCTTCCCAAAAGAAAGAGCATAATTTCTTAAGCAAAGCAATCAGCCTTTTCTATCCGGGCCAAAGCCTTTATCGAATTAGAACATTTTTGTACGTCTAGGTCTAACTGTCCATGTTTTTGTTCCAAGGTATCCAATATAAGTAAGGATGTCGTTAGTTTTTTCCTTGCATATCTAACACAGGATAGGATGTCCACGTTACACATGCCTGACTAACGTAACGGGAACATATTGAAAACTGTAAACTCGTATCAAGTAAATACCAACTTTACAAATAGTAGATAAAAATCCTAAAACCAAAATCTTTGCAAATTAATTGATTTAAGATAAACTCTCAACTTTTAATAAAACATTATATTAGCAACCAAATATCCGAAATGCTAGACTACATGAGTTATATTTTTTCTATTTTTATTACAAAAAATTAAAAAAAAAAATGTCAGGCAAAGACGCATAAAAAGCGAAATGAAAGGGTACCCTCCCACGTTGGGTGGTACATTTGGAGGGTACACACTAGCTAGGTAGTTAGTTAGTTAAAGTGTTAAGTTTAATGCATTTTATTTTATATATATAATGTTTTTTTTTTAAATAGAGTGCTCAAGTTAAAATATAAAGTGGAATTAGCATAAGCATAATTAAGTAAGTACAATGTGAAGCATGTATGGGAGCCATGTGAGCACACTGCCCACCAAATTTTTGGGAGTAGGAAGTTTGAAAGGGCATGGGGAGAGAAGGAGGAGTCAGTCAACTCAGTCAAAACATTGGGAATCCCCATCCTTTTCCACGATTCCTTTGTCAAAATGAATGAGGAGGAGGAGCTTTTTAAGCTGAAAGAGATGGCATGAGAGTTAGTGTGCTTTCTCTCTCTGTAGGGTGGGGTATCCCTATCCCCCACTCTTATTATGTCAGGAAATTTCATGCCATTGCTAACACAACAATCATACTCCTGCTTAAACATGGCCGTTCGGTTCAAAAAATTAAAATTAAATTAATTTTAGAATCGTTCAAATCGTAAATTACATAAATTATAAATTGTCATCAACAAACATTGAATTGGAACGGTTCGATTTCGATTTTCATTTTTAATGAATCGTACCGCCGGTTCCAAACCAGTTAAAAATTACTCCCTCCGTCCCTAAATTATTGTCTTCATTTTCTTTTTTGTCCGTCCCAAAATAATTGTCTTGTTTGAAACTTTCCTTTTTAGAACATCACTTTTACTATTTTACCCTTACTTTTTCTTCCTACTTTAATTATGTGCCACATATACATGGGCATTAAAGGAAACAACACACTTTTTCAATACTATTCCAATATTAATAATCAAGTCAATTGAGTTTTCTTAATCCGTGTGCCGGGTCAACCCAGACAATAATTTAGGGACGGAGGGAGTATCAAATTTAAATTTTAAATGTTTAAAACTTTGAAACCATCTGCTCCTACACGCTACAAGCCTGCACCTACTCCGATCTCCTTGGACATTAGACTTGATCAAAGACTTGAAGAGATTTGATAAAAGGTCGGAGGAAACTTGATGAAAGGCTGGAGGAGTCTATCATAGTAAATTTTGAATGTTAAAATCAACATATTATATCATGATGCCTAACACACCCTAAACATTTTGTTTAAATTTGTATTTTGATAATTAATAACATATTATAACTTTTTTTTTACACTTTATAAAGATTTTAAAAATTAAAAATAAATGTTAAAAAAAATCAAAAAATTAAAAACCGAAAAATTGAAACAGGAATTGGCGAATTGAAACTGGAACCAGTCATCCATGGTTCAATTCCAGTTTGTCTTGTCACAGTTCCAAACTAGAACCGATTTGGGCATGTCTAGATCCGGCTCCCTCAACTCATTATTAAATGACCAATGACATCAACATCTATTGCCATTTATCAATATAAAATAGTCTATTACTAAATTCTGTAAATATAGTACTCCCTCCGTCCCTAAATTATTATCTGGGTTGACCCGGTATACGGATTAAGAAAACTCAATTGACTTGATTTTTAATATTGGAATAGTATTGAAAAAGTGTATTGTTTCCTTTAATGCCCATATGTATGTGGCCCATAATTAAAGTAGGAAGAAAAAGTAAGGGTAAAATAGTAAAAGTGATGTTCTAAAAAGGAAAGTTTCAAACAAGATAATTATTTTAGGACGGACAAAAAATGAAAGAAAGACAATAATTTAGGGACGGAGGGAGTATTTTTAATTGAAAATTGTTTCTCTATTTTTTCTATTCCAACATCATTTGCACATCAACCACTAACCAGCAATTGCGTTTCATTTATTTTTTATTGTATTAAAGCCCGTTTGTTCGCGCGTTTTGGTCAAAATACAGGGTTAGTAGCTTATTCCTTAACTTAGTGTTTCAATGCTGCGGTAGAAAACGCTGCGTTTTAAAACGCTGGAATTTCTAGCTTTTTCTTAAAACGCAGTAGGGAATAAAAAGCAGCGTTTTGACATAATATCTCAAACACATTTATAATGAAAAAAGCTGCATTTTAAATAATCTGCGTTTTAGAAACGCTGCGTTTTAAAAACATTGCATTTTCAAAAAGCTACACCAAACAAACTCTTATTTTTATTTTTATTCTTTCTGGTTTATTTATTTTGAGACAGTAATTAGGCCTTCCTTGTTCACATCAATCAGACAATCACTAGCTATCTGACTTGACCAAACAATCTATGTTAGCCTCCTTGAGACTCGGTGTATTACCTGGAGGATTATAGTTGGGTAACAATATTTAGGGGGGTCAACTTGTTAACCTTGAATAGCTTGGAGGTTTGTTGTAATTTATTCATCTTAAAATAACTTATTGTCTGAGGTATTTCAATCCCTTTCTTTCACAGTTTCGAATGGAAAAAGTTAAGCTATCCCAACTTTTGGTCCCAATATTCCTTCTCTATATTCCAGGAAGTGGTAGTCATCCAAATCTGAGTTAAGGGAATTGAGAGATCAGAGAAGCTACTAAGCTGTACTATTACTCCCTCCGTCCTTAAATTATTATTTTCCTTTCCTTTTTAGTCCATTCTTAAATACGGAGTAATTATCTTGTTTAAAATTTTTCTTTTTAGGATATCATTTTTACCATTCTACCCTTACTTTTTTTTCTTACTTTAATTATAGGCCACATGAACATGCGTATTAAAATAAACTATACACTATACCAATATTAATAATCAAGTCAATTATTTTTTCTTAATTTATGTACTAGGTCAAATAAGACAATAATTTAGAGACGGAGGAAGTATAAAGCTAGTGCGTTTCGCTTTTTCGACTTGTCCTAATTATTCCTAATTTTAATTACTAATTATCATCAACAAACTAAAATAATTACTCATTCTACTAAAATTAACTACCAATTTCTTCCACTTCTTCAAAATTAACTACTCAAAATTAGCGTCATTTAATATAAACTAAATAAAAAATATATGTTTGTAAGTAAAATAAAAATAATAAAGTAAATAATTGTGCGGTTACTAGCAATTAAGATTAAAGAGTATCCCTATCTTTCCATCCCAATTTATATGATAATGCATGTGATTGATTAAACGTGTAACCACTTAGTTAACTAATGTAATTCGATGTTACATGTCTTGCTATATATATTGAGACGCAATTGTGATAAAAAGTTAGAATGGCTACTAGTTCTCGTAATTAATGACTCCCTCCTTGTTGGAAATTGATTTTATAATTGGTGTTTGACCAATATTTGACTAAATTTTTAGATTAAGATAGTATATTTATTATCTCAAAATCAATTTCGGGTGAATGAGATATTAATGATTAAAGTATGCAACTTAACATTGGTAATTGAAGAGTTATGGGAATATGAAAAATCATATCTCACATTGAATAAAAAAGGTGATTAAATGCACCTTATTAATTGGCCCACTCTAGGAGGAAGCATTCAAGTGGTCTCCTCCAAGGTCCAACCTGATGATATCTCTTGGGCTAGCTTTTGGCTAGCACAAGCAGCTGCGAGGATGGTGCGAAGGACCATCCGAGCCCGAGCGCGTACGCGCAGGTCGCAATGGGCGCTTTAGAGGCGCACTTTGCACCCAGTGACGAACCGAACAGCCACGGGCGGTTATTGGCAGTTCAGGGTGATTATGGTCCAAGCGGTTCGGCGTTTATCGTAACTGATCGAACGGGTGCAGTTAGGGGCGGTTGCGCAGCAGTTAGAGTGCGAACCGGTCCGCTAGATCGCGCTCACACGATCAGGTGTGATCCGACGGTCCAGATTCGCCAGATTCAAAATTGTGTCTATTCGCAGAAAGGTACCACAACTCTTCAGTAAATATAAATAGACCCCCCGGATTGACAGTTCCGAATAACGAAATCCTGAGCATTTAGTCTGTTAGTCAGAATTATCATATTGTTGCATATATTCCCTTCTCGAGTCTTGGAAGTTCTAAAACACCGATCAAGTTTGCCGGAATCTGCGTATTGAAGTGCTGCCTACGCTGATTGAAAAGTCATTGCATCTTAGGGACGATTGCCAAGAACCGTTAGCACTAGTACGGGGCAATTTTGTCTTGCGGAGATTGTGTCCAACACAAGCCTCGACTTCTTTTATTAAGTTAAGTAAATAATTTTCTGCTTCATCTTATTTCTGTCCGTGATATTTCCGAGAAAACAAAAAAAAATAAAATACCCTACACTCCTACCCAAAACAATAGTCCATCTTTCCTCTTTAATTTATTCAAAAAATAGTCTTATTTTTAACTATAGTAATTATTTTAATACAATTTGAAGAAGTTTACAAGCAACTAAAGCTACAATTTTCAAAAGTTTAACTTATCAAATGAGGTTATTTTTTTTTTAAGACGGAGGGAGTACGTCTTAGTCACGCACTAAGAAGTAAGAACTAGCAATCTTCATATTTATTTATTATTCGCATAATGTATTCCATGACAAGAATCCTAATGTGTAATAGTTGCATAAGTTAAATAACATCTACGTATGTGTCAAGGATGGCTACAATGTAGAAAAACAAGGAAAAAGTTACTCCCAAATAGACTACAAAGGATATCAATTTCAGATTTTTGTAGCATTGTTTTTGGATTGATTAGTTCTCGCATGTGTTCAATATCAGCATTCTTGTATGGGCACGAAAAAGCAAAAAAAGAGTAACGAGAAGAATGGAATGAGAGTTCTAATACTATATAGGTACGAAGTTAGTTAGCTTAGCTGGTGGATAGAGTCCAGACTCTCTTTACATTTCCCCATATGGAGGCGCACTTACCCGAATTCCATTCCAATATTCTTTTCCACTTCCCATATTCTCTCTTACAGTTTTCTTGTTGCTACTTTGCTTTATCTATCTCTAATGCAATTCTCAACTTTTTCTTATTTAACATGTTTAAATAAAAAAATTTCTTTTCTATCGGCATAAAATATACTTGTGTCTTACATTTTTTACTAGATAGATGATTAAATTAGAAAAACTTTCTACATTTCCAATCTTCTTTCTCACACGCGTACACATAACAGTGAAAAAGATATCAAACTAGAAATTTCGCCCTTTGTGAAGTCTTATTGGACCACTTTCCTCTTAAATACTAGAAACACACGGAATTGTACCTGTATGAATAGTCTGAAATGTTTTATGCTCCTCTAATTATCAATCACACAGAACTGCTTATACAGTTAAATTACCAATCTATATATATATATATATATATATATATATATATATATATGTAAGCAAAAGAATCTAAATATAAAAAGATTCCGCCAAAAAAATGCTGTCAAATATGGAAAGTCATATTTATTAACTCCAACATAAATAGTTTGGCCATGCATTGGGAACACTGCATATAATTTTGTCCTTGATTTTATTAAAAGGTTAATTAAGAATGTGCACATTGTCTTAGAATGGACAACTATAATCTTACACTTGGAATATAGACAATTGTGATCTTGATTGCACATGTAATTGAATATATGTGATACAAATAATTTTATTTTTTACTAAATTCTAATTTGCATTAAACACTTAAAAACTGTCATTGAAACCTAAGTATTGCAAACAATATAAATAGGTGCATTCCTTTGAAAATCTACCAACTGCTAGTAGTTGAATTACATCAGAGTTTATAGTACAAAGATATTGCTGCAAAATGCCTCCTCTTTTCAGTTTAGTATGGAACATCAATCTAACAAAGTTGTAGGCATTGAAACTTCAATTAACACACATTTATAATGTACATGAGATCACAACTTTGTTGAAGAAGACAAAGAAATCATCTATTTCTAATGAAAATGTTAGAAACAAGAGGTGAAGCTTACTATTAAGCAAGGGAAAGAATGAACATGGAGTTTACTGGAAATCGTTACACATGCATGTTAAACTATTTAAGTTCGTTGTTTATTATTATTTTTTTTTACGATTAAATTTGGACATTTAATTACATTGATGTCTATGAGTTGGTTTTAATTTGTATTATTATTTTAATTTTGTCTGTATTATTATATTTTATTTTTTGAAAAAACATGTTTTTAATCATTATCAGTTGTAACTTGTATGTTTCTTTATCTAGAGTTACCAATCCTAAAAACATTCGAATTTTGATATACGATAGTAGTAGTAGTAGTAGTAGTAATTGTACATGTTCTTTGGATCGAACATAAGACCTCACACTTTGTGTAGCCTCAACTCTACCACTGGTCCACCCCTTACCCTTAAAGACAATCGTACATGCTCAACAACCAATGTCATATTTAAAGAAGAATTCCAAAATTTATAATAATTTTTTTTAATTTACGTGATTATGATTATCAAATTTACTTTTTCTTAATCCTTACGTTATAATTATTTGTTTAATTTATATGCATCAAACTCATAATCTTTATGTTACAATTATTATTTGCTTATTTTGCTAGCATTAAAATTTTGAATTTTTTTATTTATCGATAATAGACTCCGTGCATTTATTATATCGAACTCATAGTCTTTACATTTTAATTATTTATTTAATTTTCATATATTGCGCTCATTATACATCGAACACTTAATCTTTATATTATAATTATTTATTTATTTTATTAACCTTAAAATTTTTTATTCATCTTATTTATATCGATAAAATTCCCGTACATTGCAGCACGGGTGCTATACTAGTTATTCTTATTATGTACTACCTTCATCCCAAAATAATTATTATTTTACCAATTTGCACACAATTTAAGGTATCTTTCAAAAAGACTGATCTACCCTTATTTAAGTTTAATTATTGTAGGTAAGTTGTACGAGCATTTTTCTTTTTTTTCTTACCAACATTCTTTAATGAGAGTAATAAATAAGGACAATTTTGACAAAATATGAACAAATATTTCTTGAAATGATATAACAATAATTATTTTGGGAGAAAAAAACTTTGCTAAAATGACAATTATTTTAGAAATGTAAGTATATATTGTTTTAATACGACACTTATTTAGATTCAAGATAGTATTACCTACACCGTCCCAAAAAAAACCATCATGGTTACTATTTTAATTTGTCCAAAAATACTTGTCTACTTTCTAAAAGCAAAATCATTAAAGGCTTAAATCGCTTTTTGGTCAACCTACTTTGACCAAAAATTTATTAAGCTCACTCTACAAATTTTTTTTTATTTAGTCACTATACTTGGCATAAATCTCATGTTCATCACTCCGTCCAAATTTTTGGATGAAAAGCTTACCATTTTTAAAAAATCCCAAAAATACCCTTACTTATATCATGTGCTAGTCACATGATTCTCTCTAACCTCACCTCAAACCATCCGGTGTTGTTCTTGGTCCTCACATTTGCCGTTCTTCGGAAAGTTCTAGCTCTAGTTTAAAATAACATATAAGAGGGTCCCACCCATTTCTCCAAATCGGGTTCCAAAGCCAGGAATTAAGACATAGAGCTTCTAAACGAAAACTTTCTCAAGTAGTTTGGCCTCCATTCCCATCTCAACATCTACAGTGATCTCTCCCTCAACCGGTCTCCCTCCGCCCAGCTCTCGCTTTCAATGCTAGGGGCACTACCACTATGACTGCTCCTGGAAACCTTCACTTCTTTACTGCTCCTCTCCTGCCTCCACCTTGTACGAGGCCCATCTCGATTGGTGTTAAAATACGGGTGATTGGGGTTTGAGAGATTTAGATTGATTGTATGATTTGTTGGTGGTAGTGGAAGGGAAGATTTTGAGATTTGATGGTATGTTAATTTTGTAAAACCCTAACCTTCGTTCTTGATTCATTTCTTCACAAACCCATTTAATTGCTTTGTTAATTTTGCAAAACCCTAGTTTTACATACCTATTGACAGCACGCCCTTTTCTTCAATCCCGCCGACCACTTGCACGTTGTTGATGGTGTTTTTCTTCAAAGAGGTCACGGGAGGATTTGGAGAGAGAAGGGGTGGTTTTTTGAGAGAGAAGTAGAACTGGGTTTCATTTCTTTCATTTTCGGTTGAGAAATGAAAATGAAACCACCTGCACGTTGAGAAGGGCTGAGGATTTGTACTGGTTGAGAAATGAAACCACTTGTACTGGGTGGTTTCTCAATAATTTTGATAATATCCATTTCAATTTTTGACTTTTAGTAAAAAATGAGAGAAATGAAAAAGTAAAGAGAGAGATGGAGGAGCCGAGGAGGAGGGTGAGAGTGAAGAGAAGGAGGAAGCATAATCGGGGAGATGGCGGAGATGGCACCATTATTGTGGAGTAGAGAAAAATGGAAATGTGAAGTTTTTTTTACAGTAGAGAGAGAGATTAGAGATGAGTGAACATTTTATTCATGTTTTTTTATTTGTTTTATTTTTATTTTGTTTAAATCGTAAACTTATTAATTTCTTTTAAAGTGTGAGAGAGTATTTTGGTCTTTTTAAAATTTTTGTCCAAAGGTAAGGGCATTTCTATCTTTTCGAAGATTTTCATCTATCTAACTAACGGAAATGACTCTTAATACCTTATTGACTTTTTAGGCCAAGTATAGTGATTAAATTGAGAAAAAAAATTGTAGAGTGAGCTTAATGAATTTTTCGTCAAAGTAGGGTGACTAAATTGCAATGTTCGAAAAATCGGCCTAAGCGCCCCCAAAACGCTGCGCCTAGGGCCAAATTGGGTAAAAAATCGTTAACGAGAAAAATCGCCGCCTAGCCAAATTGCATTTTTTTTCATTTTTAATTATTTTAAATTTTTTTTTCAAAAAACAGCGTCGTTTTGGTTTAAAAAAACAGAAAAACCTAAGTTAAGTAAGTTTGTTTTCCATACTTTATATGTTGTAGTATTGTTATTTTATTTTAAAGTTTAAACTTTGGAGTTTGGAATGATACTATTGAATTTGGTTTTAATTTTTTACTATTAATCTTATAATGTGATCATTATTTTAGTTTATTTGTCATATTTAGTTATTTACTATTGTTGCAGCAAGTATTGATTATTGAATTAAATTTTAATTTTTAACTTTTAATCTTGTAATGTGACCATTACTTTTAGTTTATTTGGTTATATTTAGTTATTAATATTATTGCAGCAAGTATGATATAAACCTATAGTGTAATTATACCTCAATTTCTAGACCTCGCCTAGGTCCAGACTAGATCCGCCTAGCGATTTTTAGAACACTGCTAAATTGCGATTTAAGCCATCCTTAAACTATCTTACTTTACTATTACACCCCTCATTAAATACTTAGTTTTGATGACCGTGCTACTCATTACTGCAACAATAACAAAATTTTGATATAATTATATACTCCGTTCTTCAATTATTGTCTTGTTTAATTTGGTACACGGATTAAAAAAATAATTGACTTAATTATTAATATTGATATAATGTATAATTTTCTTTAATATCTATGTGTATGTGGCCCATATTTAAAATAGGGGGAAAAAATCAGGATAAAATGGTAAAAGTGATGTCCTAAAAAGAAAATTTTTTAAACAAGACAATTATTTTAGAATGGACAAAAAATAAAAGGAAGACAATAATTTAGAACGGAGGGAGTATTAGGAATAGTTCAGGAAAATTTGTTCAAAATAGACTCTAATAAATGGTGTTTTTCAATACTTGTGCAAAATCTAACATGACAGTCATTCTAGATCTCAGAAATATAACTCCAAAACACTGAAAATGAATTTTTACTTTGTTTTTGTTATTTGTACGAAAATGATATTATTTGACTTTTAGATATTAGTGACCCCATTTCTCTTTCTAAATTGTAAACCTATGCTAACTCTTTCAAGTTCACTCGAGTTCACTCAAAAAACCCTAACTAGTGAAGCCTATTTATATAGTGGAGGTACACCCACTTTTTTCCTTTTCTAACCGATATGGGATTACTATTCCTTCTCCTAACCAATATGGGATAAGTAATCTTTTCCTACTCATAATAGGATTTAGGTAATATTTGTCAATTTCCTAACAAATCTCCCCTTGATCAAAAATTCCTAAAATCTCATCAACTCCAGAGAAGCGAACTCTTTTCCCAATCTTCTTCTCCTTTTTGTCATCACAAAAGGATCTTCCACGAAAGGATTGCCCCTCCAAGTAGCAAATATTCCTCGCACCTTTTCTCCCTTGAAGAATCAAGCGCTTTCCTTTGTACATTTTGCACGTCTGTCTTCTTCCAACATATCGATACCCACGAGATGTCAAAACTCCTAATGAAAGCAAATTCGCAGTCGCACCAGGAACATACTTTACATTCAAAGCGGTTTTCACAGTCCCATCATGAAGCTTGAAACGTACACTCCCAATACCTTCAATCTTCAATTTCTGCTCATTACCAACTTTAATATCTCCAAAATTTCCCTCTGTTCGCAAAGTGTCAAACATAGCTTGAGCCTTACAAATATGCACTGAAGCAGCTGAATCTAACACCCATTCAGACTTCTTCTCTTCAATCACATCAGCAGCAGCCGAACCTTTGACCCCATAATCTTATTGATAATAAAAGCTTTAAGTACAAGTTTAAAAACCGTGACAAAAGAAAATGCCAAGAAGGAAAATAGTTTTGAATTGATTGAACAAGATGAGGGAGTTGGTAGGATGCACAATAATGTATGGTTGGAAAATGACCTATCCTCAAATAATTCATAACGTTTCCTCCCCCCTATTATAAAATCCATGTTTGGTGAAGAATGTATCAATAATTTGATAAATTGAAAAATTTAAGACAAATTTTTTTTTTTTATTTATCCACAAAATATACCATACTAGCTAGTATAATGTGCATTTCACCGACCAATAAACGTACACCTTGATCACAAGAAGAAACGTAAATTAGCGAATAATATTGATGGAAATACATGTCCCATATATATATATATATATATATATATATATATATATATATATAGTGTATACGATAATAACAATATTCCCCCTTTTAAAAGAGATTAAGTCACATGCTCCATCATTTTAGGCAAAGAGTTTACTATTGACTTTTTTCGGTCAACTTAGTTTAAGTTTGACCGATAATTCAAATAAATTTAGTTGTTTTCACAAAGTAATGAAAGTTGTAATTCATAGTGTTATAAAAATACTTTTTAATTAATAAAATTATATTTTTAAAACATAAGTAAATTATAAAATTTTGATTTGATTTAGTCACATGTTAGACTTCTAAAAAAGAAAAGTGAACTCTTTGCCTGAAACAAAGGGAATATATATTGAAAATTATCTGAAGCGATTTAACTAAAAATGGATACTGTCTGTAAGAGCATCTTATATGGCATGCTTAAACAAGAAAACATTTTTCATATGTGGCATAAAATTTAAAAGATAGAGAGTCTTCTTTTTAAACTAGTTCCAATGCAAAACTTATTTTAGAATATTTTTTCAAACGTGACATTGTTTTATAATTAATTATAAAAAGTAAAAAATAAAAATTACTACTACTGTAACTGTTTAACGGTAAAAAATAAAAATAAAAACTAACGGTAAATAACGTGGATGAAAAGACATCCTGGTGATACTTTAAATGTAGAGGATCACGTAGAGGATGTCTTCCTAACTAAATGTCACCTCATCTACATCTACGCATAAAATGCTTGCATTGGAAAGATTTTTTAAAAAAATCTATCTTTCCTACGTGACTAGTATTTTTTATTAAATAGATGATTACATTGAAGAAATTCTAAAATTTGAGTATCATACTATATATCGCGGGTAATTTCACACCTCTTAATTAATCTGAGGATGCCTAATTAACAAAGTAATATCAAGTTTTAACACATACGTACACCCATCAGTCGATAACCTATGATGAATTGAGAGTGGGTCTTATGGATGTCACGTGGCATTTGAAGTTTCTGATGAAGGAAATGAAGCTTCGCTGGCTGCTACGACAAAGAAAGCAGACCAATTAATGCATGCACGCCGAAGCTTTTGGCTCTTTTTGTGGTGTTATATCTGTACTTTTACTTTCGTCCAAAAATAATTATTATTTTAATAATTTATATAAAAATTAATTTATTTTTATTTAAATTTATTTATTGTAGATAAATTACATAATTTTTTTTTGTCATTTCTCTTAACAATTTTTTTTAATGAGGATAATAAATAAGAATAGTTTTGATAGAACATAAGCAAATATTTATTAAAATTTTATAACGATAATTATTTTAGAATAAATTTTTTTTATTAAAATAATAATTATTTTAGTACTAGTATATACGAGTTGATTGGATTCTTGCATTCCACACTTCTTATCCACTCCTGATTTTAACCCGTAGTAACCATCACATTTCACTCACTTCTTCCACCAGCATCATTCAATAACTACAATTCTCTATTTAATATATATTTCTTCTAAAAAAATTAATAAAATATTAAAATTATGAGAGTAGATAATGTGAGAGTTGTTAAAATTAAACTTAGGTCCTAAAAATGAGAGTAGATAATTATCAAATAAGAAAATAATTTTTATATTCATAACATACTCATATTGCAATTTTTTTCTTACATATAAAATACCAAAAATTTCCTAAAAACCCAAACTAACATCTAAATTTTAGAGAAAAGTGCAATCCTTGTAACATTTGTTAAAACAAAATCTTCTTTTAGGTCTTATAATCGATTTTCTACTAATGATCATTCTCAATTGCTATTAAATCTATACAATTAACTATTTCATATGTCATCATAGAATGTAAATGGGACTTCAACTAAGAAAAACTATTTTTTGGGGATACAACAGTCACAATTACAAAAATAGTTGACAAAATTTTATATGCAATAATTACATTAGAGAAACAATCTATGCGTTTCAAAGATCTTAAAATATCAGTCGGTCACATATTTTCCTAGGCAAGAATTCTATGTGAAATAATTGTATTAGAAAAACAAAAAAACTTTATTAAATTAATTTACTACACAGTCTTATCTTGTACGTATATTAAAGTAAAAATAATAGGAGTAATTTAATAGAGTATTACCATTTTCTTTCTTAATTGGACTGACTCAATTGTTAAAACAAAAGGGTATGTGGGTTTATTTAAAATAGTCCACTCTGAGTTTGGTTTCATAACCTTAGGAATAGGATCAAGAAAGAAAAACTGTATGAGAGTGGACTGACTTAGCTAGTGCAGATATTTATGATAAACTCTACTCGTCCTACTTATACTAATTAATTAATGTACGTAGTGTAGAATTAATTAAATTCTACTGTATTACAGTAAAGTAGAGCATTTTCATGACTGTCTGTCAACTTGTTTTGGATCTCATCTCGCGGAATTAATTACAAATTAAGGCTATGGCGATGTGGTTTGAGGGTAAGATAATTTTGTCACTTCTAAGTAAACAAGTTGATCAGAATGCTTGAGAATCAGGTGCATGCGATAAAATGTCCTTGTTTCAAATATATAGCTAGCAAAAACTCTTTTTTTTATTTTATTTTTTAAGTGCCTAATTAACTCATTTAATAATGTGGACTAATTAATCTTAGAGCCCGTTTGGTCGAGCGTTTTGGCCAAAACGCAGGGATAAAACGCTGCTTATTTGTAAAAAATGTGTTTCAATACTGCGGCAGAAAACGCAGCGTTTTCAAAACGCAGTTGCGTTTTAAAACGCTGGAATTCCCAACTTTTTCCCAAAACGCAGGTTTTAAAACGTTACTAGGAAAAAAAAAGCTGCGTATTGAAGTGATATCTCAAACGTATTTATAAGGAAAGACCTCCGTTTTTAAAACACTGCGTTTTGTAAACGCTGCACCAAACGGGCTCTTAGTCGCAAATACCTTACATGAAACTTTTATCACAGAGGTTTTGGGATCATGTTTCACTCATAATCACTTTTGAAATTGCCTCATTGTGCAACGTAAAAGAGATGGGAAATCTCTCTCTCTATTTGTTTTTGTTTTTTTTTTTTTGCACAAAAGGATGGAAAATGTTTATAGTACAAAAAATGCGCATATAATTCTGCCTTTAGCTTTGTCCGGCGGAGCGATTTCACTAAAAACGCTTCACCAAAACACAATTTTTGTTGCTTTTTTCCATATCAATGCTCAATATAACGGAGCTTTTTGTTCTAGATGTTTCATTTTGAACTATGAGATGCAAAAAACTCATTTTATAAATTAATTTATTAAATGTATTATGAGAATAAAGTTGCATTTAAAAAAATTGTATCCTAAAAGAGTAATATTCTAAAAACTCTATGTTTCAAAAACACTGACTAAAAATTTGTGTTTCAAAAATACTGACGATCCATTAAGCCATAACATAATTTTCTCAAGTAACATCTATTAATAATAACTAAAGCAAAAACTATTGTTCCCTCTCAGCTTTACTTAGAAAAAAATTTTCGCCCAACAACCATATTTATTTCTGTAACTTTTCACATTAACTTTAACTTTAACCTAAATCTGTAAAATCTTTTTTTACCTTTAACTTTTTTCTAATTATTGGTTGACTTTAACCTATCTTAATTATGTAAAAAACAAAAAAACTATTTGTAATTCTTTTATCTACGTAAAAAAATTTTCACGCCCAACATCCATATTTACTTATGTAACTTTTCAAATCAACTTTACCTTATCCTAAATTTATAAAATCTTTTTTTACCTGTAACTTTTTTTCTAATTACTGTTTTGACTTTAACTATATCTTAAATCTGTAAAAAAAATTATATTAGTAACTCTTTTTCTAATATTGTTTTGACTTTAACCGTATCCTAAATTTGTAAATTATTTTTTATTTATTTATATTTTTTTTGTAATTACCATCTCAACTATCTAAACTCTTACCTTATTGTTTCCATTCTTAGCATTTTGTAAACTTAAACAAACTGCAATTAATCTACAATGTTAGTTTACATTTCCACCCTCTAATGCTCAAAGTAGTTTAATTAAAATATTTACAATTACTTATAACGATCTTAGAAAATTCTCTAATTATAAAAAACTTTTCCAAAAAAAAAATTATGAAAATTAACTTTAACCTTATCCTAAAAATTATTAAAATCATACAACTTTTCCACCTGTAACTTTTCTAATTAACTTTAACCTTATCCTAAATCTTTAAAAAAAAAATTATGTATAACTTTTCTAATTAACTTTTACGAAATTTGTAAAACCTTTTTTTATTTGTAACTTTTTTTTTTTGTAATTACTACGGTCAGGTTTACCGTGTAACTTTTCTAATTAACTTTAACCTTCTCAGTAATTTTTTTTTAATTACTGTTTTGACTTTAACCGTATTCTAAATCTGTAAAACCTTATTTTATTTACTACTTATTTTCTAATTACTGTAAAGTCATTTTTGTATTTATATTTTGTTTTTGTAATTACTATTTTGGTTAGTTATGATCATTGTATTTAAATTGATCGGCATAGATTTATATATAAATGTAGTAATTTAAATATATTGTATGTATTTTCTTAAAATATACTATATGTATTTTTTAAACAAACAATATGTACAATAGATTAGTTAAATCTCGATTTAAAACAAATACGCGTTAATCTATTTTTTTTTCTTCACATTTTTAGGTATATATGAATTTATTTGATTATGCTAAAATATGAAATGCATTATTTTTGCATTTTTCCGTACATAGGATGGGTATTAACTAGTTTTGATATCAAAATGGCAAAATTCTGAGATTTCATAGCACGTACTCATCATCCTTAGATACACCCCTTGATCTTAAGACGTAATAACAATTATGACATATCTTAGGCTCCGTTTGTTTCACGGAAAATAATTTTCGGAAAACGTTTTCCTTATTTTTCGGTGTTTGGTAACATTTGGAAAATATAGTCAATTTAAGATGTTTTCCAAGTCAACGGAAAATGAAGCTTACTTTTCCGGAAAATGACTTACGGATTCAATTTCCGTAAGTCATTTTCCAAAACTTGTTCATTCCAATTTTTTCCTAATATTACCTTTGCACATATGTTTTCCGTAAAAATTTCATGAGTTTGCCAAACACCGAAAAATGTTTTCCGACATATTTTCAAAAGATTTACCAAACACCTGAAAATAGAACATTTTCATTTTCCGGAAACCATTTTCCAGAAATTATTTTCCGGAAGTTATTTTCCTTAAAACAAACGGAGCCTTACTACCCAAAAGAAACAAAATGAAAGGAATACATTTTAAAGCTCCTAATCCAGCAAGCATAATCCTCCTAATGACAAATGATATTACGAGTTTGAGTTTGTGATATTATATAAGTTTTAGTGTTAGCATCGTTGAATCAAATCTAATTAAATCTCTACACCGTTTGACCAATTTGCCTTTAATGTAATAAATTTGATTCAACGGTGTATATTTCTAAGGAAATTGATCCAACGATACTAGCACTAAGAGTTCGTTTGATGCAGCATTTTCAAAAGGTAATATCTTTAAAATATAAAATTTTCAAAACGCAGATCTTTTTCTCATAAATGTGTGTGAGATATCACTTCAAAACGTATTTTTTTTTCCTAGCAGCGTTTTAAAATTCGAGTTTTAAAACTGGCTCTAAAGCTTGGGAAAAAGCTGGGAACAACGTTTTAAAACGCAATTTTTTTTTACCGCAGCGTTGAAACACAATTTTTGTAAATCAATTATATTTTAACCAAAATGTACGACCAAATGAGCTCTAAAGTTTGTAACAATACACAAGCTCTAACTCATAATATCGCACCTCTAATCTAAGAGCCTCAAACACAGTTTTATGCTACAAGCTACATAAGCATATTTAAACGCCATTAAGATTTGTTGTTTTTTGCTGGCTTGATTAATTTAGTGGGTTGCATGGAACTTGGATGAGGTTGCCCACATGAAATTAAACTCTTTAGGAATCCTTATCTTAATTTGTTTTTTTTTTGGAAGAAATTCAAACCGGTCTATTCTGGACATTTTTCAACTGCTTTACACCTTTTTTTTAACCGGCAAAAGACATTTTCTGGCAAAAGGCCGTAAATGTCATTAATGAAGGGGAGCACACTAAACACCGGTTACACAAGACATCGCGATGCACAAGCTTAGCAACGCGATGCAACGATGGGCAGTGCTATGGATCAAATTTAGCATCGTGATGCACCAATATTGGCATCGCAATGCATCTAGTCATTTATGCAAATTAAAAATAGACATGCTATAATCGATTGTTCACAAACCTTTTATATTCACTTACAGGTTATCACTTTATTTTCACTTCCAAAATCATCCTCCCGCCATTTTTACACAAGAATCTTCTGGCGAATACGAGAGAAAGTGAACCTCAACTTCAATACTACAAAAAAATAAGTACTGAACAACCATTGACACTACTAGAGAGTACTGATATGACAACAACAAAGAAAGCAACGAAACAAACTATTAAAAGAAAAAGCAAAGCACGACAACAGGAATAAATTGAACCTCAAATCAACTTAGGTGTGCATTTCTTTTGTTACTAGTTGAAATACATTTTATAGTTCAATTATCTTCTTAAAACTTAAATAATGGAGTGAAATCTGGAAAAACTTGAATAGAAATAAAGTTTTCTCGAGTTCGTTATACGATTTGCATAGAAATGAATTATTTGAAAAATGTGTTATGCATGTGATTTGGTTTGCACTTTTCTTGAGTTCGTTTTACGATTTATGCAACACGATTGTAGTATTTGTGCATCGCGATTGAAATTTGTTGAATCGAGATTCTTAGGTTTGTGCATCGCGATGCATCAATTGTGCTAAATACACAGTGGTTTACTTTTTGAATTGCATTCTGCAACTGGCTGATTCTAACTGCAATATAGATGTTATTGTAGCTCATACAAGCAAAACCAACAAAAAAATCAAATACAGGAGCAGTATTCAAAATCTGAAAGAACAAGTAAGAAACTTGGGATTAAAGAGCGTTCACTTAAAATTGGGATTAAAGAGTGTTCACTTAAAAGCACTAAAGAAGACCCCCTTTTGACAAATAATCGATGTCAAATGTCAATATTCACCTATTATTAATTGAATCATATCAGGTAACATTTTACAAAAATAGAATCAATTGATCGAATAACATGATGACAGAGTATTGGAAAAAGATCGAATTTGAAGGAAAGGAAAAAATTGCAGAAACTTGGCGGAAGAAACCAGTTCGATTGCCTGCGGGCATTTTAGGAACGATATTACAAAAATGTTTTCTTCCGGTTGTAAAAAAAAGAGGGAACTAAAGTAGTTAAAAAGTTTTCAAAGTGTACCCGCCCGCAATTTTTCGTTGTTTTTTCATGGTAAACAATCCTTTCATAATTGGTTTTTGACACTTTGGTAATCCATAGTTGAATTAGTTTTATTAACCAATTGTGGCGGTGGGCCTTAGTGTATAAAAGTAGGAAGAATTGCAGGTCGGTCCATTTTCTGAGATTGTTAACCGCTTAGGTTCATTATATTTGTTTTCAATGGCTTAAACCCCTTTTAAGTGATAAATTGATAATTTGTTCCTAAACTTCCCTTGTAACAACCTATCACGTGTTTTTAGTTTGGCGATGCGCCTTGATTTACTCCTTTCAATCCCGTATTTATCTCCATTGTGATTTCTTACTAAAATTCTCATTCATATCAACCTGAAGAAACTTAAAAAACAAATACCAAAGCAGTTCAATATCGAATTCATTGTGAATTACAATGTTGGATCACACAACAATTGTTATTTAACCAACGAAGATGATTTCAAAAACATGGTAACATTGGCCAAAATTTTATCAGTTTCTATTATCATTGTTGATGTGTTTAAAACTGATAATTGTTTGAGTTACAGGATTAATAAAAAAGGCAATTATGGAGATGAGATTGCAGAAGACATATACGATTTAACTGTTTATGAAGACGATGCACAAAATCTTGATAAAGGTAACGGAAAAGCTGTGCATCGCGATGTACCACATCTATTTAACGATGCACAACAATGTAACGAGGAGAACAGTGATAGTAATTGTACCAATTCTTCAAGTTCTGAAAGCGATGTTGAAAGTTTTCCATATTACGACATATGTCCTGCTCAAACAAGAAAGGATCTCTTGAATTCTGATTGGGCAAATCTTATTATTAGTGTTGGTCAAATATTTAAAAGTGGAGTGAAAGATTTTCGCACACATCTTATAAAGTATTCATTCAAGATTGTTTTTGAATTTATTTACATTAAGAACAACAAAATAGGATTAGCGTTGCATGTGGGAAGAAATTCAGTGATGATTGTAGTTGGTTCATCAAGGCATCTTCAACTGTTAATGAATTAGTATCCATATACAAGTGTAACATTTCAAACAGTTGTCATTTGACCATGATTGACGATAATAACTCGAAAAGGATGAGATGTGGTATAATTGAGCAATTGATTCTTGACCATGTTCGCAGTCGACCAAGCTATTCACCGATTGATTTAATGGCATTGAGATATCATACAGCAAGGCATGGAGAAGCGTAGAGAAGGCGAAAGAAGCTATTTGGTTGTTATGAATAATCTTTCTAGGAGCTGCAGTGGTATGCTAAAACCTTACATAAGAGTAATCCTAGTAGGTTTGTTTTCTTGGAATTAGACGATGCTACGAATCGGTTCAGTAGGTTGTTCATTTTATTTCGGGTATGAGTAGATGGTTTCAACTACTGCCGTCTTATATTGTTCATATATGACACATTTATGAAATTTCGATTTAAAGGCACCCTTTTGTCTGTCACGGCTAAGGATGGAAATCAAGGTACGTCCATTTGTTCTACATTTTTTTCTTTGTTTCAACATTATTTTGATTAATATCATAAGATGATCATGTTTTTTATGCCCTTGTTTTGTACTTGTACTTAATAAGAAAATACATTTAGTACATTATTATGCATCGGGAAATAAAAGCGGTGCATCACGATGTATAAAATCATTACTTTTGTAGTACATTTTTGTGCATCGCGATGCACACTGGTATACATCGTAAATGTTATGTTGTTAATTAAGTAGAAGAATGTGCATCGAATATAAATTTGTGCATCGCGATGCATAAAATAGTATTTTTTCAGTACTAGCAAATGCGTTTCAATGCTCATTTTGATTAAATATTGTTCATATGTTGCAGATTTGTTCCCGTTTGCATTTGCTGTTGTAAGTTCTGAAAATAGGGATAATTGGGCTTGATTTTCGTCTAAGATAAAATGAGTAATCGATTGTGAAGTATTGTTTGTATCCGATCGAAATATTGGTTTAATGGAAGAAATATGCGATGTGTTTGGGAGTTCCATGCATTTCTTTTGCTTGGTGCATCAGAACTTGAAATAAATGTTTACCGGTAAACGTTATTCTAACGTGTTCCGCAGCAGTTTGTATTCAAGACTCAAGGACTGCACATATGCCCCCAACATTAGATTGTTTAATAAGAAAATTGAGATATTCAAAAAAGAAGGGGTACAGGTTGCCTGTGATTTCTTGGCCACCATTCCATATGATAAGTGGGCGATTACACATTGACACGAGAACTAGTATGCCGAAATGACCTAAAATACCGCTGAATCGTTCAACAATTAGATTTTAAAGGCTCGCGGTCTTCCCATCCCTCACATGGTGGAGTGTATAAGATCGAAAATAATGAATGGTTTTGAGAGAGACTTGGGAATGGAAAGAGATGAAATAAATTATTATGTGCAAAAATGGATAAAAAGTGAAACGAGTACCTTAATATTGGGATCACGTGGCAGATTCGCATGACACTTAACTCAATATACGAGGTTTTATCCTATCTAAGCATCCAGGTTGACTTGGGGAAGCGAATATGCTCATGCTATCGGTGACAAATTCAAGGATTCTCGTGTTGCCACGCAGCTATTGTGATTGTGAGATCTTGGAAAAATATCGATGATATGGTTGATAATTACTTCCTAACAAGCAATTACATCGAGTGTTACGAGGGAAGCTTGATGCCAATTGCAACTACGGAGAGGTACGAGCTTTAGAATTCTTGCGAGGGTGAGACCATTTTACTACCTATAATGAAGAGATTACCCGGACATCCCAAGAAGACAAGGATCCAATCAAATGGTGAATCAAAAAGAAAAAAAAAAGGAAGATATGTAGCAGATGTCACAAACTTTGTAATACAACTTTAGGTCATGCATTGCGATACAACAAACTGTACTTTTGTTGGTACTATTTTGTGCATCGTAAATGTAATGTTAAAAAAATATATATTGCGCAATATAATATCAACACACATCCATAAAACTTTATATGAAATTAATTATAAATTAATATTAAAACACCACAAAATGTATTCAAATATTCATATATTTTCAAATACTAGAAAATATAACATCTTGACAAAGGTAAAGGAAAAGGAAAAGTTGTGCATCGCGATGCACCACATCTATATGTGAGTGCTTTTTGGAACTCAGATCCGACTCCACTGAACAACCGTAAGTAGCAGTAGATGTTACACAGTCTATTGATTTGTGTGAAAAAATATTGTGCAATGGATGCTGTTTTTACTAAAGACTTCTGGTGCTTTGAATGGATCAGCAAGTACTCAATCTGACGATGTCGAGATCCCCAAACTTTCCCCACCCTACAATGGTGTCGATGACGATGCACCTATCGAGGTCTTGATGTTTTGAACTAAAAAAATAATGTTAGAAGGTAATTAGAAAAATAACTTTGAGCAAGTAATTGAAGGGGTAGTTTTGTTCAAAAATGTATTTATTTAATGTAATAATTAGTGATGTAGTGAATAAGCAAAAAATGTAGTGAAAATAACC
Source organism: Platycodon grandiflorus (assembly GCA_016624345.1). Lineage (NCBI taxonomy): Eukaryota > Viridiplantae > Streptophyta > Magnoliopsida > Asterales > Campanulaceae > Platycodon > Platycodon grandiflorus. The sequence goes on from CM028362.1 coordinate 28,200,363, forward strand.
TCTTCCATTTAAATATTGTAGTGAAATTATTTTTAACGGAGTAGATTTTATTGCTTTATGATTTTTCCCCTCAACTATGGGTCATGGGTCGGGTTTGAACCCTCAATTACCAATTAAAGCAATATGCTCCCCTTAACTATAACATTTTCTTTAATCGTAGCTTCTGTTTAGGCACTGTCATTTGAGTTGACGTAAAATGCCCACGTAAGACTCATGTGACAAGTTTTAGGCATTATTTTTAATCATAGTGCCCTTTTGGTGTTTTAATTGACCGTTGTTCTTCTAAGACCCTCTTTGTACATAAAGATGGTTATTAAAATAATTTTTTCTTTATTTTGAATATTATGGTAAACATCATACGTACAGTCGTACAGATGGTGACATGAGTCTTTGGTGGATAAATTTCGTGAATTCAAACCGCGGTATCTAAATAGAAGATGCAATTTTCAAAAAATGTTATAGTTGAAGGGGGCACACTGCTTCAATTGGTAGTTGACGGGGGCAAATCAAACTTGACCCATAATTGAGGGAGGTTTATTTGTAATTTACCCAAAATAATATAAGTAATGTTACGTGTACATAAAGTGTGCATCAAATATGCACTAAAATTACATCTATATCTTTTGGTTAGTTAAAAACTTTTAAGTAATAAAACCCATAAATTATTTAAATGTTCAGAATAGACTAAGTATAATTTTAATGTATATTTGGTGCAAATTATTTAAATATTCATAAATTATTTAAATATTCAGAATAGACTAAGTATAATTTTAATGTATATTTGGTGCAAATTTTAGCTAAACATGGCATTATAATCGGGCATCCCCTCGACCCCAGGACTGATACCGCCACTCGTACATAGTCTGCGTTTCCGCCAGCAAAAACTATACGATTGTGAACGACACGCACATCTACCATCGCGTAAACAGAAACAACAGTTTCCATTCCCCGGTTTAAAAAATCCTCCTCGTGCCCTTGAAACGAGGCACTTTCAGTCAAAGCTAAGTCTCACAGTTTGACTCCACCCCTGAATTAGAAAGAAAAACCGCCTCCACCACCACGATCATCGCCACCACAGCTACCACTTCTCTCTCTCTCCATTTGCCACACCCATAACGTGCATCCGTTAAAATTAAACACAGAAAAGAGAAAGAAACTGATTAAAACAAATCTTCAAATGCAACCTCAATCATCACATTCCCGCTAAATCTAATCTCAACCACCTCTTACCACCACCACCATATTTATCCTAGATTTTCTGTTTAGATGTAGAGAGAGAGAGAAAGCAAACAATTACTACTAGCACAAGTACAATAAGCAATGGTGGGTTCTTCCAATGCTCGCTCTACATTTTCTCTCTCTAGCCTTCTCTGTCTCAAAACACAGACTTGCTTAAATAATGATGATGATGATGAAGAAGATGATGATCATGAGGAGATTAACGAATATACATCTGATCTTGGAGGCGGGGCCGATGATGATGATGAAGAAGAAGAAGAAGAATATTTAAAAATTCTGTTCGTTAGAGAGATCAGACATGTTGAACTGGAGTCTCGTCAATATTCTTCGATCAGTGATTGGATTAAACGCGCTCGCTTGGACTCAATCCAATGGATACTCAATGTAAGTTATCTCTCTCACACGCACACAAACACACACATTTGCATTAACTCGAATGTGTAAAGTTTCTGATTGCTGAATTGACAGACCAGAGCATTGCTTGGATTTCGTCTCCAAACCGCTTACCTATCAGTCAATTATTTTGATCAGTTTATTTCACGGAGATTCATCGATGTAAGTTGTGTTTACTGGATTGGCAAACTAATTTTGAATGTTTAAATGTGTTGATTTTGGATTGGTTTCCAATGTGAAGAGGGAAAAGCATTGGGCGGTTCGATTATTATCGGTGGCGTGTTTATCTTTGGCGGCTAAGATGGAGGAATGCAAAGTTCCGGCGTTATCGGAGTTTCCGGTGGAAGAATACAAGTTTGAGAGTAAAGTGATACAGAGAATGGAGCTTTTGGTGTTGAATACATTGGAATGGAGGATGGTGTGGATCACTCCTTTTGATTATCTTCATTACTTTGTTTCAAAGTTATGCCAGCAATGTTTACAAAGGAGGAATGTTGTATGTAGAATTATTGAGATCATCTTTGCTATAACCAAAGGTTAGTAATTTCATGAACATTTAATTAGTTTGATCAATGTGATATTTTGTTTGGAGTAAGTCTACCGTGTGACCGTCTTACCGTAAGACGGAGTCAAATTGACCAACTCACTACATTAGTCATGTGAGATTCTCTTACTGTTTGACGGTTTTATCTAAGTTTTTGCCTTCTGTTAATTGTACTCATACTTGAGCAGATAGAAATTTAGTGGGTCATCGATCCTCTAGCATAGCTGTGGCTGCAACATTGGTGGCAATGGATCAACAACAACTAACAAGACAATCTTTGGAGATTAAGATAAATGCCATCCCCTTAAGTCCATTTATTGGATTTGTGAGTACTCCTTATATTTCTATCTATCTATCTATCTATCTATCTATATGATTCTGAAATGTGATTTTAATTGGGCCTCTTGGCGTGACATGAGAACAGGAGGATGTGTACTCATGTTATAGTGGAATGGTGGAGAAAGTTAAGTTGTCGAATTTCGTAACGTCTACTCCTGATATGTCACCTGGACGGACCGATGTTTTTGAGAATTTCGGGGTTACTTCTGCAGTTGGGAGTAAAAGAAAGAGGCTTACATTCAGTGATTGTGGCTTGCCGGAGGAGAAGTGACATCATCGACATGGTTAAAGAGAAGATGATTATTGGTGTAATGGGTGTTTTCCATGTCATAAGTTTGTTTTTGGATATACTTGTCAAAAAAAAAAAAAAAATGAGATTGTTCTTGGTTGGATACGATTGGGGGTTTGATAAAGTGTGTGTTTGTGTGTATCAGCCACAAGCAGAAGAAAGGAGAAAACTACCCAGAAAGGAAAAAAGAGAAAATAAAAGGAGTATATAGCTTTGGTTTGTGATAGAAAGCTAAAATGAATGGGACATAGCTGAGTGGCTTCTGAATTTATTTGATTTATTTCTTTTCTTTCTATTTGGTGTTATGATTTCTTTCTTTTTCTCAGTTGCAACCCTAACTTTTGATGGGTGTGCTTGGGATTCTTTCATTTGGGTTCTTGGAAAAGGGATTGAAAGGAATGGGGACAGTTTTTTGAGGCTTGGGGGGATGTTGTGTTTGGGGGGAATTGATTCATATGTGCTGGATGTTTTGTGTCAGAAAAGGTTTGTAAAGGTGAATATGACTGGATTTGTTTGAATGTTTTGGGGTTGGGGTATGCCTCTTCAAGCTGGCCCTCTACACTTTCTTTTCTTCTTCCAATTTTTATTTTTATTTTCTTACTGGCCGAAGCTTTGGATTGTACCGAGGGGTCCTGAAAACCAATATATTGATTATGGCATTGAAAGGAACTTCTTTTTCTTTCTTGTTTCTGTAAATTTATGTTGGATTAATACATAATTTGATTCCTCGTCTTTCTAACATTTTCTACTTAAGTTTTTAAACTTTGACATTTTTTAATTTAATACTTAAATTAAATTTTTGAGTAATTAGTTAGTCCCTCAATTAACAAATATTGATATCAATATTAAAAATTCAATATAAAGACGTCAATGCCCTTATTTAAACGAGGACCGAGATTCCACGCGGAGAAAATTGTGCATTCATCTAAGCCATCACTCTCTCTCTCTCTCTCTCTCTCTCTCTCTCTCTCTCTCTACTCACTATCTCAGTATCTCTAACCATTACTCATTCTTTCTCCCTATCTAACCCATACTCAGTATCTCTCTCCCTCTCTCTCTCTAACCCATACTCAGTATCTCTCTCCCTCTCTCTCTCTCTCTCTCTCTCTCTCTCTCTCTCACACACACACACACACACACACACGCACCCACACAAGCAATTAACTGTGTTTTTCGCTTTGCCACAATCACTGCCTATGTTAAAGCTCAGTCGATCGAACTCGCTTCCACAGGTATTCAAATCGTCAATTAGGTCATATGGTTTGAAATCTCGCAATTGGAAAGGTCTCATCTTCCAATGTCATGGTGGCATCTCTCACAAAGTCACAATCACGTTAATGGTCGTAAACCGTATCACTCCGCATTAAGGACGGATCAATGATAATTCAAAGCCAAAATTGCTGATTTCAATTTGAAAGGTCCCCTAAATTCGTGAAGAGCTCCATCCCCATTACTGCTCAGAACCAAGAGAAAGGTAAGATGAGGGAGAGACCGGTGCCTAGGAGAGAGAGCCCATGGGATTGCCTGTGGGAGGCCGTGAACCAAAAGCTCACCGATGCAACGATCGAGCTGAAGATTTTTCTCTAGTAAAACCCACTTCCCCTCCTTTGAGACCCATTTTCAGTTTTCACTTCAAAATCAGAATTTTGTTCTGTAATTGCATACTCTCTGTACCTGCGTAATTTTATTTCTTTCTTACGAGATTGTTCTTCTATTGGAGAATATTTGTTTATATATTTGTGTATGTATCTATAATTCCATTTCTTTCTCTTGGGATTGTGATGATTGTCAGCTTAATTTGGAGAGTGTTTGTGAGTTCATAATGGGTTGTGCGGGGCGGTGAAAAAAATCAACGGTGCTTTATTATGATTTTTTTTCTTTTTCATATTTCACTTTTTCCATTTCTTTTAATTTCTTTTCTTTTCTTTTTTTTTTTTTTAATTTTCCCTTTTAGCCCAAATAATCTATCACAGCATAATTGTTCACCGTAAATATAATTGTTCACGTTCAATCCATGATAACATGAGCCAAGGGCATTTCTGTCTTAACAATAAAAAACTAACACTTCAACTAACGCTAGTCAGTTGAGGGGACTAACTAATTATTCAAAAGCTCAGTCTAAGTACCAAATTGAAAAATGTCAAAGTTCAGGAACATTTAGGAAATGCAAGTAAGTTTCGGGACCAAATTATGTATTAATCCATTTATGTTTGATGGGAAAGAACATGTACTTTGGTTACTTTAGGCCCCAAAATGCCTGTCTGTAGGGCACCACCTGTGTGTTGGATTGTTGTTAATATAGTAGGATCTTGGTTGTCATGAATTTGATTTGATGTATGCTTAGCAATTATACTGGTACGTATTCCCTCCTTCGAAAATAAATAATTTCTATTCCTTTTTTATGATGTCTTAAAATAATTGTTTCTTTTCATTTTTTTGAAAGTTTTATGTACCTGTTTCGATACAATGCATACCCATTATCAGGGCATTTATTATAAATATGGGGGTTCACAAGCCAGCCGAGCCGAGTCAAGTTTCGACAGTTTGAATTTGAGCACGTGAAGTATTAGTCGAGCTCAAACTTACCCAAGCTCAAGCCAAGCTTTAAAAGTATTGTGCGAACTCAACTTGAGCATGTTCGTGATCCGTTCGTAAGTAAGCTGTTCGCGAACAGCTCGATAAATGCTAAAAAAAAAAATGGTCGTCTCGTATTTGGCTCGGCCACTGACTTTAGACCAACCCAATGTATTCTCATTATTAGTCATCAGGCCAACCCCAACGGTCGGTCCTTCCCAGTTGCGTCATCCCACCAATTTGGTGTTAATTCTTCTTTCAAGGGTCACGCGATCATCTGCGCCATTTTGAAAATGGGTGATTTCCATGTTAAATTTGGCGCAGCATAGTTGCTGCGCTATCTTCCTTTTCACTCTTTTTTTTGTTTTGTTTAATATTATTTTATTAATTTAATGAGATAAAATATATGTTTTAAATAGAATAATAAATAATATTTTTAAAATATTATTTTTAATGTAAAGTTTAAAGTAGGATGGTTGGAGATGGTGAAAGATATTTGATGTAAAAATTGCACTATTATAGTGGGATAGTACAATTTTTGCACCAAACGGTTGGAGTTGCCCTCATCGTATGCAAGCCTTAAATGTTAGACGGAAGCCTAAACTCCTGAGCCGGGAAGGATTACAAGGGCGGCTAAGGCCCTAACAAGTATAAAAACAGTTGCTTTCTATGACTGGTACCCATGATCCATAGTTAAGTTAAATCATAATAAATGGTGCCCTGCATAAACTTTCTACGCTTCTATTCTTGGTTAGGCAATAGGAAATCTGGTGGCACTCTCTCTCTCTCTCTCTCTCTCTCTCTCTCTCTATATATATATATATATATATATATATATATATATATACACACACGTGTATATACGCACACGTCAATTTCAGAGCATCAAAGGTAATTGAAGTTATGTTACTTGGAATTGAGTTCAAAGAGTGCCATTGTGTCAAAACAGAATTTCTTGAATGAACATTACTACTCCCCTCATCATCTTGGATTTTGGAACTCCGGAAAATTGGTTGTGCTTCTAATTCTTCCGTTTTGGACTAGTTTTCGCACAATTGAATTGAACCCTAGGTGTCATGTGAACATGGCTTTAATACAAGTGTACAATAGTACAATGCACTTCTAACTGAAAGTACAAGTTGATTCGTTCATGAACACACTGAGCAGAACCAAACTTGAGCTGTTGGCGAACAAAGCTAGTGAACAAATGAGGCGAGCCATGTTCATCTCGAGAATTTAGCAAACACTTTTTGGCGTTCGAGCTCAACTTGAACACACACTCGAGTGCGTTCGTGTAACAGCCCTAATTTAATTATGGATGCAAGTTATTAGTTAAGTACAGAATACAAAAGGCAAGGTGAAACTTAATTAAGGTCAACATGAGTTGCTTACAAAACTAGTGTTTAGAGCTTAGAGTACTTGCCAAATGATGGAAAGTAGAGTGAGGAAGCGCTGAACAAGATGATGAGCTATAGAGAACTAACATAGAAGCAACTAGCTAGCTAGGTAGGCTAGCATTAGGGTTGGAAGAGTAACCTGGCAACTGAGGATTAATAGAAGAGAGAGATCTCAGAATAATTAACATTGAACATGTTATTGATCTAGTTATTATCTTAGAAATGGTCTAAGGTTTGGCAGCCAATAAAATCTTTGAGGACTGTCGCCCTCGCGCATCATTCACAACCATGGTTATTGTGTTCAAAAATTCACAAATCTTTTAGCACTTAAAACTTGTTGCTACTTGCCACCGCGCCATGTGCTCAGACCAAATGCAATGGTTTAACCATTTATATATATATATATATATATATATATATATATATATAAAATGTATAGTACTGTTGTTGTTCAACACTAAGCACTTTTAGAACAAACATATTTTATTTTTCAAACAATAATAGTAGTATTACTTTGAATACAAAAAAACTGTAATATATTGCATTTTGTAGATCCAAACCGTTTGGATATAAAACTGGTGCACTTGCCAGATAAGAACATTTGAGTGGGGGAGGTCCGAGGCTCCAATTCTATTAATTGAGGCTACTTTTTTCTTGCACTGTACTCTCTAAGCAGCAACCTGCTTGCTTGCTAAGCTTTCCAAAAATGTTGGAATCTTGACTTGTGCATGCAGTAGTTAATTTATCCTATTCTATGTCTCTATCTTCATAGCATTAATTTACTCTCTCTCTCTCTCTCTCTCTCTCTCTCTCTCTTTTTGAAAAGAAAATAGCACAGATAGATAAATTAAAAGTTGTTACACATCCAAAATGACCTGTTGTTATCGGAATGAACTGTGAATATCATCAAATCGATGATGCCTAGTTTGTTGAATGGAGTAAAAACAAAGCCTACCAAAGTAGGGAAGTTCGTTAATGTGCTAAACGCACATTAATTAGGAAGAAATAAACAGAAATAATAAATAAATTCATTCTGCATTTCAAGTTACCACAAATAATAAGATTAAGATTAAGCAACTTACTGATTATGGCATTTTTGAGTTGCAGCAGGAGGGAAAGGCGAAAGCGTTAACCTCCATCATATAGTCTATTATCATTCTTCATTCCAGAAAACTACTCACTTCTACTGTAACATACCTAATGCAAATTGCAATAATATTTTTATTACTAGCTTATTAAACAGGCAATCAATCAATGAATAGAACGTAATTAGGCATGTTTCTTAATTTGTCATCATGTTCAAGGACAGTGCTCCTCACACACACACACACACACACATATATATGCAGACCAATAATTGTGCTTCACATGGAATACGACTGCTATAATAGTTTAGGTCAGGGTACTCATCTGTCACCAATAGTCTAGTCCATCATAAGCTCCCACGATCCATAATTTTACCCATCTTGGCAAGTCAGAACCAATGATTTCTCCACCTCTGATACATGACTGCTTCTTCCTGCTTCTCTATCTTTGTACGTACCTTTTCCACTAATCATAGTTACCAGAACCAAACAGAGCGGCAAATTCAGGTAATGAGCGAAACCTACTCATGTTTTTTTCTCTTATGATACTTCCCTCAGCTTTGTAACGACATACCTGAATTCGCTGCACATATATTGGGTTTTTGACATGCTTTCCAATTCTAAGCTGGGAAGTATGGCGGAGTACATTACTCAACTCTCCAGATAACATTAGTAAACTTGTGTGTGTGTGTGTGTGTGTTTTTTTTTTTTAGGGGGTGGGGAGGGGTGTGAGAGAAGACAAAATGAAAGCCTTGAAATAACGCGGAAATTAAGAGGATCGATTGTTACTACATAATGAACATCGAACAAAGCGCAATGTACAAAATCAATGTAAACAAACAAAACAACCACCCTTCTTATAAAGAAGAATTAAGATTGTCGGTGAAGACTTCCTACTTCTTATACGGAACTTTCAAGTATCAGACGGAAGTCTAGCAGATGCTAACAAAAATTTGTGTGTGAGATTTTCAGCCTATAGATTTGCCTGCTTCAGTTTACCACATTGCCTGTTTGATAAATGCTATCTGTTCCAGTGATGTTACTGCCTTAAACACAGGCATAAGACGACCAGAAGATTCTCAAATCACTGATATGTCCCACTTGATTTTCATTTCAATCCTACGGGGATCATCTTCACGGCGGCAGCAATTGGCATGCCTAGGAAGCCAAATGCAACACTTGCGAACCACTGCTGCAGCGTGAGAGGGTGAGTGTTTGCGAAAGTACCCAAGAACTCGATGATAATGACTTGGAAGAGGACCGTGCAAGACAGTACTGCCACAAACACATAGTTCTTCAGTATCCCTTTGAAGACGTTTATCTTCTCCATCTCTCTGGAGCTAACCTCGTTGAAAACCTGCAGGGAAGAAATAAGTCCCAGTGTCATTGTCTAATCTAAACCTTGTATAGGTTCAAATCTGATTGGAAGCAATTTTTTTGCATATATTTGCCACACTGCCACTTGGAGAGTTCCTCTTTCCTTTTTTAGAATGTTTCTCAGACTCCCTAGTCCCTGCTTCACAAGTCCACGATGCTTCAACTTGGATACCCTTGAACGTTTTTGTTGATATGATTTTTCTCAGGACAGTAAAAAACTTACTTTCAAGTAGGGACTCCCAAGTAGGACGGAGAGTCTCAAAAAGAATGTCAGAAGGCAAAGGCTCAAATAAACATTAGTGAGTTACCACAAAGCTAATATCCAAAAATACTATTAAAATATAAAAAATAAAATAAAAACGAAGAATGAGCAACCTTGAAAGTTGCTTCATAAAAGTTGTCTTATAACATTGAATTCCTAAAGTCTCTTTCTTTTCTTCCATGTTATTTTAAAGAAAGAAAAGAAACATTGAAATTCCATATACAAGTGCTATTAGCTCAATTGAACTCCAATTGATTTAGGAAACATTTTACAAACCAGTCATATTGTGGACTCAGAAGTAAGTTTATAAGAATGAGTAAGCTCCCAATGAGGCTCAAAAAAGCAAATGTTAATACTCTGTGGAAGTAACTAGCTGTGCCTGATCTGAGATGAGTGAAGCATAAATATCAACCTCAAATATGGACATGACTATCTAAACAAGCCAAAGGCATGTATTTAATATCAGCAAGGTTTCAATTTCAGAAAGACGAAGGAGTAAAAATGCATGCACACGTATGATTTACCTGACAAAAGACGAACGAGTTAAAAATAAGTGTGTTAAGAATCAAATCAGCATCGGGTCCATCAAGATGAAAGGCTGCTTTTCCTGCTGTCTGAAGATACCATATAATGACAAACTGATACAATGACTGCCCCAAGATATTCCTCCACATAACATTGCTGATGAAGTTTCCTTTCCTTCCAACTGGTACTCGCTTCATTAAGTCATCAGTAGGAGGTTCAGTAGCTAGTGCAAGTGCTCCCAGTGTATCCATGATCATGTTGACCCATAGAAGCTGAACAGCAGTGAGTGGAGCATTTCCTGCAAGCATGAAGTTTTAAAACAAAGCAGGATACAATGATATAAAATTAAATACTTTCATGCGACAGGCCAAGTAAAAATTATATATTGAGTCAAATAGTTTTGGTTTCTGCTTACCTGTTAAACAGGCAGAAGAGAAGTTCACAATTAAGGCAACCACATTCACCGTCAGCTGAAACTGAACAAATTTTTGAATATTTATGTAAACTGAGCGACCCCATTTAGCCACGGTCACAATTGTGGAAAAATTGTCATCTAAAATGATGACATCAGCACTTTCTTTAGCCACCTGAAAGTTAGAGCTTCTTAATATACGTTTCATAACAATGTTTTGAATTGACAGTGAATCTTGAAAACAAATGGAGGAATAAAATTACATGTAAGAAGGATATACAAATTGCAAAAACAGAGAGGTCAATGCCGATGAAACAAAAAAGACAATCAACTGTAAGGCAAAGGTGAGAAATATAAAATTTCAAACTACAGACCTTAGTCACCAAAGTGCTTCATGCATTCATTCCAACACTTTCTGGTGAGAGATTTAGGATTTTATCAGGTCTGATGAAAGGATGACTCAAGGCTCCAGCTACTGTATGGTTTGGGAAGGGTTAAGTACACTACTTTACTCCAGCAAGTTCTGAGTCTATTACTGTAGTTTGAACTTGTGAGTTGTGACACCGAAAGCTGCAGTGCCTTATTTTAGCTGTGAGGTATAATAATTTTTCCTTCAAGGTATTTCCTTAAATTCTTATTATTGCACCAAGAGACACTGTATTAGAACAGTTAAAAACAAAGCTCAAGAGAACTAGCCTTATGACTATGTAGGAATAGGTATGGAAACCTACTAGTGTGGACAGAGGACTGGGGAAGAAGAAGGGACGAACAAGAGGCCCTCTAATGGTTTAGCCATGCCCACAGGTAACAATGGCTAAAGCCTCAATAAATTAAATTACAGATTATCATTCTGTATGGAAAACAAAGCGTATAATAAGAAACATCAATGTTACTACTAAGCGAACAACTTAGCGATTGATTCTTATGTCAAGGACCATTCACCTACTCATGTCCCCAAGGACATCTTTCTAGGTCCTAAACCCCTAGAATTGTTCCTTGTTGAGAAGGATGTGATAATTTCAGAAAGGACCCCAGCCCTAGGAAAAATAGCAGTCTATACACTCGCATTCTACCATAAATCTAAAGCCGGATCTTTAATGTTTCTTCTTCTATTTTTCTTTTCGTATTAGGCATATAAAGACACAAGCAAGGGGAAAAGAGTTGCAAAAAAGAAACCATAAAGCTGGATCTTATTGTTTCTTTGTCTTTTATTCTTTTCAAACAAGGGGAAAAGAGTTGCACAAAGCATTAGTCATTGCAATCAAACCACTCCTTCCCTTCTAGGAGTATCACTTTTTCTGTAACATAATAATTTAAGAAAGTCAATTTGTTCTTACAAAATTTTAGCTTCCTTAAGTAATTTCCAAGATTCCACTTTTGGTAATAAAATTTTTGTCCTCTCATTACTTGTCTTGCCGCAATCCATGAAGCTACAGATAAACAAGTGCGTGCTGTTTTGGAAACTCTCCCTTCTAAAACTGTGATATTTATGTGCAATCAAAAGAAAGGAAAAGGCAAGGAAATCGTGACAAACATTAACGAAAGGGAGGAGTAGACTTGGGTAAGATAGTTTCTTGGATAATCATAAAGCAGCACTAAAACATCACCTCAGTGCCTGCAATGCCCATTGCAAGCCCAATATCTGCTTCATGAAGCGCTGGAGCATCATTTGTACCATCTCCTGTCACAGCCACTACCTCTTCAAACGTGGTTCTTAGGTGTCTCACGAGTGTATGCTTATCCAATGGTGAAGATCGAGCCATTACCTGCAGAACAATCTCATTGTTATGCAGTATACAGTGGGCTGAACTACTTTATGTTAAAATAATATTAATGTCGACAATGGTCTATAGGATCGTGTTCTTTTCTTATGCTCATGTTGTTGATTTATATATGTCCTGCTTTTGCCAAATGTGAGATGCGCATTCATAGGTTTATCAAAACAAAAAATAAAAATAAAAATGATTTGCATTGTAAAGAAATTTGAGTCTGGTGTGGTCTTTCTAAAGTTTTCTTTTTCCCCTTAGGAACCATTGTGAAGTTCTGAGAGAAAACATTTAAAGTACTCTGTTGAATGACCCTGGTAAAGGTCACATTTAAAGTCCTTTGTTCCAAATGCTCAACTACGACCCCAGTGCACCCTAAAAGCACCAAATGTATTAATAGGAATGTGGAAGCACCTGTAGTCTAGGAATAAGTTTATGCAACTCCTCCTCACTTTTCTCCCTGAACTCTGGGCCTTCAATGGCTATGCCCTCATCAGTAAGAATTCCACATTCCCTTGCAATTGCCTTCGCTGTGTTTATGTTGTCTCCAGTAACCATCCGCACAACAATACCCGCTGATCTACAAATTGCAACAGATTCCTTCACACCAGGACGAACCGGATCCTTGATAGCCACAATCCCAATAAATGTATAGCCCCCAAAAGGAACGTCATCTTCAGTACAAAACTCACTTCCCAGGTCCTTGTAGGCAATGCAAAGAGTTCGAAGAGCTTCACTGGCTAATTTTTCAATTGTGTCTTTCAGACGATTCATTGATGATTCATCGAGAGGAACAACCTCACCGCTAGAGTCCAAGACCTTGTCACAAGCAGCCAAAATTATTTCAGAAGCACCTTTACAGTGGGACCGGAAATTTCCTCCAGGAAGCTCTATAACTACCCCCATCCGCTTCTTTGACGAATTGAATGGTTCAACTTTAACTAGCTTTGATGCTTGTCGCTCTGCTTGAAAATTGCCACCAAGCAAGAGCCCAAATTCCAAAATAGCGGTCTCAGTGGGCGTGCCAAGAATTTCAGTTTTGTTGTCCGCATTCTTAACTACCTCTCCGCCTGTATTGTTAAAGATAGATTCAAGTAGAATTCTGACGGCAGAATCAGGGATAGTAGAGCACAAAGTAGAAGTGTCCTTAGAGCCATTCACTACCTTGACTTCTCCGCATACCCAAGCTTTCACAACTGTCATGTGGTTAGTAGTTAGTGTCCCAGTTTTGTCACTACAAATAGTTGTGGCAGATCCCATGGTCTCACAAGCTGCCAGATGGCGTACGAGAGCCCTGTCATTCATCATCTTCTTCATGGCAAACGCAAGGCTCAGTGTGACAGCAAGAGGCAGCCCCTCAGGCACTGCAACCACAACAATTGTAACTGCAATAGCAAAATATTCCAGCATTTCAAGAGCATCATCTCCAGACCAGCTCCAGTGAGAACCCTCTTGCATCTTGCGGATAAACAATGCTTGCACCAAAACAGCAAAGGTAATAACAGCAAAAAACAGCCCAATCTTCCCTATAATGGTTGCAACTCCATTTAGTTTAACCTGCAAGGGAGTCTCATCATCTCCTCCTTCACTAAGAGTCGCCATCAACTTACCCCATTGAGTTCTCATCCCAACAGTAGTGACAACCATTTTGCAATACCCATCCTGAACTTTAGTTCCAGATAGGAGAAACGGGTTATCAGCACTCACATTAATCGGCTCACTTTCTCCTGTTAAACTTGATTCATTTATCAACAAGGAAAACCCTGATATAAAAAGTCCATCAGCTGGGACCTGATCCCCGATAGCAAGATGAACAATATCACCAGCAAGTAGATCATATATTGAGATCTTCTGCCTGCAGCCATTCCTAGTAACCTGAACTGTAATCTTCTTCTTTTCTTTATCCAAATCCTTAAACTGTAAAGACTGTTTGTAGTCACTTGTGGCCGTGACAAACACGACCAACAGGATGCTTGCTACAATTCCAAGCCCATCATGGGCACCCTTTGGCCACCCTTCCATTGTTATGCCAACGATCAGCGACACAAAAGCACACACTCCAAGTATCATGAGAGTTGTGTCCTGAAGAGCTTCCCATACATAAACCCAGAAACCCTTGAGTGGGCTCTCAGTGAATTTATTAATTCCATAAAGTCCTTTCCTTCGGTTAATTGAATCCTCAGAAGTAGAAATCCCATTTGTGGTTGACGTGGATAGCTTGTTTACAATGCCCTCAACCCCATCATGAACTTTAAGTTTTTTCAAGTTACGCCCTTCAACAATGGAACCTAACTCATCAGCATCGATGTCAAAACCAGCAGCTTTGACTTCCTCAGGCACACTGTAAGTAATACCTGGAGGCATTCAGAGAAAATCAAAATGAGAAGGCCTACGATAATGTAACCCAACAAGTTTTCATAAATTGTCGAGATTCGTACCATGAAGAAACTGAAGAGCCGCATGTGAAACCAAAACCGCAATTCTAAACTTCTCCTACAATTTTGGAAGAACATATAACCTCAAGTCAGGGAATTAGTCTTTTCAATAAGTCTGACAGAAAGTATTGTATGTCCCAGCAAAATGCTCCTCAAAGGTGGTTGAACTAAACAGATGATGTCTTTGTGCCATTTAACCAGTATCATGGATGCTCTTTTGAGCACAGCAAAATCACTAGCATTTTTGTCCATAAGATCTAAAACCAGCTCAGCCAAAGGGTAAAACAAAACAAATTTTCGTTTTAAGAATACATCATGATGATAGAAAATACTAAATGACTTTACGTTTCAGCTAGATGCATTAATAGTAGGACGACTACCAGCTTTCGAAGTGAGCTCACCCCGTATATTATCAGGTGCAAGTTCAACCAAAAAGCAGAAGAGGATAATTAGAGCTTACGGCATGTTTTCTGGCTGTTACGGACAAATGTTTGTGGCTTGAACATTGTGTAGCATTTTGAAGCATGTAAACCTTGTCTTGTGCATTTAAGAGTTTGTTACATTGTATTGAGGCCCAAAAATGTTGTACATATATGCAAGGTGAACTCGTTAAAAGTATATGAACTTCTTGAAGTGCCCGATAAACAGGACTAACCATTGTCATAAAGTGAGTTCTAAGTCTCAATCCGTTACAGCTAGTCCCCATATTCATACGTTCTTGAAGATGGGGTTATGGTACTGGCTTCCGTTTTTCAGTGGGCCCACAGAATATAGCCTTCGCTGTCTTATAAGATGGTCAAAAGATTTTGCGGCAAAGATTGCAACATGGCAACATCATTGCCAGATGGACAGGCATCCACTTTGGCTGAGGCCTTCAGGCGTACACAAGGATGAGCTCACACCGATTCATCCCAAGAAACATGGCTTTGGCTTCCCAAATGAAGCTTGGGAAACCACATTTCCATTCTTTCTCAAGTCCGCATGAGAGGAAACCATGATCCCACAACCCTCAGAGTCACCTACTTTAGAGGTCTTAACGGCTCATTAATTGAAATCGAAACAACCGGAATAAGGAAAAGCTCCCTACTCCATCTTTGGAGCTCTACCATGACTAGGCATATCTTATGAATGTTGTCATGTATCCCACCATTTGACACACCTCTCCCATCCCAATACCATTTTGAGTTCCCACACTTCATGAACAACTCTTGGCCCATATTTGTGGCATTTTGACACATACCAACCATATCAACACCCTTTTGAAGCCATCAATTTTTCTATATTACAATTGTAGAATGTGAGTTTCCCTGAGGGGTGTGATGTGTGCTGGGTGAAATGCTTGGCGTGACATGTCTATATCAAAGAATCTCAAAAAGTTAAGGTCGGGATGGAAGTCAAGACTGATTAGGTAAAGAGAAAGAGGGCAAAGACTGACGGGGAGAGTGCTCTCCAGCACTCGCTAGCTCTCAAGGTAGAAACTTGGTCCAGATCATCAATTATTGATTAACGATTAACTAGTGAGGTTTGTGACCTCTATTTATTGTGAGTGTGAGATGACACATGAAATATTCTAAGATTCGCTGTTAGGCGTCATCATCCTATTGACCATTCAATAATGATAAGACAAGTGTCCCATAAGCAGGACCACAATCACCTCTTAATCTCCTCGGTAATCAGGTCACACGTGTTGCACATGCGTGATAACACACACATACAACGGGTGAGACTTTCTCTTGACTTTAGCCACCAAACCAATAACCCTCGCGGTTCCCAAAACCAACTCAGCTGTTGCACTTAGAGTAGATCTCCTCTGGTGGTAAGTTATTGACCCTTACCTCAGGCGTAGAGTTAATTCCTCGGAACCCTAATGTCCATAGATCTGAGCTCTGGGCAGCTCGATCTCATAGGTTAGGCGAGAAGTCCTCCTATCAGAGCATTTTAATCTTCAAGTCAGCTTGCTCATGAATACTGTTAACATAACCGAGGTGCGGCCGTAGAGATTTGGATGTCATTACCCTTGGGCTAAAGCACTCAATCTCGGCCCTCCTTTGGCTATCTCCCGGAGCCTTGTACGTTCCCCTACGCTAGGTCTTAGTTCGGGAAAGACGAGTGATTAAGTGGAAATCACCGAAAGTGAATGGCACAACCCCTACTAAAACAATTCTCATAGTAAACCTCAAATGGTTCTGTAGAAAAAGATTCTACACCTCCCTTACATTCTCTACCGATCATATAAAGCATTGCCTTTAATATTTCATCGATGCCTTTAATTCAAAATCTAATCTTGCTTATGCTTGCCTTTAATATCCTCATTCCATTGGTAATAAACTTCAATATAATGGCGTCATTACTTACATAGATTCAATTTCCGTAAACGAGAGAAATGGAACAAAATTTAGTCAACTCAACTCAAATACTCAATGATCATTGGATTCGTTTTATATTAAACATAAAATATCCGCGATTCAAAACTTTTTCACTTCACTCTCACAGATTTCCTCAGCAACCAACAGAAAAACACAAAACAAAATAACAAAGGAAAAGAGAGAGAAATAGAACCTGATTGGATCGTTGAATAGCACGAGCCTCAAAACGCTTCGAGAGATTAGCAGTAAACCGAAACCTACGTTTACGATTCTTAACGACCCAACAGAGCTTCCTCCATCGCTGAAGCGCTTCTTCCGATGAGTTCTTGGGCTTCACCTCGAAGTTCTCACTCAAATAGCTCTCCATTTACACACTCTCTAAGTTCGTAACTGACTGACTTACTGGACTTAGATTTCAAAATCACATTCCAATCGAACAGCAGTATCGATCTCAATTAATGGAATATAAGTACGATTTTGGATCCATTTTTGCTTTGCTTTTCCTGTTTGCTAGTAATTAATATCCTTTCTTAGTAACAATTAATGACTAATCTTATAAAAAGTAGAAGATGAAGACTGTCGTCGTTGATTGCAGTCTCTCTCTCTCAAACACACACACACACAGTCGAGTTATATGAAGGGAGGCGGAGAGATGTGCGATCTACCGCTTGTTAAGTTAGTTAAGAGGAGAGAGTCAATGAGTATTAGTAGTTGAAGATTGGCAATAGGACAGGAGACTTTTCCTTGATAGCCTACTCCATCTTATGGTTAGGTCCATAGTGACGAACCGGACACACGTCCCTAGGTTACCGGATGCTGCCCACTTGGCC
Source organism: Platycodon grandiflorus (assembly GCA_016624345.1). Classification (NCBI taxonomy): domain Eukaryota; kingdom Viridiplantae; phylum Streptophyta; class Magnoliopsida; order Asterales; family Campanulaceae; genus Platycodon; species Platycodon grandiflorus. The sequence goes on from CM028362.1 coordinate 28,218,196, forward strand.
TAGGAGAATGGTTCTTTTTCTGTGCTGCTACATTTCCGGAAACTGTAAGATATTTTGGTAGGAGCACTGTTACATGCAAAGAGCTCTTGTACCGTACAACTTTCAAACGCATTGGTCCATTTATCTAGAGATTAGTGTTTTTTTTTTTTTCACTTTATATTACCACTCTGAAGCCATTCAAATTTCAAATTTCAAATTGTCTTCGAGGGTGGCTTCAAAAGGGTTAAACATTAGAAGATGGGTTAATTATCCCTTAACTATTAATTTTTTTACCGGTAATTTCTTAACAACTTTTTTTCAAATTTTAGTCCCAATAATTTCAAAAAGTCACGCGGCTAGTCCTTTGGATAGATGTCGTTAGTAAAATTCCGTTAAGTTAATCATGTATGTTCAGCATGTCATTTTTTAAGGGTATTATGAAATATTCCTAGAGGGGCCCAAACTCTCTCTTTCTCTCTCTTAATTTAATGACCTTCACTCTCTCTGTTTGCAAAACTTAAAAAAAATTGGGAGGAAAAAAAGGGGAAAGCAGCAGCAACAAAGCAGCGGAGTCCCCATCATCTTCGGCCAACTCCGAACGGCAACCACCGTCTCCGATCACCCACTTCATCACCGGCGATTTTCCCTTAACACCTAACCCAGCAAACCCCCTCCCCCTCTCTCTTTACCGGAGATCCCTCTCACCCTATCGTCGCCAACTCATGCTCCAACTACATGACTTAAGCCGAGTTCTTGGATCAACGACTTCACCCGTAACCTCAGTTGTGTTTTCAAAAGCCTTAGCTGGAGCTTGGTGCTAAACATGAACATTTCTTTAACGGTGAGGAGTGGGAAGAGTGTGTCCTTTTGGGTAACGTAGCCCGACATCTTCTTGAATTTTGCCTTGTCGACGGGCTTTTGGTTGACGTAAATTGTTCCAGTTTGTGGTGTGAGTTTTTCGGCTAGGATCTCGAGTAACGACGACTTCCCGGGACCACTTGGGCCGACGATGGCGAGGATTTCCTAGTTTGAGAACACGGCACAGCCTCGGATTCGCGGAGCCGTCGTCGTGGTCTGGAATATTGTGATTATCTCCTTTTGTAAACATGCTTGAAGCCTTCAATTTTTGGGAAATCAAAAACTAGGGTTTAGTTGGGGAAATCAATTTTGCCGGAACAGTCGCTGGGTAGGGAGGGGGGAAGACATAGACGGGAAATGTTTGATTTCTTAAGTTTTTTATTTGACCAATTAGAGTAATAGTTAATTAGTTAGTAATCCTAATTAAATTAACATTAATATTAAATATCATCATTACTTGAGTTAAGTGATTAATGTTTTTAGTTAAATTAAAATAAAATTTTGTTTATTCAAATAAAAAAAGATAAAAATTTGTTATAATTAAATTCCTCTAGGAATTTTCCATAATACCCGTAAAAAATGGCATGCTGAACACGCATGATTAACTTAACGGAATTTTACTAATGACATCCATCAAAAGGACTAGTCGCGTGACTTTTTAAAACTCTTGGGACTGAAATTTGAAAAAAAATTATTAAGGGACTACTGGTAAAAAAGTTAATAGACAAGAGACTAATGGTGTAATTAACCCTTAGAGCAAGTTCAACAAGGATTCTTTTTTTGGGGAGCTTAAGGAAAAAATGCATTTTTTTGTTCCCAAAACACCCTTAAGCTCTCCATGAAGCTACCCAAGCAAAATAACTCTTCCAACAATGCACAAACTCCAATAACTTTTACATACCCCACCATCTTTATCTCTATAATTAAATATATTTATATTTTAATTATATAAATCAATAATTTTGTTTATGCAATTAGAATTCGATTTTTGTTAAATTAATATTTTCAAAATTATATTAAATTATAAATAAAAAAATTCCGAATTAATTTTTTTAATTCATTTTTTTTGTGTTTGCTATTTAATTATATAACTATTATTTTTATAATTTAACTATTACTTTTATAATTTTAATTAATTGAAGAGAAACTAATTTAAACAATAATCCAATAATTCAAATAATAAAACTACTAAAATAATACAACAACGATTAAAACAGAAAATACAACGATTAAGACATAAAATTCGAAAACAATACAACAAGCATAAATGAAAAATACAACAATAATAAAAGCAAGGATTACTCAAACACCAACATACTAGTTACCAAAAAGGCTCCAAATATTTTCAATCAAATCATTTACCAGACGGCGATGTGTTTCCCTATCTCGAACGACACACCTTCTTTGAAGATACCTCTCGTGCTCCGGAATTCGCTCGTTAAAATATTGCCATGCTAAGCTACCATTTGTAATGTCAGTCTGATCATAGTCAGAAACATTTGGCACACGACTGTAAGTATCTCGTTCATCTTCGACGATCATATTATGTAATATGATACAAGCCATCATAATTTTTCCCAAACTAGTTACCTCCCACATAAGTGCTGGGGCTCGTATAATTGCAAATCGTGTCTGCAATACCTCAAACGCACGCTCAACATCCTTTCTTGCTGCCTCTTGATGTTGAGCAAAGAGCTTATGTTTTTCACTTTGCGGCGATCGAATAGATTGGATGAATGTAGCCCATAGAGGATATATACCATCAGTTAAATAGTAGCCCAAGTTATACTGATTACCGTTAATCGTAAACGCTACTGCCGGAGCTACGCCATTATAAATATCGTTAAAAACTGGAGATCGATCAAGGACATTTATATCATTACAAGTACCTGGAGTACCAAAGAATGCATGCCATATCCACAAATCATATGAAGCGACTGCTTCCAGAACAGTGGTCGCCTTTCCATCCCCTCGGGCGTGCTAACCTTGCCAAGACACAGGGCAATTCTTCCATTCCCATTGCATGCAATCTATACTACCTAACATACCAAGAAAACTACGTGTCTCCCCAACATGAAGCAAACGTTGAAGGTCTTCCTCTGTTGGCCTTCTTAAGTATTGGTCTCCAAAAACATTAACCACACATTTTGTGAATTTCTTCACGCATTCAATTGCTGTTGTTTTTCCAATACGGACATAGTCATCACAAGCATCACCAGACATTCCGTAAGCAAGCATTCTTATAGCAGCCGTGCACTTTTGTAGTGGTGATAAACCAGGTTTCCCACTACCTTCATATCGTTGTTGAAAATATGGAGTATGAGCACCAAAGGCTTCCACTATTCAGAGGAAGACATGTCTTCGCATCCGAAATCGTGTGCAAAATTATTGGTCGGTGTATGTTGGATTCTCCGCAAAGTAGTCTGAATATAGGCGTTGATGGCCATCAACATGATTTCTGTCTATGTAGGTACGTTGACGAACTCCTCTTTCTACTTGTTGAGATCTAAAAAGTTCTCTCATTATTTGATGCTTGCAACGGCGACGACCCGAGACGTCGACCATATATTCTTCTACCATTCTTTGCACTTCCCTATCTATGTCGATGTGATCATTGACATCTTCTTCATTTTCATTGTGGGTTTGAGAATTGAGACTAGAACTTGAAGACATGATTGTAATTAGAATGGATTGAAGTGTTATGATGGATTGGATGAAACATCTTCTTCATTTATAGGCTTAGGACTACTTATCTCAGTCACATGCCAAGGAGATTCCCACTGTTTTTGTATTTTTTAATAATGACAATAGCATTGAATTGTCTCAATCACATATAAAGGAGATTCCCACTATTTTTGTATTTTTTTGATAATGACAATAGCATTGAATTGTCTCAATCACATATAAAGGAGATTCCCACTGTTTTTGTATATTTTTTATAATGACAATAGCATTGAATTGTCTTTGTCACATATAAAGGAGATTCCCACGGTACAATAATTCACGGTACAATTTTAAAACAAATGAAATCATGAAACACATTGGAAATTCATTAAAAAATTAAAAACAAATTAAAGACAAATTACACAATTAAAGATAAATTACAACATTCTCTACTTAAATAGTTCACGGTACAACCTCGTGCAATCTTCTTCTTCTTCTTCAGCTGATTTGTTTTCCTTCCTCATCAAACACTCCCATTGTCTGGACAATCGATTTTTTCTATCCTCCTCTAGCCTCATTTGTGCAAAATTCATATATCGGTCAAGCTTCTTATTAAGCTCTGACTCCATACGAGTTACTTTACTTAGCTCCTCTTTAATTGCACGTTTCCCATTTTTTTTGTAGCTTTCTTGCCGGGAGGTCGAGTCGGATATGTGCTTGTAGGTGTTTCGGTATTAGAGGAAGAGTTTGTAAAATTTCCAGCTTCATTTAAACGGCTTCTCTTTGACCCACTACTTTCAGAATTTTGATTCCCGCTTTCAACATTTTGAGCCCACCACTTGGGTATCTTTCGAAGGACTCCCCAATCTTCCATTAAGGTGAAACGTTTTCCCTCGTCACCTTGATAAATACTATGTGCCTTGTTAATAATATCCGTATCATTCCACCCACTTTGTTTGGTCGCCAATGCATGGTTGTAAGCTCCAGAGAATTTCGCCGCTGCCCTCGACACTTTAGAGAAATGATTCTTACATTGGCACAAATTTCGTGAATTGCCCTCACCACGATGCTTGTTGTAACAATCAGTCACTTTTTGCCAAAATTGCTGTGAAGTTTGGTTTGTACCGACGTAATTGTCGCTAGTGACATTCTCTCATAATATACACAAATTCGTGGTCTCGTTTGTGGACCACTTAGCTCTTGTTGTTGTTTTTTCACTTTGAGGAGTGGATTCATCAACCAAGTCATCTTCAACATCTACCTCTTCATCATTATTTTGTTCGGGTTGTGTTGAAAAATGAGGCAAATCCGAAGGTTGAGGACTACACGGAACATAGTCAGATGAAGAAAAGGGTGAAGGAGTGTTCCATTGAAAGGATTGTTGCGGCATGTTAGGAAATGAGGTAGGGGGAGATATTGGAAAATTATGAAATTGTTGCGGGTTTTGAAAATTCGGAATTCCCCCAACATTTGGAAAATTTTGGAATTGTTGCGGTGGAGGTTGATTTTGCAAATCAAGCATATGGTAAGTTGATGCTTGGGTTACTGAAGTCGGTTCAGGAATTTGACGAGTAGAAGGTTGGCTTGGCGTAAGTGGATGGAAATTATCTTGATTTTTGTTCTTATTACGAGAGAAAAATCGTGAAGCCATTAAAATGACAATAATAATAATTAATTACTACTACTACTACTAATAATAACAATAATACTTTTTTTAATAAATAACAATAATAATGCAACAATAGTACTAATAAATGATGTAATAACAATAACAATGGAAATAATAACAATAGATTATATTAATATCTAAATAATAATAATAATATTAGTAATTAAAGTATTTAACTAATAAATAATATTCGTATCTTTTGACCTGGGAGAAAGAAGGAAGGCTTTCACATTTGATGCTAGGAATGAACGGATGCCGCGGAATGGTCCATCTTTAATAAATTAAGTTATTAATAACTTAATATAACTAAAAAATTAATTTTCCAAAGAAGAGAAGAGAGAAAAAGAGGAGAAAACAAACTATAAAACTTCAAAAATTCGTAGAAATTTGATTTGGTATCCAAATGAAATAATCTAAGTCTCTATTTATAGCCCAAAATGTGTACTTTAATTTAAAAAACATTTTTTTTGGCTCAAAATTCACCAAAAACCGAGGGGGGGTATTTTCCGCCAACCACAGGATGATTGACACGTGTCTGACAGTGTCTGACAGCGCGTCAGGCACGCCTGCGGTGCTTTTTTTTTTTCTTGCTCATGAAACGACGTCGTTTTGATGTAGAGGAGCTCAAAACGACGTCGTTTTGTGCTGCATTTGGCCCAAATAATCCGGTAGCTTATTTTGCTAGCCAAAAGGTGAGATTCTTTTTTAGCTCCTCTTTGCTACCCAAATAATCCTTGTTGTACACAAAGCTACCCATTTTACTCCCCAAAATAATCCTCGTTGTACTTGCTCTTAGAAGATTCAAAACTTAGGACTATTTCATTTTTATTAGCATATAGTTTGAAAAAATTTGTACTCCCTCCGTCCCTAAATTATTGTTTTGCTTTCTTTTTTTGTCTGTCTCAAAATAATTGTCTTGTTTGAAAGTTTTCTTTTTAGGACAACACTTTTATGATTTTACCCTTACTTTTTTTTCTTACTTTAATTATGGGTCACATGCACATGAACATTAAAGTAAACTACACACTATACCAATATTAATAATCAAGTTAATTATTTTTTCTTAATCTGTGTGTCAGGTTAAATAAAACAATAATTTAGGGACAGAGGGAGTACAATTTAAAAAATTTAAGAGTGGCTGTGGCCCTTGTGCCATACCCCTAAATCCGCCCCTGGACTCAAGTTATTTTTGGTGGTTTTTCGATCAAAATTACTTGATTAAGACTTGATTCATGTTCGATTCATAAGTTAGAACAGCCATATTTGAGATTTTATATGAGTTTTAAACTTGATAATTTATTGAGCTTGGCTGCATTTGTGAGTTATGTCTTAGCAGTCAAGCTCATTCCAAAAAAATAATAAAAAAATAAAACACACACTTATTGAGATTGGTCGACCAGAGAGACCTACACAACAACAAAAATGAGTCTAAGTTCAAACGTTATATTGAGTCAGTTTAAAAGAGCAAGATAAGCTCAATTCTACTTAACTAAATTTACACCTAATAGAATGAAAAAACCAATACTGAGAAATATAATGACAATTTTTTAATTTTTTATTATTGAGTTTTAACTTGAATCCGTTAGATTATTTAACTGAGAGTTCATTTACTAACTCATTCATAGTGCGTGATGAATATATATTATTTGAAGCTATGCTTCATGTATAGAATTTATCAATAGATTTGATTTACACTATGCAGAAAATGTTGTACATTGAGTGTTGTACAATAGGTGCAATGTACAACATTTAATGCATGATGTAAACTGTTATGTTGATAAATTCTGTAAATTTAGCATTTTCCTATTATTCACTATTAGTCATAAATATCCGTAACTAAGCTAAATGTACAAAGAAAAAGACTGCACCAAGCTGATTTGAGTTCCGCACAAAACATAATTCAACTAATTTAAAATCTGAATGTCATAGGCTATATTCTCTTCTTAAATAATCGTCAAGTTTGTCTGTACACACAGATTTAAAAAAATTAATTGACTTTATTATAAATATTGGTATAATATGTAGTTTTTTTCAAAGTCGTTGCACATGTAATCATAATTTTTTTTTAAAAGTAAGGATAAAGTGAGAAAAGTATTTTCCTAACAGAAAGCAGTTTAAAAAGTAAGGATAAAGTGGTTTCGACGCAGACATTAGATCGGTATCTGGAGTTCTTGAGTATTTCCTTTCAGTGTGCTCCCAGTCGGATAATTCCCTCTTGGTCGAGTTCCTCCTCGGTCGGCCTTTATGTGGCACAGCTTGTGGAGCCCCTTGTTGATAAGTCCGGCAATGCATCAGTTGATAAAACCTGCTCGCATATACCAAATTACTCGTGTCATCCAACTGATCCGCCTCATCAAAAATACTATTCATTATATCTAAAGGAGTTTGTCTTGTCGTAGACGCCGTATATTCTCCCTCAATTTGTAGAGTCCTCCAAAAAGTATGAATATCGACGGGATCGATGACACCTTCACCTTGATCCACTTGACGCATCTCATGGAGACATGGTAGACCGCTTAAAAGTCAGAGCACACAACCACAAGTATCTTCATCTAATATAATTTCTGGTTTATCATACTCATCAGTGAACCGATGCCACTCTGTGTGTAACTTTTTAAGTGCAGCGTGAAATACATTGCATTTCAGTAGGCGAAGCACGGATAGATCTTTGGTGATTTGATGCATGACTGTTATATCATGCTCAAGGGTGGATTTTATCTCATTAATCTGCAGCTCTACAGCACTGTGAATGTGCGGGAATAGAGTATCGAAACCCATAGTAGCCGTGCCTAACCACCTCTTGAGTTGCGAATGAGTGCTTTCCACCCTGTAAAACATCTATAATTCTTAGTAAACATAATTTATAAGTATTTAAATTACACAACTGATGCTTTGTAAAAGTAATACTTGTTTGACTAAAAAAATACAAGTAATACCTGTTTGTTGTAGTATTGCTAAAATGTAAATAATTTTTGGTCCATGTAGTTACAAAATTCTCTTTATATGGATCCAACCACTGCATCTTCAAATATCTAATTAAGGCCGATCGGGTGCCCCATGTTTCCTCCAACCACATCACATGTTGAATGTACTTCATCTCAGTTTTGGCATTTACTAAGTTATGCCATCTCCACATAAATGCGTTGGAATAATTCTTATGCTTGACTAATTGAACTAAGAATTTTTCCAAGTTCTTGGCGATATGTCTGCGACACAGTAAATTAAAGTTTGACATTGGGAAAGAACATCTCCACGGCTTTCATTAAGGCCAATTCCCTGTCAATGACAATAACTGTTGGAGCAACGCCAAAACCTTCGCACATCACCGAAAGTGCTTGTAATGCCCACTTGAAAGTATCCGATTTTTCATCCTTAAGAAATCCAAATGCGACGTGAAAATTTTTGCTTGTTAGAGTCACTCCAATAATCTCCAACAAAGGCATATCATACTTATTGGTTTTATATGTTGCGTCCATTATTAGAACGTGTGGAAATCTGCGCAACAAATCAAGGGACTTTGGGTGTACAATTAAGAGATTCTCTATAACTTGATTCTGATCATCGTTTGAATGTCACTCAAAGTATCCATGTTCTTCAATTTTTGAAGAAAAATTGCATTAGAGTCGATTCGCCCATAAGTTTCCCACGCCACTTCTGTACCATTCTCGTGATCTTTGTATTTAAGGTGCTTTAGAATGTTCTTTGGCTTAATATGGTCGGCAGTTAATTCACCAACAAGAATACCCTCTTTGGAACTCGATCTTGATCTATGCCACTGACCAGACTCAGTTAACGTGTGGTTGTGTCTACACTTACCGCCCACCTTAACTTTCCAAAAACCCGATCGTTGTTGCACAAGTTTGATGATGAATGGACAATTTATTTTCTTCGACCCTCGTAGGTTTCTATCCTCCATGTCAAGAATTCCAGTATATTTGTACTTACCGCTCCTCTCACAACCATAACATATACCAATGCGGTCATCCGATAATATTCTTGTTCGCCTAATGATTAAATAGTTGTTTGCAGCATGAGCAGCATCCATAAGCTATTTATTACCCAATTCTCGAGTTGCAAATAATAGGTCTGTTGTAAAAACCTTGCTTTGATCCGAACCTAAAAATATGTCTTCTGCTCCTTCATTTGATGTCTGACAAATAATTAAAAAATATTAGCCAAATTAACATAATTTAATTTCAATAAATATACATTTATAAAATGTCTATTTAAAGAACATAACATTAACTTAATAAATTTTATTTTAATTTACATAGTTAAACTTAATTATGTAAAACATCACATTAAATTAAATTAATTTATATGAAATTATAAACTAAAATTAAAAATATTAATGTAATGTTTAATTATTTATGCTAATATATTTTTAAATTGTGTAATTAATATATAATAATTATATTAAAATATCACAAAATACATGTAATTTATGCAAATACTATTTAATAATCTTATTACTAATTAAATAAACAATTATATTAATTTCAAAACTAAAATTATACACTAAAATTAATTAATAAATATGAAATTATATTTTTATTGCATATAAACTAAAATTATAAATTACAATTAAATTATATAATCTTATTACTATTAAATAAACAAATATATTAAATTAAAAACTTAAATTAAATAATATGAAATTATATATTAATAATTTAAAAACTAAAATTAAATTATGTAAAATTATATATTAAACTAAAATTAAATATTAATTTTTGCAAATTTTAGTTTATAAATATATTACTAATTAAATCAATAATAATATTAATTTCAAAACTAAATTTATAAGATAAAATTAAATCATTTGAAATTATATATTTAATAAATGATTTTAAATTTTATAAATTATATATTACAATTAAATAATATGAAATTATATATTAATAATTTATATACTAAACTTAAATTATGTAAAATTAAATATTAATTTGTGCAAATTTAAGTTTATAAATATATTACTAATTAAATCAACAATAATATTAATTTCAAAATTAAAATTATAAGATAAAATTACATCATTTGAAATTATATATTTAATTAATGATTTTAAATTATATAAATTATAAATTACAATTAAATTATATGAAATTATATATTAATAATTTATAAACTTAAATTAAATTTTATAAAATAATATATTAAACTAAAATTATATATTAATAAATATATAAAATTATATATATTAATAATTATAGAAAATTATATTTATATATAAAAAATTTTATTAATAATTTTTTTTAATAATTATATAAAATTATGTATATATTAATAATTATATAAAAACTAAAAATAAAAAATTCAGACCCCCAGGGGTGGGCAGTTTAAACTATTTAAACCCCAGGGGTGGGCGATTTAAAATGTTTAAACCCCCAGGGGTGGGTGATGTTATTCAATTAAACCCATAGGAAGGGGCGGTCCTCCTTACTTCCGTTAAAAATTTAACGAATCCGTTAAGTTTTTAACGAAATTCTTTTCCAATTTTTTTAATACTAATTAAACAAAAATAATTATAAGTTTAAACTAACTTTAAACTAAATTAGCATATATAAATTTGCATAAATTAAACTAAGCACAAAACATAAATTTAACATAATTTAAACTAAAACAAAACATAAATTTAACATAAACTAACCTGATTTGGATATATTTTTTAAATTTAGTATGAATAAAAGGTAGGAATGTTTTTTTTAATACTAATTAAACAAAAATAATTATAAGTTTAAACTAACTTTAAACTAAATTAGCATATATAAATTTGCATAAATTAAACTAAGCACAAAACATAAATTTAACATAATTTAAACTAAAACAAAACATAAATTTAACATAAACTAACCTGATTTGGATCCATTTTTTAAATTTGGTTCCATTTTTTAAATTTGGTATGAATAAAAGGTAGGAATGTTCAGATTATTTCGGACAATTTTTAGTATGTTTTTTAATGTATGAAAGGGTTTATTTTTTCAAGTGAAAGGTGGGTGAAAGAGGGGCGGTGTCTTTGGGGAATGGGGAAGGGGGCGGCTGCTGGGGAGGGAAAGGGGGGGGTCTTTGGAGGAGGGAAAGGGGGTCTTTGGAGGGTGCTAGAGGGGCTGGGGGGAGGGAAAGAAGGGGGTTTCATGGGCAAAATAGTCACTTTTCCAAGGGGGTGTGATTTAGCATATAGGGGGGGTGTGATTTAGCACAACTCGTAAAATTTATATGTATGACCGGTCTACATTTTCTATCTAATAATTAATAATACAACATGTTTTATTTCAAAAAATATTAATTATTAATTAACAATTTTTTTAATTATCTATCATAAAACAACATCGATTGTTTTTAAAATCATGAATTAGAAAAATATATTAACTTATTAAATACTCCTTTCGCTACACTAAAAAATTTCACGTTTGTAGAGTTCAATAGTTTAAAATTATGAATTAGAAAGATATATTAACTTATTAAATACTCCCTTTGTTCTACTCAAAGATTTAACGTTTGATGAGTTCAGTAGTTACGGGACATATTAGTGTTATTGGAGTTACTTATAAGTACAAAATATTTCAGTATAACCAAGATGTTTACAACATATGTGAAGGATAAAGTTAAAAGGCCATGGAGATTATAGACATACTTTTTTTTAAAAAAAAATAGACTTATTAAGTTAAAATTATGAAAATTGTTGGTATTATTTTTAAAAGTAAATTTTTTTAATAGAACATCCCAAAATGAGAAGAAAAAAAAAAGAGGGAAGAAATGGAAACCTAGTTTCTATTTCTTTTTCATTACACAAATAAAAACGAAAATGCGTGTTTGTTTCTTGTTCGAAATCAAAAATGAAACAGAAATAAAGTAAAAAAGAAAGGTTAAATGCATTATTGGTCCCCAAAGTTTGGGATTGTACATGATCGGTCCTCGATGTTACAAAAGTCTCATTACTCACCAAAGTATGCAATTTTTGTACACCGTTGGTCCCTGTGATGAACGGCGTTAGGGCAAGGACCGTTAAGTAAGCATGTGCTCAGCACATAATCAGTTTTTAAGGGTAAAATAGAAAGAAAAAAAAATTTGATCCCTTAAATAACATTCAAATGAGGGGGTTAATTATAAATATCTAAAGTTTATTTAACCTCTCTCTCTCTCTCTCTCTCTCTATATATATATATATATAAATATAAATATTAGAGAGAGAGAGAGTGTGGTGTGTGTCTGTGTTATCACTGTGAAAAGTGAAACCTGGGAAAGTAGATACACGTTCGTGACCATTCTTTATTAATTACATTAGGAAATAAATTTACTTTCTTTCATTGAATTCAAAGACTTTTTAAAATTCAAATCCTAATTCTTAATTTCAAGATGGATTTAGCACCGATGTCCACCATCCTCTCTCTCTCTCTCTCTCTCTCTCTCTCTCTCTCTCTCTCTCTCTCTCTCACGGTTAAACCCTAGGTCGATCTCAAGGCCGCCCTCACCAATAATCAAACCCTAGGCCACAGTCGTCAAACCTTAAGTTAAGGTCTTCAAAAAATTCAGCGGTGATCTTCAACCATATTCTCTGGATCAAGAACAACCATGAAAGTCCCAATTTTTTTTTCTTTTTTTTAAAATAAGAAGTAGAAGAAGAAAGATAGAGAGAGAAGATTGAGAACAAACCCAAATTGCTTCTGCAACTCCGCAAACTCCCACCTCCACACCCAGATCTGATCCAACTCCCTAACATTGGACATTTCATTTAATCTCATCATCACCTCTTCTGTATTTTGAATCACTAAATTATTACAGAACTTTAGATTTTGCAACAACCGGATCGAGATTTACATGAAGGGAGCACATAATACTCTGTGCAACAATGGTGGAAAAGAACAGGGGTCGAGGGAATGGGAAAAGCATGCATAGCGATATAAAAGAAAATCTTTGTGCAATTAAAAATCCCCTTTGAGCAATTAAAACTACCCATTCAATGTAATTTATACAAATAAAAAAGATTTGAGATTATTGATCGAATAAAACAGATTTGGAGAAAAAAGAATTAGGTTGTCTTCAAAATAGGAGTGCCAGAGAAGAAGAAGAGCCCGGCAAAAGAGGGTCTCCTCTGTTTGGTAAATATTTCATATAGCCCTTTGTTTTGATGATATTACATAAACCCCCTCATTTGAATGTTATTTAATGGATCAATCTTTTTATTCCCATTTTACCCTTAAAAAATGATAATGTGCTGAGCACACGATGTGCAAAAATTGCATACTTTGGTCAATGGTGAGACTTTTCTAACATCATGGACTGATCATACAAGATCAAACTCCAAGGGCGAATGATGCATTTAACACATGTAAAATAAAATGAAGGAACATAAACGTTACCAAACTTATACCTACAAATCTATAATTAAGATTTCAACAAGAGCGTAATGGGTTGGAAGTTGAGACCCAAGTTGTTTATAACATATGTGAAGGATGAAGTTGAAAGGTCATAAAGATTATTATAGACATAATTTTTAAAAATAAACTAATTAAATTAAAATTTACAAAAGTTATTAATATTATTTTTAAAATTAAATTATTTAAGCAGAACATCCTAAAATGAGAAAAATTGGAAGAATCGGAAACCTACAAATCTTCTATAATTAAAGACTTCAACGGGTGTAGTGGATTGGAAGTTGGAACACAACTTTCGCCTTGGGCTTTCCATGTTTATGCTATGAATATGGAAAGTAATTGAAAAAGAAAAGCCTGTTTGGGCCCAATTTCTAAGTCAAGGAAAATGTGCTGCCAGAACTCCATTGCAAATTGATCCACTGAATTCACCATTTAGAGCTCACTCTGACCCGCCTTATGCACGCTCATAGTGACAAATTCGTGATACTGTAAGAATTCGGCATGATTAAAAATTTAGAATTCAAGAATTGTTCAAAAAATATTGGTAAGAAGTCAGAAAAATATCGATGAAGCAACCAAATTCGTCGAACAATTCGGTAATTGTTTGTTAAATATTCGAGAATTAGTCACGAAATTGAACAAATATATTTAACTGAAAAAAACAAAAATCTATACATTTAATTTATTCAATCACTTTTTACAGTGTTGATAAATGTATATTTTAGATAGATCTTCACCCCTTCCTTTCCGAATAGCTCTAGGCTTGTAGTCTTAATTTCCTTCTTAAAATTCCCAATAGTATTATATATGCCTTCTTTTCCTTTTGAAGAGTTTTTCCAATGCATTTTTCTACTCCATTTGTTCTAGGTAGAGGTGACAATTTTTGCTCGTGTCCACATGCCCGCCTAGTCGCCCACTAATTAATGAGTATGAACACATATAATATTATTAATGGGCATGCCCATTATGGCCACTAATTTTGGTGGGCATATATGGGCTTTAAGTGAGCGCCCATCTAACCCACTATAATCAGTTAACTAAGAATCGAGCTCCCCTTCTCGTTCTTGGGCCCCAACTTCCCGTGCATTAAGCGATTGCTAGCTAAAGCAGAAGTGAGAAGCAGATTGCAGCTAAAGTAGGAAAGGCAAAAGCCAAAACTTGCTCTCCCCTGCCGCCAAGCTTATTTAAGGCTCGAGCAACTTATTTGTCCGGTAGTTTGCTTTCCTTCCTTTAATCAAACAATGGGCACACAAAAAAAAATGAAGAACAGGACCATTCACGGTGATACCCAGTTCGGTCTTGCATTAAATGGACAAATTACTAGTTATTTAATTTTTTTGAATTTTGAAAGATTTTGTTTGCTTAGAGTTGTTGATAATAGGCTAACCACATAGATTGGAAGGAGGCATATTTACTTGGATGAACAGCTCTAAAGCCTTAACAAAGGACAACCACAAGTGTTTGCTCTGTTGAAGAAGTATAGACTTGCTGGTAGCAGTTTTTTATTTTTATTTCTTTTAATATATATATATATATATATATATATATATTTGTAAAAAACTGTTGAAGTTAGAATTACAACGAAGTAGTGATCTTTGGACAATTATAAGAGTAGGTTTATATTATATAGTTTAACTTTTAAATGTTAAGTGGTGAATTTTTGTAATGTTTGTTTTTACTTTAATGGGTAAATGAGCGCCCAAGTCTATTTGAGGCCTGCCCATTTATGCTCATGTAATTAATTGGCCACTCACTTGCCCGCTCATTTGAGTCTATCGCCCATATGAGCGCTGCTCATACCTGCCTAGTCCGCCCGTTTGTCACCTCTAGTTCCAGACAAAGAGTCCACTTTCTTTTTTTAAAAGTCAACATGTGACTAAATTAAATCAAAATTTTACATACTTTACTTATATTTTAGGAAATAAAATTTCATTAATTAAAAACTACCTTAATATGGATTACAACTTTCACAACTTTGTGTAAACAACTAAATTTATGTAAATTATCGATCAAAATTTAACTAAGTTGACCAAAAAAGTCAAAAATAGACTCTTTGCATGGAACGGAGGGAGTATCTAGTAAAAAAATGCAAGACACGTAGGAAAGATAGATTTTCACCAAAAAAGACATTCTCCAATGCAAATATCTTATGATGAGATGGAGGTGATGAGACATTCAGTTGAAAAGACATCCTCTACGTTACTTCTACTTCTAGAATATCACCTAAATAATATCTTTTCATCCACGTCGTTTAAAAATAATTAATTGTAATTTTTTTAAGAAACTTACAAATAACGTATTATCAAAATTAAATAAAAACTAAAAACTGTCTTTGGTGGTCTGGCTGACTTCTTTTATTTTTACCGCCAATTCTGATATTGATAAAATAAAATAAAATTTATCATTTTTTATTTTTTGTAATTAAAAAAATTGCCACGTTTGAAAGAATTTTCTAAATGGAGTCCGGTATTGGAGCATGTTTAGAAAGATGACTCTTCATATTATATATTTTTTGTCACATATGAAAGAAGTTTTCTTGTTTAAATATGTAACATGGAAAAAATCAAAAAATTACATTGGAGATGCTCTAACAACCAAGTCACACCAAATCTCATGTTATTATCCAGAGATTTCGGGTACCTTTTATTTATTTTAGTTTTCTCCCAATTAAATTGTCTTGAAATAAAAACAGATGCAATTGAGCATCAAAACTCAATTTGTTTGTTTACAAACTTAAGGATATATGTAATTATATGTGATAAAAAATAGAGTGACGCTTTTAGCAACTTCCAAACCTCTAAATACGCCCATTTTTTATTACAAAAATACATTCAATTGAAAAGACATTGTTGCCTTGTGACCTTTTAAATACACACTCTGTTTTCCTCTTTTTTCTCTTCCTCTTCTTCCCCAGTTCTAGCTTCGTTTTTTTTCTCCCTTCGCTCTCTCACTCTCCCACCCTCTGGTCACCCCCCCATTATTTATTTATTGTTTCCTTCTTTCCCTCCCATCCAGGGCCGTTCCTAGCATTTTATAGGCCCGGGCCAAAGTTAAAAAAGGGCCCGAATTTAATTATCAAATATTAATTTCATGTATTTTTTAAAATTTAATTTCTTAGAAAGATAAAAATAATTTTTGCTATCGTACAATTTCAATAACGGGTTCCTACTGAGCTGAAATTAAGTTTGGGGAAACATTATTATCTAGAAAATTGAACAAATTCTTACCAAATTTCAGTCTCGTAAAGTAAAAAAAAAAAAAAAAATCAATTACTCGAATCAACAATTATCGTAAGAATAATTTGAGATTCTGGTTGCTTCGCATTTCTATTTCATGGTTCTCTTATCAATCACTCGGAGCTATGACCTCAAATTAGTAATTAATTAAATTGAAAATTCAATGTAACTATTTAAGATGTGAATAAACTATCAAACTCAAAAGTCCCAATGAAAAAACATAATTCAAAATTTAACAAATAAATAAAGTCAATGTCACTTTCAATTTTTAAACATACAAAAACATTGTAAAAAGAAAAATAAAAATTAACCATGTAACAAAATTTAACAAATAAACAAAGTCTCAACAAACTATTGAACAAACATAATTCAAAATAACAACAAAAGCTTTGAGTTTGGGCCTTAGTTAAAAAAATTTGGATACTATTTTTAGTTTACATGTATACTAATACTACAACAGTAAAAAAAAAATTTGGGCCCTGGGCGGGTGCCCAGCCTGCCCACCCCTTGGGCCGGCCCTGCTCCCATCCCATCTCTCTTATCCCTCTGTTGTTTTTTTCTTCCCCTCCCTCCGTCACAACCTTCTCAAATCTACCCTCTTATTTCATAGATTGCCAAAAAAAATTCACAAAGGGTGTTCGGTCATAGTTGACCAAAAACCATTAGCGAGAAATATACGATGGGTTTGAGAAAGGAGTGACAGAGGGAGGAGGGAAGGGAAGAGAAGAAAAAAATAAGAAAAGGAGGGAGGAGAAGAAAAAAAGGGGGAAAGAGGTTGGGAGGGGAAGAAAGAAAAACAAAGAGGGACTGAGGTAGGGATTGACGAAGGGAGGGAGGGGAAGAAAAAACAAAGAGGGAGAGGAGAGAAGGCTGGCAATGACGGAGGGAGGGATGAGGGGAAAGAAAAAAAAAACAGTGGGAGAGAGGAGAGAGATGTGAGTGTATTGAGAAATAGAGTTTCAACCTAGGCATAGTTTGAAAAGGTTAAAATAGAAAAATTAGGGGGTGTATTTAGTATTTATGGAGGTTAAAATTTACAGGGTGGTGTACTTATAAAAAATGAATGTATTTAAAGGATTTGGGGGTGTGAATAGCCCCACTGAAATTGCAATTGACATAATTGAACCTTTATTTGTTGGCTTATTTATTTGTCAAAACTTGAGTAAGATTATTTTTGTCTTTATGTGTTAATTCATTTTTGTTAAAAAAAACAACAAATCAAAGCCATTGCTAAGAGATGCGAGGTTTATGTGATGCCCTCCATGTCCATAGAACACACCGAAGAAATGCACCGCTCGCCTGGGCGGCTTAAGTTTGTGTTGTTATATATGACTCGGATTGTGAGTAAGGAATCAGTAGGTTAGGCACACAAAAAATATTATCTTTAAGGTATTTAATTCGTCCCACTATGGTGTAATGGTTCTCAACGAATTTTACCTCTAGGATACAAAACCTATGCACTCTTATTCAAAGGTACACTCCCTTGAATAATTATGGAACAATAATCGAAGCTTTAACTGTTTAACTCAAAGGACAGAATTGATAAGAAGAAAGACTTGGGAATTAATGGTTTCAGTAAGTATTTAACTCAAAGGACAGAATTGATAAGAAGAAAGACTCGGGAATTAATGGTTTCAGTAAGTATTTTCGGAAAAGGCCAACCCAATTTATAGGGTTCGTGTTGTTGTCTTGAAAAGACACAACAAAGCCGAACTGGTGTGCCTCTACGAACAGTCATACTCTTAGCACATGCCCATTCGAAGAGTCACACCCCGAAACGTTTAAACTGATACACTCCCTTTCGCTTAAATCAGTCTTTACCGAATTTAGACTTATATATATATATATATATATATATATATATATATATATATAATACTCAAAACTTTAAGCCACACTTGACATTTTCCCATAATAAAGGGAAGCTCAAGCAAGCTCATAGGAACTCCTCAAACTTAGCTATGATATAATAAGTTTAGCTCCAAAAATTTTATTAGGAATCCCATGTGGGATAAAGAAGACACAATGAAGAAGACAAGAGAAGACAACAAAGCTTTTGTACCGCGAATGAAGAAAGTTGCTATACAAACTCAATATGGGAGAAGAGTAATTATATGTGAATACCACTACATATAACAATCCCCCACTTATTTACATATTAACACAAAACAATTACAGCTTCTTTACATAACGAATAGCCATTAAGTGGACGAGCCTTAAACTTTATGGTTGAATGTGAAACCTTTAGGGAGACATATCCTCGTCATGTATGATTTCTTGTTCCTTTTGATCTTGGCAGCACCTTGTAGTTGGGCCTTGTGCTTAATCCTGGTTTTCACAAGTACTCTAGGAATTTTACCGGAGTAATCCATAAGAAGCGGCCTCTCACTTATTTACTGTATAGGTAGACTTATCGAGAATGTCCACAACGCATTCTACGACAGCTATAAGTCTATTAAGGATTTTGAATCCATCCTAATCTTGTTGTGGTAATGAAAGTGCATAGGTCAGATATGAAACTTTCAAATTGTGACACCCCCACTATTTTTAAGTTATGCACTTGAAATGTATCCAAGTTTCCATTTCACCAATGTTTAATATTGAATTTCCTTTTAACTTTAAAACATAAGGTGACAAATCTATGACTTGTATCTTAAGATAAAGTTGGTTTCAATTAAGACATTGTTTCGACCGGTAACAGTCTCATATCTCTCATGACCTTTGTAATTTTATCCCCTGATAAAGATTTTGTTAGTGGATCAGCTAACATTTGATTTGTAGGAAGATACTCAAGTGCTATCTTTCCCTTTTTAACCATATCTCTAATGTGATTATATCTCATAGCAATGTGTTTGCTATGATTTGATATTCTCTCATTCTTTGTATTGAATATGGTAGCTTGATTATCACAATACAAAGTTGTAGCTCCTTTCTTAAAATCAATAAATAGTATAGTTCTTAGAAATCTTCTAAACCATATTAAATCTTTATTTGTTGGCTTATTTATTTGTCAAAACTTAAGTAAGATTATTTTTGTCTTTATGTGTTAATTCATTTTTGTTAAAAAAAACAACAAATCAGAGCCATTGCTAAGAGATGCGAGGTTTATGTGATGCCCTCCATGTCCATAGAACACACCAAAGAAATGTACCGCTCGCCTGGGCGGCTTAAGTTTGTGTGTACCGATATGGCACCTTTCATTTCACGAGACCTTCTAGCCACTAACATAGTACCGTACACGGGCAAGGATTTAGCAACAGAAAACAAAATAGTAGTAGTAGCTAGCGGCACATCTAGATTATCACTCGAGGTCATCATATCCCCGGTGCCAACTAGTTTTTTTTCACAATTATGTATATATATTTTTTAGGGTAATTTAGAATTCTTGAAGGAGTTGAAACCACTCATAAGCCAATCTTCTCATCTCGATTCTACGACGATGGCGCTCACGGCATATTTCAGGTGAATCATATTCTTTTCGACTAAGCATTCTACTCATCTGGCTACCGTATTGGGACATCATTCACAATCAATGATTCCACTCTTTTCCATCATTTCCCCTATATATATATATATATATATATATATATATATATATATATGGGGAGCTCAATTTGAAACGTAGTTGCAAACAATTCAGCTGACAATACTCACCTGGTGTGTTTTTCCTATTTATCTCTGGTGTAAATAGTTCTAGCGGATAACTCAGTAAGCAGTACTTATGAGTGTGGTGGGTGTTTTACCTTTTTATCTCTTGTGTAAATAATACCTGCAGGCAACTTAGGAGACAGTACCTATTGGTGCCCAATCTACCTGTATTGGCCAGTCAATTGTCATTGTGTAAAAAATTAACGTTTGTTTTTTACATTTTATCTCTCATGTAAACAACTTATGCAACCAACTTTTCATCTCTTATGTAAACAACTTATTCAGCTTACAGTCAGTATCTAATGCTTTTTTTTTTAATTACAAAAATACCCTTAATTGAAAAGACATTGTTGCCCTATGACCTTCTTAATATACTTCCTCTGTTTTTCCTCCTTTTTTTTTCTCTCCCTCTTCTTCGCCAGTTCTAGCTCTGTTTACTTTTTTTTTTTCTACCGTCTCGACTCTCTTACCCTTTGTTTTCCTTTTTTTTCTTCTTCTTTCCATCTTCATTCCCTTCTCTTCTCTCCATCTATTGTTTTTTCTTCCTTTCCTTGTGTCACAACCTTCTCAAACCCACCCTCTTCTTTCGTAGTTTTTCAAAACAATTTCGCTAAAAGTGTTCGTCAATAGTTGACCTGTAACGCCCTGAACCCGAGATCCGATGTTGAACCTCGATACCATGCACTAATCTAACATAAACAATTGAATCGATTGATATGAACGAGCCACACAAGCTAAAACCCAAAACTAAGCAGTGGAAAGACTGATAAAACATGAGCTTCAAAAGCTCGAATAATCAAAACCACAATTGAAAAACTCAACGGTCAAACATACGGAGAACAACACTAAACAACCACGAGTTAACACGCTCAGGAAAACTACTAACCGAAGTTACAATAAAATACAACCGATCGACCCTATAGGTCGGCACCAAAATACAAGTCTATAAAATGCATAATATCTCTACCCGACATACTAAGTTTACATAACTTAGTTTTGACCCACGATCTCACAATACAAGAGATAAATACAAATACAATCTGAAATATAATTAGCTAGCTCCAAAGCTATACGACCTCACAGCGCTGGAACTTATAATCTGCAAACTAAGGATAACAAAGGTGTGGGATGAGACAAGACTCAATAAATTACTAATGCAACAATATGACATGTTAATATGTACAACAGTATAGCAGGATAATAAACACATAACATGTAACATATAAGAGCAACCAACTCTATACTAATGAGAGGCTCAACAGCCGCCAACCGTCCCATACCAGTTGGAGACCACGACCAACATTCGCTCGTATATGAAGCACATAAATAGCGGTAAAGTAAACACATAATAGAGGATACGGGGGATCGAGGTACACCTTCGATCCTAAACCAATACTTTCGACCTCATCGCTCCATTTTGAATTAGTGACTTTGCTACTGAATTCCACGATACAATAATATATGATTGTGTTGGTGTCGTTGTACACAAATCATGAAGGACCGATACTTGTATCCCAAAACTAATAAATGTACCCGTTCGCGTCAAGCACGAACTACAAGTACCCAAAGTGAATCGGTATTCGTATTCACGTCAACATATGCACTCGGTCCTCCTACGACCTGAAATACCACACGAAAATAGCATACCCAAAGTCGTGTGTATTGCATAGGATAGTGAAGCTAAAAATCCCTGTCGTGGCCAATAGCAGGGTGAGAGGCCTAGTGTATTGGACACCACAGCTATTACGTAGCCCCAGCTCCCGCAATAGTCATGCGCCAATACACCTTCAAAACACAAATGCCTGCTAGACTCAATGCAATGCACAAGTAGATATTTATTCGTCATGCTAAATAAATCAAGATGTGTTTGTATTGAATCACAACTAAACATAACAAATCACGATGTGTCCTTAATAAATCACATACCCAAATCATCTCAATGTGTTTGTAAATACTAAACACACAATCAATCATTAAAGTAGGATGATTGTTCTATCATATACTAGAATAACCACACTGTGCTTGCAATCGCTAAACATAACTCAAATCCACAATAATAGGCATATTAGTCCTACTGTATAACTAAACAATCCAACGGTGTCCGAAATAGCTAGACTCACTCATAACCACAATCATAGATAGGGTATTGCTACCGTGAAATTACACGATCATACGGTGTCCACAACGTTGAACACACATTCATCACAAGGGTAGGCTATTCGTTCTTAATCCCAATCAAAGTAACATGTTCATCACATACGTAAGTCTAGTCGTACTTACAACTATTATCCAACACGTAACTACTACACTCAACTTAGGATACTCACGACATCCTATAAACACACAATACACTCCATCTCATGTGTATTGTAATCTATCACAATTCACCCTCGTTACGTACTAAGTTTGTAACTATTTAAACTCTAGTTCCGTTACCCGTATTGGTCGATAACTGGCGTAGCTCATGTCCCCAACTCATGAATAACACGTTACTAAACACTTATTGACTATACAACTCGCATCGTATGTCACACACTATTGTACACAACTTATCGGTAACTTATATGAAGTTACAAGTACATTTCCAATCAACCCTTGCTTATACATAGGGAATACATACAACAACTCATCCGAATTCAACTAATCACGTAGTCAACTATTGTTTGACTAGGTCAATGAAAGTCAAAGATCTATTACATCATAGGCACATCAATTCATCATCCCACATCATAAGAGACTAGTATACATCATGCAATAACATGTACTACCCATCACTCGACTCCGTAGAGTCAATTATCCATTAATACGTTTATCACATTATCCGATGTGTGTTCGCTACGTGCTATTCGACTCCACCAGAATCAGTCACAACTAATACATAGTTTGTATAGTGCTCGATATAATTTTTTTATACCTTATTAACTCCACTAGAGTCGTTACTAATATCCGGGACATCGAGACGAACCGTAGTATCGTCCCTAATTAACCATATTAACCTCAGTACCCATTATTCGGTATGTCTACTACCCATAACAATCTCGCAAGCCCATCGTGAGTAAACAAACGACAACAACCTCAATGACCAAGATTAAGGGCTGAAATAACTATACTAACAAATACACATCGACGAGTCTATAATACTCAGAGACAAACATCATCAACAACAACATCAATACACCTCGACGAGCTAAACATGCTTGGAGATAAATAACAACCACCATAACACATCTCGACGAGTCTCTAATACTTGGAGACAACGAAATTAATGATAAACTAATAATAGCCAACAAATAGAATACAAACAATTCGTCTAGAACAAGTATAACATGCAGACATCGTGAATTTGCACTACGATGCCTAAAACTAGGAGAAAGGAGTAGTAGCTTACTCTCTACCGTGAATCCACCAAGAAAATGAAGTTGGTTCAGGTGGAAAATACAGTCCTCAATGATATCTACGTCGCTACGGAGCCCGATCGTTGAACCCACATTCGATCTTACCCAATTCTAGCTTTCTCTCTCTCAAAACCCACTTTCTCTCTCTCTAAATCTTGGGAGATGAAGGGGATCCGTAACTCCACCAATGTATCTTGAGTTTCTTTTGCTAGGAATACTCCCCTCGTCGTCTTCTCCACCACGGTAAAGTCGGATCATCGATCCGACATCGAAAACTCAAGATCTCCTCTCTCTCTCTCTCTCTCTCTCTCTCTACTATTTTAGTCTAATTCCTAGTTTGGTGGATCAGTTTGAACCACTTAAAAATGTCAAAACCCGAAAATAACCAAACTCGGCAAAACAGAGGACGGGGTCGCGCGGCCGCCTAGATGCACGCGCTGTCACACCCCAATTTAAGCTCCTAACCAAAGCCCAAATCTGGGCATGAACCTTCCATACTTAATCAAAATAACCACATATTTAACTTAGCACAACTGTTATAGTAGAAACATGGCGACATGCCAATCAACTTTATAAATTAAAGAGTATACAACTGAGTTTACAAAACTCATCCAAACTCATATACAAACCCAATTAGAAGGAATCTAGGCTTTATACACAATAGAAAAGAGGACAGTGTTTGATACATAAACAGTACGACAAGACCACTGTATAGCCATATTTACAAATTAAAACAACGTATGAAAGCAATAGTGAAAGGGTGAGTCACCTATGACCCAGTAAGGTTCCCATGTGTCACACAGCTTCCCACGTGTCACATAGCTTCCGACGTGTGACTCCCTTCGCTTCATTTCGATCTAAGGAAAAATAATAGTGAAAGGGTGAGTCACCTATGACCCAGTAAGGTTCTACTATACTTATATATGTTATGCATGTATGCAACAATAATAGGATGCTAACATATAGCAACACAGAATTATCATATCTGATAAACAACTAAGTTTCATTACCAACGCAAGAAGGCTCACGACCGCCAACTATCTATACCAGTTGGAAGTAATGACCAACTTACAATGCAACGAGCTAACCAACATCTCATATCACATATGAAAGCAAGAAATAACACCACGAGATCAAATACATCATGATATAAGAGTTGAGGTACACCTCCGACTAATCAGCTCCTCTTATAACAGACTTGATCTTGAAGTTCATATCATGTTGTTTTGAATCATATAGTTCGTATATTCCGCAGAATAAGTCAACATGCCCCAAGTCCCTACAAACTTGGCAATCATGAGACAACACCACTCTTATCCAATAATCTACGTGGTGTAACTCCATATTTTGGCCGAAATAGGGACGCAAACCGGATTATGGTCACCACAACCCGACTATCACTATCCTCCGTCCCATGACAGTCAGTGGTCAACCAAAACCCCCTGAAAGTTATTATTCTTTTGTGCACTTTTGTTTACCAATTCCATATTCACATATCATTTCGTATTCATTTACAAATTCTAGAATTTCATTTATCCTTAAATGATCAATTCGATTTTCATATTCACGAATTAACACAAATAGCAAGTTACCCATATCAAACAACTCGATTTCAAGTCACAACTTCACTTTCATAGCCAAATTGCACACTTTGATTCAACTAGTTTTTCATCGGTTTCACAAATTCAAGTATACAATCGATTAACAACATATTCAAGGTTCATATAGCCACAAATACACTTTATTAGTCCTTACCCATAATCATATCAACCTATTAAACAACTTAGCATGACTGAATCACACAACTTTACCATTATAACAACTTAACAATCAATTATAATCGAATAAATTGATTAAACTACAAACATGGATAAGCTAGAAGTCCCTTACATTATCCACTTACTTACCAATCCTTTAGATTTCACCTTCGCAAACTTATTATTGGAGTTGATAAAAGCATAGCCCATACTAGTAGTTTTCACATAATATTATCCAATAGAGTCCACAATTGATGGCGATCAACTTATACTATCAATAGCCTAATTCAACCCAAGTATAGTATTTATCAATCAGTGTGTAGCTGTACAATTAAATTCTCCAATTATTCCTTACATGTCCAAACATTAACAACCTTATATATTTAGAAACTAGACATTCCAAACTACAAGTTACAATTTTGAATCACTTCATTCGGACCTATAACCATCAAGTTTAAGCCAACCAAAGCTCAAATTACTAACCAGATTTCCTGCTAACAGTTTACTCAGTGCAACAACGATTCACAATGCAATTGAGGTACTTCCCGACCTCTAAATCTCATGAAAATTTACAGGTTACTTCCTGACGCATGTAAGTACAACATATCCAAAAATCAGAGAATTCTCATGGACGGATTTGCCACAGAACCTTCCAGACAGTAGCCTAAAACAGGGACTGCTCCTATTGTAACTTATGTGTTTAGCTTACCAAACCAACCAATAACTCTCTAATCACTAAGCCAACATCAATACACAACAAGCATGTTATAAACCACTAAAGTTACAACATCATAAACCCTTAAAACATTAACACAAAGAGTACAAACTATCATCACAAACATGTTTGTACTTGGCACAAATTATGAAACTCAATTCATCAACCTCATATCACCAATTTCAATCACAATCATGAACATACATAAGCAAGGTACCCCTTACCAAGTTGAAGAACTGTTCCACCGATTAAACTTCAATATTTTGATGTCATCTTGATCTCCAAGTCGAGCTCTACAACTTTAATAAAGGCAACCTAGGCAGAAGATGGAGTTTTCCCCTTCAAACCTTAAATTTTCTCTCTCTAGAATGACCTCTCTCTCTCTCTCTCTACGTAAGAAGAAGATGAAAAACTGAATAAGGAGGTGAACTAATCCTTCTTCTCCAACCATTTTAAGTGGTGAATCAATCAAGGCAAGCTTGAGGTGGCAAGTTGTAGAAAGGTCAAACATTGTGTGCCCTAATTTGATTGGTTGGTCATTAATTATATGATTAAGTTAATTAAACGCGATCAAGACCCACTAATCAAGTTTAGAATCCTTTAATCTTGATTAGACTAGTTAATCATACTTAAGTTTAGTTAATCATGATTAATCACGCTAATCTCAACTTAATAAGATGCTTAACGGGTGATTTAGGAACTTTAAGGGCTAGAATGCAAAATTCAAAATATTGGTGAGGTGTTTAGCTTTAGTAACTAAATCTTAAACCCACTTAAACCTTATTAGCCTTAGCTAATCATTTCTACGTCTAATTATGCTTATTTTCCACGAATTATAGCTTACTAATCAAGTTATAATCAAAGCAAACCGAGTTATACAAGTTTAGGGGGTCAAATTACACTGTTCTGAAACTCCGCAGGCCAAGGTACGTATAATTATACTAAACACAACAAAATGAATGAAATCACAATCAATATGCATGCAAAAATATTGGGTATTATGCGCGCCACGCAGCTTATTACCCTCACAGATTCTGTCTCAGGCGGGCGCGCTGTTTAGATTTTAAATTTTTTCGAAAATGTCCTAGGTTGATCCCAAAATGTCCTTAAGTCATCCTAGGTTGTTTCTAACATCAGGTCAAAACACATCCAAAACTCAACCGAATCATCCCACATTGATGCTTGAATGATGAAGAACATAAGTCTTGTTTGTACACAAAGATAAACACGCGCAAACGACACTCAAATCAATTCTACTTACGAGTTAACGACAAGATTAACATGTGTGTCATTCGTGCGTGAGTCTAAACCAAGTAGGTCACACAAATATGGGGATATACAATGTATACAAACACTAATCGATGTCGAGAATAGTCTCGAACGAATACAGGAACGTCGCACAGCTCATCATGGATTAACCACGAGCCAAACATAGGTTAAGGTTTAACACGTCACGCTTAGCAAGCATGACATCACTCTCATACACCAAATGTTAAAGGCTGCATCTTATATTCTGAGGGTTTCCAAGCCAATACAAAGTGACTACGAGCGAAACGTGAAGGAAGTAGGGTCGAGGCCTTACATGATCGAACATCATTAGTGAAAAAATTTCGGCAGGTTTATGACGGAGGGAGGAGGGAGGAGGGAAGGGAAGGGAAGAAAAAATAAGGGAAGGAGGGAGGGAGAAGAAGAAAAAAAACACAGAGGGAAGAAGGAGAGGAAGAAAGAAAAACAAAGAGGGAAGGAGGGAGGGAGGGGAAGAAAAACAAAGGGGGAGAGGAGAGAAGGCAGGCAATGACGAAGGGAGGGAGGAGGGAAGAAAAAAAAGACTGAGTGAGAGAGAGAGAGGAGAGGAGAGAGATGTGGTGTATTGAGAAATATTGTTTCAACCTAGGCATAGTTTGAGAAGGGTAAAATAGAAAAAATCAAGGGAGTGTATTTAGTATTTAGGGAGATTGACAACTTAGGATGGTGGTATACTTTGAAAATGAGTGTATTTAGAGTATTTAGATTTTAGGGGTGTGAAGAGCCCCACTCTAAAAAAATAATGTGTAAATCATTTTCAATTGTTTGGTATCCAATCAAACAAGAATTTATGACGCTTATATATAAAATAAAATAAAAGTTTTATTTTTTTATAAAAATTTAGATGTTGTTAGTGAATCTAAAATAATATATCCAATCAAATCCAAGTAGCCCTTTAAACCCTAAACATTACAACTGTAAACCCTAAATACTACTCCCTTCATTCTAACCAAAGAGTCTATTTTTTATTTTTTGAGTCAATTTAATTAAAATTAGACCAATAATTTAAATAAATTTATATATTTTTGTAAAGTCGTAAAAGTTGTAATTCATAGATTTCTTATTGTAATTTTTAGTGAGTGAGATTTTATTTCTGAAAACATAGTTAAAGTATGTTAAATTTTAATTTAATTTAGTCATATATTGACTTTTAAAAATAAAAAGTAGACTCTTTGATCGAAAAGGAAGGAGTAAAACACTAAAACCTAAACTCTAAATCTTGAATTTTAAACCCTAGACCCTACATTTAGATTTTTCAATATTAAGGGAAGGTTATTGATTTCGTTGAGTTTTCACTAATGACATTCAACTTATTTCTCTGATTGAAAACAAAAATAAAAATACGCTATCTTATCTGTAAAAACAAGTTACACTAGTTAATATATAAAATACGTATTAGAAAAAGTTAAAGATAAAAGGTTAAGCTCACTAATAATTTTGCAAAACAAAACGTTACTCAATTGCTTTTAAACGACTGCTTTTAGTCCAAACAAATGGACATGAACCATTTAAAGTTAATCGTGTTATGTTGTCTATCATGTTTTATATATGTACTTGCAAATATTATACTCCAGTATGAACACTAAAAATATTCACACATATTGATTATTTATAAATTAAAAAAAAGCCTAAAACATTATTATTTTGGCTAGAAACAAAAATAGCCTAAAAAAAAAAAAATTGGTTTGTTGTAAATATATTTATGTGGAAGTCATTTTTGGCCAGAAGCCAATTAATGAAAGCTTAGAAGAAAAGCCATATGACGAAACTTATTGAGGAACCTTTACAAAACTTACTGATGAAGCCTCGTTCTACTATAAATAACAGGCTCATGTTTTCATTTTCAGTTAACCCTGAAAAATTTCTATATTCTTCTCTCTCCCTTGTACTCTCCCCTGCTTGTATTATACACGGCTCCCAAAAATAAAATTATCTACTTTATCTACATCTTTACTTGCTTACTTTCTTATCTTTTATAACATGTTATCATCATGACTTTGTTCTACCATTCCAATTCTAAGCAATAGCAGTTGAGGTAAGTATAGTATCAATTGGTAAGATTTCTATACTTATTTGTTATCTTTAAGTTTTATTATTGATATTACGGCGTAAGAACTACTTATCATAGATGTTTAAATGCTAAAATTTATTTAGATGTTTACTCCATGTTCGTGCACCATCATAACATGAGAACACCACCTCTTTCTGCTCGAGTTGATAAACCTAAAATAGTGAATATAGGATAAGCCTCGGAGTTTTTTTTTTTTTTAGCAAGACCAAATAGTTGAATTTATAGCAAAAAACTACGTGAGTCAGCAGTATGCATGATATTTTATCATGAACTCACTATCATATATATATATATATTTTATCATGAACTCACTATCATATATATATATATATATGTATATATATATATATATATATATATATGTATGTAAATCTCTCTTGTATGAATTGTATTTACAACGAATGGATAAATAAGGATAAGTTAATTAAACTGGGGTTATGACAAAACAAAAACAGTTCTCTCTCTTGTCCGTACATGCACATGTAAATGTTGCAAGTTTAGTTTTCTTCCTCTTTTGTTATGTAATAATGTAAATACTAGAGTAATCATATAGTCTACTATTTATGAATACAGTACAATTAAATTAAAGCAATTATATGACTTGGTCAAATAATGAGATTTTATTAAAAAACTATGAATCTCGTCCAACTGGTTCGACTCAATTCCTTGGAGTGAATGCAAACATTTATGATAATTTCGGGCTAGAATGTGGTCGTGGCAAAAGGAGAAATTATAATCAAAAGTATGATGATTATTGCTTTTATAATAATGGAAATTTCTCTCGCCACCTGAAGTGGGACAAAGAAGATAGTAAAGAAATATTATCAAGTAGACAAATTGTGCACCAAAATAAAGTAAGACAATTTATGTTATTGGTGCAGAATGAAACGACATTGGTCGTATACCTGTTGTACGCTTAAACATCTTTCTGAACTTTATCAAAAATGCAAAAGTAAGAAAAAGATGTTGAGACAAATTTTGTCTACTTGAGTGATGATATGGAATAAGAAACTCGACGATTATATCACATTCGTCCAGATTGTTTTAACCCATACAAAGATCCTTGTAATTTAAATGAATAGATTTCCCGGGAGTTTGAATTGCATGCTTCAGGCATGTTGAATCCTTCAAGGATCTCATATAAATATCATTGTCAAGTTTGTCATAGCAATGACAATATTCATTAAACGCATATCAAACATTTCGTATATTGCCAAACTAATGAGATATTGAAATGTAATTGCATCCACCACGGGAGAATATGTCTCCTCATAATTGATTTCAGATCTTTGCGAAAATGTTTATGCTATGAGTCGTACTTTATTCTCATATGATAGTGAAGGATGCTATGTTAGAACAATATGTGGTAGTACAATGATGATCTAAGGCTCCGGAAGAGCTAACATACTACTACCTAGAGGAACGAAATTTATTAAGTCTCGAGGAAATCTGTTAAAGGATATTCATTGTAATGAATATCATATTGAGTTAAAGGGATATGAAATATCCACTTATTATAAGTATTGCATTGAGTAACAAATGTGTACTAAAAAAGTTACCTGCATTTTCTTGTGGATTGTACTATACAAAGATTAGTCCAATTGAAGTACATGTCGTAAACCATAAGTTTATTGATATATAAAGTTTTACTATTTGGCATGACCGATTGGGGTATCCCGGATCAAATATGATGCGAAAAATTGTTGAATATTCACATGGACATCCATTGAAAAATCAGAAGATTTTTCAATCTAATGAATTTTAAAGTGCTACTTGCTCTCAAGGCAAATTAATAATTAAGTCATCGGCAATTAAAGTTGAAGTTGAATTTTCAAAATCTCTGGAACATATTCAAAGTGATATATGTGGGCTGATTCACTCACCATGTCGACCATTTTGCTATTTTATGATTTTAGTAGATGGATCTAAAAGATGGTCACATATAAGTCTATTGTCAACTCACAACCTGGCGTTTGTGAGATTGCTTGCTCAAATAATTCAATTATGAGCACAATTTCCAGATTAAGCTATCAAGACAATTCATCTTAATAATGCTGGTGAATTTACATCTCAGGCTTTCAATGACTATTGCACATCAATTGGTATAGATGTTGAACATCCTGTTGTTTATGTTCACACACAGAATGGTTTAGTTGAATCGTTTATTAAACAACTTCAGTTAATAGTTAGACCATTGCTTATGAGAACAAATCTGTCTGCTGCAGCTTGGGGGCATGCTATTTTACATGCAGGAGCACTTATACAGATCATGCCAAGAGGTTATAACAAGTTCTCCCCATTAAAATTGGCTTATGGGCAGGAACCAAATATTTTCCATCAAAGAATTTTTAGGTGTGTGGTATATGTTCCAATTGCTCCACCACAACGCACCAAGATGGGACCTAACAGAAATTGGAAATATATGTTGAAGGGAGAAAATAATCAGCTGGAAAAGGACATTAAGTGGAACACACTATCTTACAATCTTGATCCTCGTACAAAACAATGTGAACTCGAAGTTCAAAAGATAATCCACTTGCAACGAATAGCGAATCAATTGTCAGATGCATTTACTGACCTAAATAGAATAACTATGTCACATATTCCAGCTGTAAATGTTCCTATATGGATTGATGTCCTAGCAGGACAACTCGTTATTTTTGTAGCTAATGAGTCTAAAGTACGCCTGAAGCATGGTAGATCAATTGGTTCCAAAGACAAAAATCCTCGAAAGATAAAAGGAGCAAATTATGGAAAGAGCCCCATCGAGGTAACTGGAACTCCTGAAGAGACCCATGACCCTAATCAAATAACTCCAGAAGAAGTTCAGGTACCTAAATTTATTGAGAATGAAGAGATTGATCTCGATTAATTATGTCACTATGGGAAAAAGATGGAACCGAAAGAGACAATAGTTGTCGACGAAATTTTTTTATATAGTATAGCGCTTAAAGTTATTAAAGATAACGGGGATCTTGAACGTATGTGTATGGACGAGTGTTGAAATAAAAATGATTGGCTAAAATGGAAAGACACAATTCAAGCAGAATTGAACTCACTTGGAAAGTGTGAGGTTTTTGGACTAGTAGTCCATACACCTGAAGATGTAAAATTAATAGAGCATAAATGAGTCTTTGTGGAAAATGTAATAAGGAGAGTATTATCGTAAAAGATAAAGTACGACTCATAACATAAGCATTTTTGCAAATACCTGAAATCAATTATAAGGAGACATATTCTCATGTGGTGGATGCAATTACATTTGATTATCTCATTAGTCTGACAATATATGAAAAGCTTGATATGTGTTTAATGAATATTGTCACTGCTATGACAAACTTGACAATGATATTTATATAAGATCCCTAAAGGATTCAACATACTTGAAGCATGCAAGTCAAACTCCTGAAAAATCTATTCATTTAAACAAAGATTTTTGTATGGGTTAAAACAATCTGGACGAATGTGATATAATCGTCTCAGTGAATATTTGGTAAAAGAAGGATACTAGAATGATCCTATTTGTCCATGTCTTTTCATAAGAAAATCTGCTTCGGGATTTATCATAACTGCTTTATATGTTAATGATCATAACATTATTAGGAGTCCCGGAGAACTTCTGATACTAGGTAATTATTTAAAGGAAGAATTTGAAGTGAAAGATTTAGAGAAAATCAAATTTTGTCTCGGCCTGCAGATCAAGCACTTAAACAAAGGTATTTTTATCCATCAATCAACTTATACAGAAAAAGTCCTAAAACGTTTATACGTGGACAAAACACATCCATTGAGTACCACCAATGGTTGTTCGATCGCTTGATGTGAAAAAGGACATGTTTCGACCTTGAGAGGATAACGAAGAACTTAAAGGTCCAGAAGTACCATATCCTAGTGCAATTGGGGGATTAATGTACTTGGCTAATAATACAGGGTCGGACATTACATTCTCGGTCAATCTACTAGCAAGATATAACTCAAATCCAACCCAAAGACATTGGAATGAAATTAAGTATATACTTCGTTATCTCCGAGGAATGGCTGACAAGCTACGTATTTACAATTGGTGGTAAAAATATATCATGATGCTCTACCAAACAAACATTAGCTACTACTTTTTCAAATCATGTGGAAATAATAGCAATCCATTAGGCGAGCTGAGAATGCATTTGGCTAAGATGAATGATTCAACACATTCAAAAGACATATAGGTTGGTGTCAGAATAGGCAGGATCAACGACCTTATTTGTTGATAATGTTGCATGAATATTTTAACTGAAGGAAGGATATAGAACGAAACACATTTCACCGGTCATCTCCAGAAGAGTGGTAACATTATCATTCAACAAATTCGTTAAAGTTAGAATCTAGCGGATTGTTTCACAAAGTCATGACCAATATCAATATTTGAGAATTTGGTATATGATATTGGAAGGTGTTGACTAATATATCTTAAGTGATATTTCTTCTGGAGGAGTTTTTTGGTGTAAAGAAACTATGTACACTTTTTCCTTCACTAAAGTTTTTTTGTCCCATTGGATTTTTCTCTAGTAAGGTTTTAACGAGGCATGTTCTTTAGCAACAGACATCCAAGAGGGAGTATTGTAAATATATTTATGTGGATGTCTTTTTTGGCCAAAAGTCAATTAATAAAAATTTACAAGAGAATCCATGTGACGAAGCTTCAGAGAAGCTTGTTGAAGAAGCTTCAACGAAGCTTATTGAGAAAGTTTTACAAAGTTTACTAAAGAAGCATCGTCCTACTATAAATAGCATACTTATGTTTTCATTTTTAATTAATCCTGAGAAGTTTTGATATTCTTCTCTTTTCCTTGTACTCTTCCCTCAGTATGTATTATACACTGTTCCAAAAAATAATATTATTTACTTTATTTATATTTTTATTTGTTTACTTTCTTATCCTTTATAACCTGGTCCAAATTATTCAAAGTTTATAAATAGATATGACAAAATCCTCGCCTCGGAGTTCCGATCCGACCCTACCCTACCGGGGAAAGGAAAGTCAGTCGTGTCCACCTTATCCAAAAATCAAAAGAAGAAGGACCATTCATTCATCGTGTGTCACATTCTCATTCTATTAATGGGATTGGGAGAGAGAACCTAAAACAGAGTGCGGGGTGGGGATCGATTGGATTGGTAAGCATCTTTACGCATGCTTTGGAAAGACAAAATTGATTAAGAGGCTACTTATTTTTACTTTTATCATCATATAATACTTACTCCCCCGTATTTCTCAAATAATAATAATAATTGTTCATTTTTTCCAAAATTATAGACTATAAAATATGTAGGATATACTCTCACCGACCTTATCCAAAATTATATACTATAAAATTGTTCCATTAACCAAAAAAATAAAAACGCCACTTATCTCTTGGGAAAAGGGAGTTGACAATTTATCTTTCGAAAACGCAAGGAATTAAATAAGGAAAAGTCGGCATGAAAAAAGAAAGTGAAAAAGCTACGAATTTAGTTTACAAATATTGATGGTAGGTCTAAGGAACTTGAAATCAAAAATTGTTCGAAATCGGTGAAATCGAAACCGGAAAATTGTTCCATCAGTAACGGTTTGGTAAAAGATTTAAGTTTCAAAAAAAAAAAAAAATGGTCGCCGGTTTCAGTTTATATGTCTTTAAAAACCAAATCGGTCAAAACTATGTAATTATTATTATTATTATATAATCATACACATGTTATAGAAGCTTTTCTTAGAATTAAAAACCCTTAAATTGTTCTTTTTTTTTCTTTAATTAAATAACTTAATGAATTTGAGTCTATAAAAATACACTTTATAACTTTGAATTTGTTTATTTATTGCTTAACTTAATAAACTTGTTTGCTTACTTATAAAATAGAGCAAAATCTAAGAAATGCAACCAAAACCATAATAAAACGAAAACTGTCAGTTCAATTTTTGATTTTAAGATAATAATAATTTGATAACAATTTCACAGTACTCCTATTTAATTGACGACGAAATCGGTGAAACCAATGCGATACACACTCCTATTTTTTAATTGATGGTAATGATGGATAGACAGAAAAGAATGACATCTACTTCATTTTCATATGGAACTGACTAGGAACCATTTTTTTTTTTTTTTAGTATTTGGTTGAAATGATAAAAACAAAACACTAAAACCAAACAACACTCGCACCGGCTTCCTACGCCTAATAAATAAATGAGACAAAAATAAGTCAGTCCTCCACATAAAATTAAGAAAAAGTAATAAGAAGATATTTGTATGCGTTATTACATGAAAAAAAAATAAGAGCTATCTACGTACTTAAGACAATCAAACAAAATGAAAAAACGATTGGAAGATGTCATGGAAAACCCCCCCAACCCAACCGGCTGCATGTAATCTTCGGTCGCATCGCATGCTTGTTCCTCTGTAATCATCGTAACTAAATAAATAAATAAATAAAATTAACAAGTTACATTTTTTTAAAGATATAATTTATTAATTTGTTCTTTGTTTTCTTGAAATTATTAGTATCACTTTTTAGAAATAAATTTATTTTTATAGACAAATTAAAATAAAAAGTGATAATTGTTTGTTTATTACTATTATCGTTTTTTTCTTCTTTTGGACAGAAGGAGTATATTTTTGTCTTACGATGTATGTTTCTCCTTATAGCATTTCTCTTTCATATAAGGGTTCGTTTGGTACAGCGTTTATAAAATGCGGTGTTTTAAAACGCGCTTTAAAAAATGCAGTGTTTAAAACGGAGGTCTTTCCTTATAAATACATTTGGGATATCACTTCAATACGCACTTTTTTCTTAATAGCGTTTTAAAACCGTTTTGTGAAAAAGCTGGAAATTCCAGATTTTAAAACGCAGTTTTGAAAACGCGTTTTCTGCATGAAAAACACATTTTTTGTAAATAAGCTGCATTTTATCAAAACGCTTGATCAAACTAAGACGACCAACTTTCTCCCATACGGGCAAGTCGGCAATACCCTTTCGGGCTCACTGTTTACCCCAACAATAAACAGACGACATTTATAAGAACTGTAAATGTAGTTAGGGCTGCCCTCTCTCTCTCTCTCTCTCTCTCTCACACACACACACACACACATGGGCGGCTTAATTATACTCCCTCCGTCCCGAATAAATGTTCCTACTTTCTATTTTGGGATGTTCTAACTAATATTACTAAAGACTTTTGATTTATCTATTCTCTACCATCCTTCCTAATATATCCTTAAAGTTTCATTTAATATAACACATCCCAAACAAACTCAATTATTTAAAGTAATTGAACTCAATTAATATTTATGGGTATTATGGTCAGAACACATTTTACAGCACATCATTAATTATGTTTCTTAATTCCTTTATTTTATCCGCTAGAAACATTTATTCGAAACGGAGAGAGTATAAGCAATTGAGGTAATTGCCTTACACCCTTCATAATTTTAGGCCCAACTATATAACTATACACACGAAGAGATAATTAAGAGACAGTATATAGTAATTATATTTTTCAAGTTAATCACATATTCACTTTAATTTATTAGACATTAAAAAAAGGAAATCATTCTATTTCCTTAAGTAAATCATAAAGGCTAGTAAAAAAAAAAATTCATCATTTGGAAATTAGAAAAAAAAAAAACTTTCCAAATCATTGAAATCAACTAAATATTTCAACTTCCAAACACTATTTCTTTGTATC
Organism: Platycodon grandiflorus; assembly: GCA_016624345.1. NCBI lineage: Eukaryota > Viridiplantae > Streptophyta > Magnoliopsida > Asterales > Campanulaceae > Platycodon > Platycodon grandiflorus. The sequence continues at coordinate 28,255,567 of CM028362.1, forward strand.
TAAATTTTTAGAAAGACAAAAAGTCGATCATCTTTGCTCATTTGTTGTCTACCGTCCACGCATTTCAGTTCCATCATTTTCCCTTTATTTTAGGAAATTTGCTACTGACCTACTGCATGCTTAATATAAAAAAGAATTACTCCCTCCGTTTTAGATAAATGTTCCTACTTTCCTATTTTAGGATGTCCCAACTAATGTTCCTAAAGACTTTTAATCTACCTATTATCTATCGTTCTTCCTAATATACCCTTAAAACTTCATTTAATATAATACATTCCAAAAAGACCCAATTATTTAAAATAGTTGAACTCAATTAATGTTCATGGATATTATAATCAGAACACATTTTACAGCACATCATTAATTATATTTCTTAATTCTTATGTTTTATCCACTAGAAATATTTATTCGGGACGGAGGGAGGGAGTACAATTCACACATCTTCAATCTTGATTCTTAAATTGTAATCATCAATCGAGAAAGCTAATAAAATTATGTTTTAATTTTATTTATTTAGTTATGCTTAAGATCCTAATTTAAGTAAAATCGCCCCGTGACAAACAATCTATCCCAATCAAACATTAGACAAGGTGGAGAAAAGTCGTACATGGACAGCTAGAAGATGCTAAATGGAAAAGTAAGATAAAAGAAAATGAGAAGTGCTGTAGATAAGAGATAAGCCCAATGAGTCATCATCATACCAAATAAAGACTTGTTACTGACTTGTATGGAAAATCTTTTTGCACTCCATCTCAATGTGCCCAATCACATCCCTCCAACTGAAACCAGTGCATAACAAGTGCAATGAATACTCTAGATAGCTAGTTACATATATATATATATATATATATATATATATTCATATTCATATTCATACTCATACACATTTTCATTAGTTAGACTAATTACAATGTCATTATCCAAATTAAAATTCCGACTCGTCTGGTTCCTTCTAGAGTACCGAGCTTGTTAAGTAGTATTATCGAATATTTTTCTATAAACGAGTCGCGAGTAATATAAAAGAGGCGTTAAACGTAGCAGCCCCTTATACATTAAATGTAGTCATTTTGACGAAATTACTAATTTGTCATTGAATATATTTGTTTTGGATATATATATTTTTTACATATTTTATGTTAAATTTAATATTTTTACTATTTATTTTTGAGTTATAATATATATTTTTGTAAAATATATATATATATATATATATGGTGCATGTGTCCAGGCGCATGTTCAAGAGGCTGGTCTAGAGGGCTTGATTTGGTTTGATATTTGTGTCTGCGCTTGCATACGAGTCCACTGGTCCAGACCTTAAATCAATTTGAGATTTGCACCCTCACTGCGCGCGCGCGTGAGAGAGAGCCTTTATGCTATACAAGCTTACTCCTTACAAGAAATTAACTTGTATATAAACTAGCATTGTCTTTGCTTTCTTTTCAATGTGGGACAAACTCACTTATCCAATTTTAACCCACCTACTTTAGGCATTAATATCTTCATCATCCAAACATCATTTTGGACGAATAAATATACGATTTCGATGTTCCCACGGAGTATATCACATTTCTACAAATATCTTTGTCATTCGACAAAAGAACCACTAAGAAATTAAATACAAAATATGTCAAAAACATACACATTTAAAGCAAATAAAAGTGAGAGTTTTAAGTTGAACATTTTCTACGTATAAAAAGACGAGGACAAGTTAGTAATTTTGCAGGGGGCTGCGTTTAGCGCCTATGATATAATATTGTTAAGATTTTTCGTGTTGTGTTGTGACTTTACAATTTTGAACCATTAATTAATACTCCCTTCGTTTCAGATAAATATTCCTAGTTGAAAAACACACGAATTAAAAAACGTAAGTAATAATCTGTTATAAAATATATTCTGATGATAATACCTATGAATATTAATTAAATTTTATTATTTTAAATAAATGAGTTTTTATAGGATGTATTATATTAAATAAAATTTTAAAGATATATTGAGAAGAATTGTAAAGAATATATAAATCAAAAGTTATTAGAAACATTAGTTAAAACATTGCAAAATAAAATGCATAAATATTTATTTGGAACGGCTGGAGTAATAATTTTTGTATTCACCATTTTATATATATATATATTTATAGAGAGAGAGAGAGAGAGAGAGAGAGAGAGAGAGAGAGAGAGAGAGAGAGAGAGAGAGAGAGTCTCTGTCAAATGGAGGCCCAGGGTAGGGGCCCAAACTCCATGACTTATATAGGAACTTCTTTCTACCGGTTCCTTGTCCTCACACATGCCCTTTTTTTTATTTTATCTCAATTGATGGAAACCTACTACAGCACTTATAAAGCTAAAAAGCCTGCATGCCCTGCTGACAATTGACAAACAACGTTGGGCTAACTTAACTAGCTTTGATTCTTAGTAGCATTGTCATTCGTGGGCCAATCTCCCCTGTCTGGCCTGGGAAAAACACTTACATGCATCCAACCACGTGATGGTCGTAATAACATTCGTTAGTCTAGTAGTGTGGTGATTGCCGAATTTTTCTCCGACTATTTAGTTAAATGTCTCTGAATAAAGATTGTCTCAAATTCAATATAATTTATAATTAATTTGTAAAAAATAATAATAATAAAAAAGTGATAGTCGTAATGAATTGCCCCAGCAAGCTCGTGAGGTGTACGAATGACCTCACCTGTTTAACTAATATTTTGCACTATTTATTACTCCCTTGGTTTCTGACAAAAATTTTATTATTTTCTTTTACTATGTTTTATTTAAATAGTTTATTTTTTAAAATTATGTCTACAATTTTCAAAAAAATTTTAACTTTACCTTTTATATATGCTATAAACATGTTGACTATGTTCATATACTCCCTTCGTTCCAGGCAAAAAGTTTACTTTTAATTTTTTTGGTTAATTTAGCTAAAATTTTACCAATAATTTACATAAATTTAGTTATTTTTACAAAGTTATAAAAATTGTAATCTATAGTATTCTTAAAGTAGTTTTTAGTTAATGAAATTTTATTTCCTAAAACATAAGTAAAGTACGTAAAATTTTTATTTGATTTAGTCACATGTTCACTTCTAACAAAGAAAAGTGGACTCTTTGCCTGGAACGGAGGAGTATTTTTGTAATTATGATCAACTCTAATACCACTTATATATCTCTTAATTATAAGACTTTTCAAATATAAACTATTTGAGTGGAACAGAGGAGTAATATTTTGCTATGCCTATATAGAAAATAGTTACATTAACTTGCTAAACTAGTTACCCTTTTTGTTCCACATAAAAAGTTTATATTTGAAAAGTATAATAATTAAGAGATAGATAAGTATTATTACAATTGATCATAATTATAAAAATATTTGAGCATAGTTAATGTGTTTATATTATATATGAAGGATAAAGTTGTAAATTTATGAAAATTATAAGCACAATTTTTAAAAGTAAACCTTTAATGTCAAACATCCTAAAATTTAAGTAGTTGATTTTGGAACAGACGGAGTACACTCAAATCTTTCCCATGTCTAGCCCCAGTTCAGACTCAAGTGAGGATATTTTTGCATTTTAAGAAAATTTTAACGATTCTGTTTGAGTTAACGGCACGAGGGACTAATAAGGCAGCAAAAGATGAATTCAAGGACTAATGTAGGAAAATTAAAATATTTATAACCAAATTAGCAGTATTGGAAAAGTTCAGGGACCAAATTATATATTAATCCATCCTTTTATAATTTGGGTTCGGCACTTTGTCATTTTTAAAATTAGTAATATAGAACAGTTAAAAATTAATATCTGAGATTGCATTTTAGTAGGTATAAATCCTACTAATCAGCAAATGTAGACTTTGATTTAACCTTGCTAATCTTTTATTTTGAGCCATGTTAGAATAATTGGTCCAAATTACCAGTTCTTAAAAGTTAAAATTGATTAGGTGTTTGAACCTTATAATTTCACTTATAGCCCATATTCTCAAACACTAAGAGTATATATATATTATATACTACTTCATATGTTTATAAATTATTGTTCTGTTTGATTTTTTTTTAAGTCAAATTGACTATTTTTTCAAATAAAAATTTGACGCTTATTTTTTTAAAAAATTATAAAACACGTAATTCGTAATACCAAAAAAGTGTTACAAATTTTCTTTTAAAAAACAGTCGGTTTGACTCAAAAAAAATAAAAAAAATTAGGAATTGAGGGATTAATAAAATGATCTAAACATTAGTTTCCTTGATATTTTCTTAAAAAAGCTAAAAAGAAATACTCAATTAGGAATGGAGGTAATCAACTACCAAGAATTGGCTTTGTTATCAATGTTCCACTCTGTTTTATTTTACCTGTTAAACTACAAATTAATTTTATTTTTCTATTTTTGCATTATCAGGTCGGCATTGAAATTTTGGTCATTAATTAATAATATAAAGAACTCTGTTTATCATTGGACAAACAATTAGATTAATTTTTGGAGCCAGATATTGATGATATTTATGGCGTCACATAAGCCACGTTATGCCTGGAAGCACCACCAACATCATTTATCTCTTTCACGTACGTTAATGGTAGTCCCCTCCCCACCGTTTCTCATCCACCATGAGACTGTAAGCGCTAGTACCATGCACTCTCTCTCTCTCTCTCTCTCTCTCGATCAAGAGGAGTCAATTTCAAAGGTAAAGAAAGAGGTGTAAAAATTGGATCCGGAACCAGTAAAGTTGAGGCTGCTGAATTTTATGGACAATTTGATTAATACGAAAAAACTTGTTGATCCGATGGTTGGGATTAACAAACTTCAAAACTAAGCAATTTTATGTGATGTGGTCAAATCTTTACAATGAAATTCACAAACTCTACTTGTACCCAATTTTAGAGGTTCTAAATCCGTGAAAATCATAGAGTTAGTTTGAAGGTGAGCTTTGTCTATAACTCAAGCTATCCACCTGATGCAGTTCTAATGTTGTCATACAAGTTAAAATTAAAATAATTTTTAAATATATAAGTCGATCGAATTAAAAATTTATCTATTAAATGTACACATCTAGCGAGTAAAAGCCTTGACTTAGTACATAGTATTATCCACTTTGGAGAAAATGGTGAGAACTGAGTGAGAAGGAAGTATGCGGCAACAAGAAAAAGAGGTCCAATCAATTATGATGCAGTAAGAATAGGAAATCAAATTTTCTGTGTCACAAATTGTGTATCATTTGTGTATTATTTTCATCTCAATCATGTAATTTTAAGATGCTCTATTATCCACGACCGAATGCTTGAAATCACTTTAAAAAATCAATAATTGAGATAAAATTAACACACAAGTAACATGATACAAAAAATTTGATTCCTAAGAATAGGGAGTAGTACTATTAATATGTGGAGTAGTACTGTACTAGACTAGTGCAGGTATATTCTGTGTTTCTTTTGTTTGTGTGGGGGTGAAGTTGAAGGCTCCCTATTGAATGAATCCGATTCCATACATTTCTGACCCTACTACTACTAGTTGGTAGTCTATTACCACCGGTCGGACTCGGGTCTCCGTCACTTAGCGGTTGAAATTGACTGGTATTAATCGGAGTAAATCCTGTTAATTACTGCAGGTAAAACTTAATTGTTGATTAGATTCATAAATGTAATATTATTAAAAGTATGTTTTTTTTTTTTTTGTATTTTAAGAAAACGTATAAATAAATTGAAAATAACACCTTATACTTTGTAAAACTACCAACTCTACTACTAAATCACCCCTTTATTAAATACAGTAAACAACTTATTCCTTTCTAGTGTTAGAACCCACTTGTCTACACATTTTTCCATTATTATGAGTACAAAAGAAGAGGGAGAGGGAGTCAGGGAGAGGGAGAGGGAGAGGGGTGGGGGGTGATTCGATGTGATGAAGATCACGAGGAATACCAATGGGGATTGTTTGTCGCGACAATTTTCATCAGGGATGTACAATTAAAGTACAATTGTTACTACTAAAATAATGATTCAAATACTTTTTTTTGGAGATTAAAATAGTGATTTTATTTATTTTGGTATTAAGGTCCGAAGAAAATCTATATATATTTATATATATATATATATTATATATATATATATATATATATTTAAAGTTGGTGATAATGTTTTTAAGTGTACCACCTCATCTAACTTTTAGCTAATAACAATACCTAATAATAATATGATAGGAAGGAAATATCTAACTTTTAGCTAATAACAATACCTAATAATAATATGATAGGAAGGAAATAAAATAATACTGCTAATGAGATTTGAACCACAACCTTTTAAATATGATTATACACCTTAAACCAATTCAACCAATTATATTATATGTAAAGATTTTAAAAACATATTATATTATTCTATAAGTTATTTTATAAAATAAACCAACTAGATTTTATTTTTATAAATAATACTCTCCCTATATCAAATTGGGTCTCATATTCTTATTTAAGACGTCCTAAAATAATGTATATAATATGTGATCCATATCAAAAATTTTAAATTTTTATTCAAAATTGATGCTTATGTTTTTTTGATATTTGTGTAAATTTCTTTTTCAAACTGATAGTGTATAAAAAATATGTAAATATAGTATCCAATTAAACATTTTTTAATCATTGAATGATCTCCAAAAATTATTTCAAAAAATATAATTATATTCAATCCTTGAACAATTCTCATTTGTTCGAAAAAAATGTTATATTTCTTCAATATGTTCCAAAGTAAATATTTTATTTTTAATTTTGTAAATTTTTTCAAATATTTGTCTAAAATATCTTTACTAATTGCAAGATGAAAAAAAGAGATAAAGAAACCCAATAATATGATATCATTAAAGGATACTTAAAAAATTAAAAAATGTATAGAAACAAAAATACATGTATTGACCACAAAAAAAATACTTATTTTGAAACGAAAATATTATAATAAACGACTACCAATTTGAATATATTGACAACACTTAACTTTTGTCAGACATTAAGTCAACAAACTTCTATATTCAATAATGATAATTTTTTTCAAAAATATTTTTAAAATGTATCAATTAAACACAAAAATTAAATTGCACCCGTACATTGCACGGGCTCTATAACTAGTATTTGATTAATTAGCTTGTAATATAGACTAGAGGGAGATTAAGAGTGAGTTTTATGGTTGGTTATAAACAATATTAATCCGTTAAGGTTAATGATGAATGGTAATTAGAAATAATAATAATAACATGTATTTAGAAAGAAAAACTGATTAACATTTGTAATTGATAAGGAATGAGAATTCAATCACAAGTACATAAAAAACGGAATGAAAGTTGGGGTATTTGTTTGGAGGGATTAATATATAATTTGGTCCATGAACTTTACATTTCCTGGTAATTCGGTACTTAATCTTTAATGTTTCCTAATGTTATCCTTGAACTCAACATTTGAAGACATATTAGTCCCTAATATCGTTATCTTAAACAATAGCGTTAAATATTTATGAAAAAGGACATTACCCTCACTCCACACTGACTGGGATGCCTAGGTGGATTTGTTTCATCTGGCGGGAATGGTCTAGTTTTTTCCCTCTCTTCTCATCCTCATTTCTCTCTCTCCCACCAAAAAAAAAAAAAACTACTCTCTCTCTCTCTCTCTGCATATGATCTTACCCTGTACCCCTAGCGACTAAGGGAGTTTGGACGACAGAGAAACTGGAGCTAAGCCGATGCTAACCCTGATTGAACTGGGAGACCAACTTATCAATTTCGGGAAGGATGAAATTGAGAGTGACAACTGATCTTATGTGAAAGTGTCATCCCTGATGTTGTGGGTGAAAACTTATCAGTTCACGTAGAGTGCTCTCTTCCCAAAAATTTGGATCAACTTCGTGAATCTTTTGCCAAAACATATGATCAGTTAATATTACCATCTCTGGCATCTCAGGGGCCTACGGTACAAAATATATCAATTAGTAAAAATGGGTCTCCAGCAAAATCACCCCTTTCGATATCTCCGAGCCCGAACAGGTTCCATTGTCCTTCTCAAACTTCCCGAAAGACGTCCAGCTCTGCATCCTCTCTTTTCTCACCCCCTCCAACATTTCCACATTTTCCTGCACCTCCAAGCGCTTCCTCTCTCTTTGCTGCGATGACGCCAAGCTCTGGTTCTCAATCTGCGACCGCCGGTGGGGCTCCAAGAGCCAGATCAAGAAATGGGGCTCCGACAAAATCACCTTCAACCACCTCCAACCTTATCGGCTTTTGGCGCCGCAGCGGTCAAGGTAAAAACACCACCCTCAATTCTGTTGGGTTATTAATTTTGTGCCAATTCCTTAGTACAGATGGTGGTGGCACAAAATTTTGAAAAAAGGGGGTTTGGGGTGATACGAAGGATGAATGTGATGTGGGTTTGGCGGGGTTGGGGGTTCGGAAAGGCAATTTTATTACCGGAGAAAGGAGCAATTTAATTGCAGGAGAGAGATTGTTATAGGTTATTTCAATCTAATTGCAGTCAGATTTGGTCAAGTGATAAGGCTTAGATCTACTTCTCTAGTTGCAGAAGGAGACTGAATGATTCTCAATCAAGCACATTGGGGGTTCCATATTGCAGAACGAAGAGAGAGAGAAAAGAGAGAGAGAGATCTAGAGAGAGAGAGAGAGAGAGAGAGTCTACGGTGAGAGAGAAAAAGAGAAAGTAGGAGTATTTTGTTTTGTTAGAGAGAGAAATGAAATGAGGATGAGAGATAAATACTAAAGAGAGGGAAAAAAAGCCATCCATTCACGCCAAATGAAATAAATCCACCTAAGCACCCCAGTCTGCCACAAGTAAAGGAAAATTGGCATTTAAAAAAAATTTAACGCTGTTGTTAATTTAAGATAACGACTATAGAAACTAATTAGTCTTCAAATGTTGAGTTTAAGAATTAACTTAGGAAACTTTATCGATCGAGGACCAAATCACCAGTAATAATTTGAAGAGAGACTGTGCAGGTTAGCAGTCGGGCATCGGAAAAGTTTGTAGATGAAGGCTAGGGAGTATTCAGTGTTCCGGGAAAATGCCGTCCTGGCGTCGACGACGAGGTAATTATTCAAAAATATCCAATGATTTAAGCTTATATAAATGATAGATGGGTTGATGTATTTTCAATTGATTAAAGGAAAGAAATGAAAAAAGACAAACTAAATTTCCGACCGGGGGAATGGTCAGTGCGACAGTGCGTTACTGCAGTGATTGTTTGAAGAAGATGAACGTATTCATAGTTGGATCCCTCCATGTGTTGTAACACCTACCAATTGATCCTCTTGGTTTACAAAATGTAATAACAACCCTTCTAGTTTTGTCTTTTTAAAGTAGGTCTAACGGCAGTCAAATATGATACAGCTTTAGATTGTGGAAGGCCTTTAGGTTCTGAAAAAATGACGAGCATACCCCTCTTAGGTTCTAAAATTGCTAGAACGGGTTATTACATTATTGGTATTGATATATGAAAGTCTTGTTGGTTATTGATTGGTCAATTTGTGTCGATTTCAAGATAAGAGACTTTCTATTCTATTTAGTTATTTTTCAATCCCTAGAATTTTATCGAAAAATGTGTTATGTTAACTTTATTTTTCCTCAAAATGAGCTTATGAAAATAACTTTTATGTCTTATTACACTTGGGATGTTTTAAAATATCAAAAATAAGGATAAGCAATGGATTTAATTTTTGAATTTATGATATCGTTTTTTTATATTGGAATTTTTTTTTTATCTAGTTGTGAATTATTAAAGTTTTAAAATAGATGGTCTAACTACGTTCGGAATCTGAACTTTTGAACCGTCTATCAACATAGTTGGATCGATATATCGAACTTTGAAATTTTGATATTGCGTTGTAGGGGTTTTCTTTGACAGCTTTTGATGCTGCATTGCAGGGTTGTGCTATAGCACTTTCGATGTTGTGTTAAGATCTACTGTAGTCGTAGTCAACAAAGTCCATGTAACTTATCAATTTTACAGGCCAGCTAGGCGGCTGCCTAGGGACCCCAAATTTTCCAATAAAAAAGGTCCCCTAAGTAATCTCATTTAAAGCCCAATCACCCAAATATATTTAAAGGGGGATTAAAGTAGCAGATCACTCCGTTGCGTTCTCGATTCCCTCCTTCTATGTGCGTGCGGCTCCAAGTTTCCAACAATGAGGAATTAAGGATGATCTATTGACCTTCACCTTCAAAATTCTAAAAATTTCTAATATAATCTTCCTTCCAGCTTCTTGAAAGTTGAATGCTCCATTTTATCAACCACAAAAGGAATTTAACTAATTTCGTAATTACTATTTAGTATTTACTAACTAGGTTTTAACTTTTAAAATTTAATTATTTAGGTTTTGCATTATTACATATAAAGGACTTGCCGTTATCAAGTCTTCGTCATTACCTAGTCAGTGTTTAATCAAATGCATTCTTCAAAAGGGTAGACAAAGAATTACCATAGAACACACTTTAATAGTGTATCCAAAATTATGCCAACATAATACTCGAGTATTCCTTTAATAGTCCATATTACGTTAAGAGGTGACTCAGTAGTAGAGATGTGACTCTACAAAGTGTGAGATTTCAAGTTTGATCCTTATCCATGCCCTCTTAAAACACAAAAAACAAAAAACAAAATATTTTAAAATCTATATATATATATATATATATATTTAAAATTGATGAGGAGGCCAATTGTTGTGCCACCTCACCTTCCTTTTATTTCTCTCAATTCTTAAGCCTCCAAATAATAAATTGAGATGACTTTTTATTTCTAAGTCATTAGCTTATAACTATATCAACTAATAATAAGTTTTACAATAGGTATTAATCTTCGTCTAATTATAATATGAGAAGAACTTTGAACAAAATAGTGTTGTCAATGAGATTTGAACTCACACCCTATTAAATATGAATATACAAATTAAACCAACTCAACCAATTATATTATATGTAAGGATTTTAAAATAATATTAAATTATTTTATTATATAAATCAACCAATTTTTATTTTTATAAATGTTACTCTCTCCATGTCAAATTATGGGTCTCATATTCTTATTTAAGACGTCCTAAAATAATGTCTATAGTATATGATACATATCAACAAAAATCTAAATCATTTCATCAAAAAAAAATTTAAATTTCATTTTCACACTGATAGTGCATCAAAAATATGTAAATATAGTATCCAACTAAACATTTTCTAATCATTGAATGATCTTCAAAAATTATTTTAAAAAATATAATTATATTCAATATATCCTAAAGTCAATATTTTATTTTTTATTTTGTAAAAATTCTTCAAATATATGTCTAAAATATCTTTATTAAGTGCAAGATGAAAAAAAAAATCCAACAATTTGATATCCTTAAAAGATACTTAAAAAATGTATAGAAACGAAAATATATATATTGACCACTAATAAAAAATATTTATTCTGAAATAAAAATATTATAATAAACGATTATCAATTTGTATATATTGACAATAATTAACTTTGGTCAAACATTAAGTTAACAAACACTTATATTATGCTTATATTCAATAACGATAATTTTTTTTTAAAATATATCAATTAATATTAAAATTAAATTAAACCCGTGCGAAACATGAGCACAATAACTAGCATTATAGTGCGACAGTAATATTAAAGCATAATGTCATTTTCATTTCATTAATTACTCCCTTACTTGAGCCGACACCTTTATGCAACGATCTTAACCAAGGGTAAACTTCAAACAACAAATTTTCACTTTTCTTTTTTGGTCAAAATAAAATCAAATGGTGAAATTTAAATCTCTTTTGCTCAAATTATAATATAAGTTAATATCCTTAATTCACAATGGTGAAATTTAAGGATGTGTTTTACATATGTGATCAATTTTTTTTATTTCGTGATTTTCTTTATTTGTCCTATACTAATTGAAGCTAAAAAGTCAAAAAAAGATAAAGAAAATAGTTGGTATCAATAAGTGGGAAAGTAAAAAACAAGACAAAAAGTCCACGAAACACAAAGAAGAAGAAAAAATTACGTCACCAAACACACTCGAAAGATTCATTAACTTGATGGTGCGGAGTAGGGGTATACACGGCGCCAATTTCACCAATTTCGAGTTAAAAATCGTCACTGAATCATTATGATCAATTTCTTTAAAATTAAAAACTAAAATTAAACCAAAACAGCGATTTGATTTCTCGCTTTCAGTTTTATAATGATTCAATTTTGATTACAAGACCGATTTTAATTCACTTTTTATTACTCTATATTTGTAAGTAAGCAAAATAAGTTCATTAAGTTAAAACAATAAATAAACATACTTAAAATGATAAAGTGTACTTCTGTAGACTCATATTTTTTTATTGGTGACTTTTGTTTTAGTCTCACAAATCCTAGACTTTCCGGTGACATGTTCACAGGACATGCCATTAGGCCCATTACATTAAGATAATTAGTGTCATTTTACAGTAATGCCACAAAACTAGTCTCATGGTGGCACATGAAAAAGTCACTAGTTTCCTAATGTCAATTAACATGTTTCTTGTGTCGCTTAGTTTCATCAAGACATTAGTTTTGTGTGTGTGTGTGATAAGGTGGTGTGGGATCATGTCATTAGTTTAATGCCACTATATCCATATTTTGTTGAAATGCATGTACCTCTATTCAAATGAACTTTTGATTTAAGCGATGATAAATTATATTCCTCCGTTCCAAGTAAAGAGTTTTTTTTTTTTTATAAAAGTCAACATGTGACTAAATTAAATCAAAATTTTACATACTTTATTGAGATAAGTGCACCACTAGTCCCTGTACTATGCAAAAGTCCATTGACCAAAAACTGCATTTTTTGAACACCAGTAGTCCCTTGATTGAATGACGTTACTTGGTCTCCCGTTAAGTGGACATGTGCGACTCACGTGAGTTTTTATGAGGGCAAATACATCATTGTAGTAGGAGAGATGTTTTCCCCTTCATCTTCATCACCGCCATCTCAATCTTTTGTCTCCGGCAATGGCCATTTCCTTCCCTGACGAAAATTGCCAACCCCTACCCAATTCCTCTGTGATTACCTCTCCTCAAAGCAATTACGCCCTCCTCCTCCTCCCTCTCTCTCTCTCTTCTCTCTCTCTCTCTCCAATTACAGAATCGTCACTCCCTTTCTTCCTCATTTCAGTTCTCTATCCATCTCTCTCTCTCTCTCTCTCTCATAAATATATATACATACACGTATGTGTGTGTATATATATATATATATATATATATATATAATTAGATTTAAATTATACTTTGTGCTTACATATACCTATAAAATTTCATTAATTTGGAGTTCAGAGGAGGACAGTAACTGTGTTTCATTGATCAGAATAATTGATCCCTTTTTTCCTTGATCGGAGTTTTGATTTTTATGATGGAGGTTGGAGTTAAATTCACCGGAGACAGACAAGGTGGCCAAAATCGCCATGGAGTTCCTAGCGATCGATGGTGTGGAATTGGCGGTGGTAGAGGTGGGTGGAGAGGTTAAGTGATGTTAAAGGCTGAAGATAAAGGAACAAATATCTCCACGATGACCTTCTCCAGTGTCAACAATATCTATTTCAATGGCAAAATCAAAAGAATTGTTGATGGTAAACGGATAAGTGAGTATTTTACTGATTTATTGGGTACTATTCGAGCTTAGATTTTACTAATACTCGAGGTTTTTGTAATCTAATATTGGATTTTAGTGTTATTTTGTAGTCCAAGGGTTTAAGGGGCCAATCATGCAAATTTGGAGGACTTTTAAGTGAATTTAGAAGTCCAGGGAGTCTTTGTGCAAACTCCAAAAAGTTGAAGGAAAATGCAGAAATGTTGTTCACCCCATAATTAGGGTCGGCCGCTCTCCTCCTTATTTTGAGTAGTTTTTGCTGCTTTATTGTTTTTTACCCATTTTTCCTTGGTTGTTGTACACTAGTAGGGTATAAATATATCCATTTTTTGCTAGGTTTTGGGGGATCTAGTTTTAGAGTCGTCTTTGAGACAAACAAAGAGTAGAAGATCGTGACAATTCATCCAAGATTCAACTATTGTATTCATTACTTTTATTAATTTTAATCTTCTTTCTTATATGCTTAATTTTATATATCTTTTGAATGCTATGAATTTTGCTTATTTTATTATGAACTAAATTCATAAAGCTAGGTTTTAGGGTAGCCAATTCATGAATATTTAATATTGATTCGATTATGGTGTAGACTTATTTCATTATTGTGTTAGTGTATTTTCTTGTTCTTAATGCTTTGAAAGATTAGCTACCTTTTAATTGATTTAAATTATGGGAATGAGACCAAGAGGAGATTTCATGTGATGGACCTAGGAACTTACGCCGTGGATTTAAATTCATCTAGAGATAGGTGGACTGGTACATGCAATTAGCAACAGACCATAATATCGAAGGTTAAGTGGATTTCACAAACCCGAATGCTTTGTTTTCTTTTTAAATCTACCTAAAGATACGTAGGTTGTCAGTTAACAATAGAATTGATATTGCTCGAGAAGAATATTGATTAAATTAGAAAATTCTGTTGTTACACATAGAAAATAAGTTGAAACCCGAAAGCGTTGATTTTATTACTTGGAAGTGAATTGGTGAACCTAGCCCTAGAGTTTTATCTCATTGAAATCTCTAAATTCTGTGGTCTTTACTTGCTTTCTTTAGTTAAATTGCGAAATCTCAAGATAATCGTTCGTCTACATTAAAGCAAAAAATAATCGATTTTGATATTTGTTGTCAATCACTTGGGTTCGATAATCCATAATTTATTTACACTTATTCCTTGATCTAGTGCACTTGCTAGTATTCGATTTTGAGCACATCAAGTTTTTGGCGCCGTTGCCGAGGATTGCACGTAATAATTTAAGAATTAGTTATTTGTATCTTTAATTTAGATTTTATATTATTCGCTTGCGCTTGATCTTGTTTAATAAGTGTTCTAGTAGTTAGTTACATGAAGTGATGGCTTGGAAGGATTATAAATGGGAGCCTCTGAGTAAGCCACCCTCTCTATCTTTTAATCCTACCGACGATGAGATTCTTCTATACAATACTTGGCTTCTTCAACAAGATCCAAGAACGCTTCAAGATAGCCACCGTGAACGATATGATGTCGTTTTTCTAAATTGGTTAGTTGCGTATGAGGAATATGAATATCTCTTTCCTCCAGTGCCTCAAGAACTTCTTCACATCGATTACACCGAGGAAAACCCAATAGATATTAAGCCTAGCAATGATCTCGTTCTCAATGACGAGAATGAAATTTTGTGTAATTTGGGTCAACCTCACTTGGAAGTGCTTCAATCTCATATATATTGATGTTATGGTTGAAGAACAAAGTATGGAAACTTGTGAGCGTGAAGTGATCAATCAAGCTCTCAACCCTATGCCGAGTTCGCCTACCCTTAAAGAGTATGTTAGTAAAGAGATGGTTTAACCAAGCAAGCTTGAGGAGAAGGAATTTTTTTGGCACAAATGAAGATTCCAAGGAACCAAAGTCTGACTTCGACACTCCACCAAGCATTGAGGCTCATGTGTCTTATTTCCACCCATTGCCGGAGTACGCTGAGGAGTTTGTTCATTTAAGCAATTTGGTTGTGAAATTTCAGATTGCCGACATTATCAAATGGCCTATTTCTCAAGAGTTGGCAACCGAGAGAGTTTTCAAGCTTCATGGACTGCAGTTAAAGCACTTTCTTTGAGGAGGATTTTATGGTGCATCAATGTGCACGTTTCTGAATGAACCGATACCTCCTTAGAAAACAAATTGGTAAAGAAGTCAATCTAACGGCTATAACTTAGAACTACCTCTAACCCTTATCTCTTTGTATTTATTTGTTTTGTTTTTGAGTCACTCGTAAGTGTCTCCCTGAGTTTGTGGGTTTATAAGGGAGTGTTAATAGGGTCACTCTCACAAAAATATTTTTCAAAACTTTTGTATTTGGTGTTATTAATGCTAATGTTTAATGGTTTTTGTAGTAGTTGTTGTTGTTGTACTTTTTGTTACACAAGTAAACAAGCAACTCAAATTCAAGTAAAAATCACTTATGGGCATGAATGAAGAGAAAAAGGCTGAAATGGCAGACACTTGAAATTAGATGTGGCTGATTGCAAAACTTTTGAAATTAGGACAATATTTTGAGAAGTGCGGCAGAATAGTTGGCGCTAAGATCGCAGTCTTAGCGCCAGGTCTTGACTTAAAAAAATGCAGAAAAGCCCTAGTCAAACACGGCTTTAAATCTTCTATCTCACTCCCTGTCACACTTTCTGTCTCGTTGAATCCTAACCTTACACGTGCCTTGTTATTTTAACCGACATTCTTTTTATAATTTTTACAAGGACACGTGTAAGGCTATGATTCAATGGGACATAGAATGTGACATGAAATGGGATAGAAGATTTGATTCCGTCAAACACCCCCCTTCTCCTCTCACCGCACTCCCTCCTTCTCAACAACAGCCACAAGCAGATCGAACACGCCATTGTCGCTGGCGACTCTCAGTCCCATTGTCTCTCTCTCTCGAGCACCCAGGGACAGTAAACAAGAGACCCCCCTCCCGCAGCACACCAGCGACAATAGTGCAGACCACAACCGCCTCCCTCGTCTCAGGCAGCAACCCTCACCTTCTCTAAATTAGTTAGTTGCGTATGAGGAATATGAATATCTCTTTCCTCCAGTGCCTCAAGAACTTCTTCACGTCGATTACACCGAGGAAAACCCAATAGATATTAAGCCTAACAATGATCTCGTTCTCAATGACGAGAATGAAATTTTGTGTAATTTGGGTCAACCTCACTTGGAAGTGCTTCAATCTCATATATATTGATGTTATGGTTGAAGAACAAAGTATGAAAACTTGCGAGCGTGAAGTGATCAATCAAGCTCTCAACCCTATGCCGAGTTCGCCCACCCTTAAAGAGTATATTAGTAAAGAGATGGTTCAACCAAGCAAGCTTGAGGAGAAGGAATTTTTTTGGCACAAATGAAGATTCCAAGGAACCAAAGTCTCACTTTGACACTCCACCGAGCATTGAGGCTTATGTGTCTTATTTCCACCCATTGCCGGAGTACACTGAGGAGTTTGTTCATTTAAGCAATTTGGTTGTGAAATTTCATATTGCCGACATTATCAAATGGCCTATTTCTCAAGAGTTGGAAACCAAGAGAGTTTTCAAGCTTCATGGACTGCAGTTAAAGCACTTTCTATGAGGAGGATTTTATGGTGCATCAATGTGCACGTTTCTGAATGAACCGGTACCTCCTTAGAAAACAAATCGGTAAAGAAGTCAATCTAACGACTATAACTTAGAACTACCTCTAACCCTTATCTCTTTGTATTTATTTGTTTTATTTTTGAGTCACTCGTAAGTGTCTCCCTGAGTTTGTGGGTTTATAAGGGAGTGTTAATAGGGTCACTCTCACCAAAATATTTTTTAAAACTTTTGTATTTGGTGTTATTAATGCTAATGTTTAATGGTTTTTATAGTAGTTGTTGTTGTTGTATTTTTTGTTACACAAGTAAACAAGCTACTCAAATTCAAGTAAAAATCACTTATGGGCATGAATGAAGAGTAAAAGGCTGAAATGATAGACACTTGAAATTAGATGGGGCTGCTTGCAAAACTTTTGAAATTTGGACAATATTTTGAGAAGTGCGGCAGAATAGTTGGCGCTAAGATCGCAGTCTTCGCGCCGGGTCTTGACTTAAAAAAAATGGCAGAAAAGCCCTAGTCAAACACGACTTTAAATCTTCTATTTCACTCCCTGTCACACTTCCTGTCTCGTTGAATCCTAACCTTACACGTGCCTTGTTATTTTAACCGACATTATTTTTACAATTTTTACAAGGACACGTGTAAAGCTATGATTTAATGGGACATAGAATGTGACAGGAAATGGGATAGAAGATTTGATTCCATCAAACACCCCTTTCTCCTCTCACCACACTCCCTCCCTCTCAACAATAGCCACAAGCAGATCGAACACGCCATTGTCGCCGGCGACTCTCAGTCCCATCTCTCTCTCTCTCTCTCTCTCTCTCTCTCTCTCTCTCTTGAGCACCCAGCGACAGCAAACCAGAAACCCCCCCTCCCGTAGCACACCAGCGACAATAGTGCAAACCACAACCGCCTCCCTCGTCTCAGGCAGCAATGTGACGCCCTGACCCGGATTCCAATACGGAATCCCAAGATCGACGCGCCAAAACAACAAGCAAACAACAATTACAAATAGTAAAAGCACGTGGCGCAACGACCCGTGCTTACAACAAACCATAATAATAAGAACTTTGGATAAAATAAAACCAATCATCGGTGACATTGCAGCCGGAACCCAACTAATAAAACGCAAGTATAAGATTTTGGAGAAAATCATTTATACCATTAGCTACCTCAGCCACAACATGGCGGAACAACTGTATATAACCCAAAAGCTACAACATGCTTGGGAAAATAACTGGAATAAAGATATAACAGAGTGTACAAGCTCGACATACACGTGTCGGCTACCAAAAGAATAATAAGTGCAATAATGTAACAACACTACCCAATGTAAAGTCTACATGACTTTACATAACCATTCGTCCTCACCAAAAGAATGTCTATTGCTAATAACAAAAGAGCTCCAAAGGTTACTAAGCAAAAGACCACCTGCGAGCTAAATGATAAAACTATCCGGCCTCGCCGCAAACTTCCTGCCTGGCTTTGATCTAAGGAAAAACATATAAACAACAAACGGGGTGAGTCGAAACTCAATAAGTTACTAAATGCAACTATATGTCATGGCATAATGCTCAACTGGTAATTATAACATGATAATATATTTGTATATATCACAACTGAACATGTAACATTATCATTGATATACAATTCACATAAATCATAAGTAGCACTTTGATGTCCACATAAGTACTCGTAATAAACCACATAATAAAGGATATCATTTCTCTTTATCCATCTTTGCGTTGGTCATGCAATACACAAAATAATCAACAGTGCCTCGATACTCGTGTACGTAGTATCGACGTCCTCGATTAATACCATCGAGTTCAATCTAGCAAACCAAAGCCATGCGTATTGCTACAATAGTGGGGCTACTTCTCGACTGTGGCCAACAGAAGAAGGGTGTGTGAAACTCCGGTACGGCGACTTATAGCGATCACAAACATTGATTTGTGAAGACTATAGGTCGTCCCACCTTACTCGACCAACGACGCCAGCTGGACTTACACAATGCACAAATAGATGTTCTTAATCATCTAATGCAAATAATCATCAAGTTCACAAGTAGTGAACTTGACAATAACAAGTAGATTATTCTATTCTACCACCAATTATCATTCAACACATATTTGCAAGAATTCTAATCAACACATTAGAGTCATTCACAAGTCTCTACTTTAACAGTACCAAAAGACGAAGGACTAGAATCTCAATCAATCGAACTCTAAACTTCGTAGTAATTTAACATGTTGTTCGAGGAATCATAATCTTCCCTAAAAATCAACTTTTCGGAGTCATTGCTAAAGTTTGTAAAGTTAAGGTTTAAATGCTAAATGCAAAATTACCCAATTTCAAGTCTTAAGTTCTCTATTTATTCATATACTAAGGTTAATGTTCAAACCCTAGTTCAACCAACATCATTCAACACATACATATAGCACAAGTATAACATACTCATCTCAACCTAGGAATTTGTAAATGAAAACAACATATATAACAAGTCATACATGATTATTGATGATCTAGCACACATTGAAGCTTAAAGCATACAAAAAAGGGTTTAGTAACTTACTTAGAACCGAATATCAAGCCAACGAAAATACGATCGAAGGCTCTAAAGTTGCTCCCCTACTCGATGCCAACACAATGACGGTCTCAGATCATCAATTAGGTGGTTCGATCTTCGGGAACCCAACACACACACTAATCTCACCAAAACTCCCACACACACACTCTAGGCTTTAATGGAGGGAATGGAGGGAAAATGGAGAGAATCAAGTCTCTCCACTTGATTTAAGTGGCCTCAAATTTCAGACAAGGGAGGTGGTGATGTGGCTCAAGGAGAGCCACACAATTGGTCCAAATCTTCGCTCAAAATGAAGTCCAAAAATAAGCTTCCGGTCTTTTATGCCGACACATAGGGCGGCCGCATGGCTTCTATGCGGGTGCATAGAGCGGTCGCATAGATTCCAGATAATTGAGGGGTTTATGCGCGCCAGCACTATGCGGCCGCATAACTCCCAGGTTCAATTTAACATATTTCTAGGCTGTCCAAAGATGATTCCAAACACTCCCAAACCATCCTAAGATGATCCAAACCTCAAACTAAGTCTGAAACAAACTCAACAATGTAGTAAACATAACAATTCTCATGGGCATGAAATGAAATAACGAATTAAGGCATAAATCAATTAACATGCTACTTAACAAGTATAATAAGAATGTTTAACATGTCAATCAAACAATAAGATAAAGAAATCATACGTAGGAGGAATTAGGGTGTTACAAGCAACCCTCGCCTTCTCTCGTACCCTCCATCACAAAACTGCAGCAGAAGTAACACCTAATTTGGCAGTCAACCCTGTGCACTCCTCCGTCCACCTCCCACCTCCTACCTCCCTTCCAGCCGGCCCTTACTGAGCTCTCCATCGCCGGCGACCACCTCATGCAACAAAGCAAACCTTCACCCACTCTTTCATCTGCACTCGGCCGCACCTCCATTAACTTCGACAGGGACCTCGTGCAACTAATTTGATCTAAGGTTCGCAAATTTGGGGGTAATTTTTCTCAACATATATTCTACCCTTTTAATTTCCGTGCCTCTGTGATATACATTGCAATTTGTTGTTGATTTTAGTGGGTATGAACTGTTATATTTAAATTGGGTATATGAGGTACAATTGTTAATTGATTCGTGTTGACTGTTTGGATTCATATACATTGTCGGGTGGTAATTTCGAGCTCTTTTGTGCTATACTTGTGTTAATCATTCCTCACCGAGTGCTTATATGTTCCCCTTGTTTAGGATTATACTCACAATGGAGACAATGTGAAATTTAAGTTTGGGGGTGAGAATAGGTGCTTATGTTATGCTTTGAAGAGTAGCACGTTTTGCTCGTAAAGTTTTAGTTTCTTTTCTTATTTAGTTCAATATATATATATA
Source organism: Platycodon grandiflorus (assembly GCA_016624345.1). Classification (NCBI taxonomy): domain Eukaryota; kingdom Viridiplantae; phylum Streptophyta; class Magnoliopsida; order Asterales; family Campanulaceae; genus Platycodon; species Platycodon grandiflorus. The sequence goes on from CM028362.1 coordinate 28,276,755, forward strand.
TATATATATATATATAACAATAACAACAACAATAATAATAATAATAATAATAATAATAATAATAATAATAATAATAATAATAATAATAAATAAAAATGAAAAAGTTTTGAAATTTTTTTTTTGCGAGTCCTTGGTTAGGCGTGGTTACTTCTGCCAATGATGATAATTTGTTTGATTTGTGACATTTTGTAGTAGCAATGCATGTTGCGCTTGTCTAGATGATTAGCTTGGTATATTTGATTGAACTTTAAATCTCCAATCCTTGCGTACTTTACATCATGAATTGATTCTTGAAAGATTTGAATGACTTTATCGGGTTCTATAGTACGCATTTCATCCCATTGGCCTTTGGTTATCAGAAAAATTAGAGTATTCATGAAATTTTTAAACTGTTTTACTCCTTGAAATTAGGCCTAAACAAAGTTTAAGTTATCAGAACGAAAAAAAAAAACATTTTTTGTGAAGACTTAGTCTAGCTTCGTAGCCTTTTTAACTCGAGTTATTAAGCTCATAGGGGTGTCTTTACACCTTGTGCCTTAAAGACATTTGGTTTGAGAGTCATTGGCCTAACACTCGCTACATGGGTTAATTAGAAAGCTTAAGGGAGCTAGACATTGCACAGTCCACAAATGCAAGTATCTCAAAACAAAAAAAAAAAAAAAAAAAAGGAAAGAAAAAAGTTCGGTATTACTACTTATGTTTGTAGTAATGAATGTGAGTAATTACGTATTTTTACGTTTCATGAAAAACTTTGATATATATATTATTCGTGAAGGTTTGTTCTTGTGACATTTGGGGGAATGAATGGAGTACTTGGCCCTATAAGGGATTTCAAGTTTTGAAGGTGTTGAGACATGGTTTACACATACACACATACACACACACACACACAGAGAGATCTAGAGTGAGATTGATGACTATTGAGTGAAAGTATAGATTTGTTAACTTGTTGTGTGTTGTTATTTGTAAATTGTTAGAAATCTTACTTTGAGACATTGTGTAGTGCCATGTCGCGCCTTAACTTGTGAAAGCAAAAAATATATTTTGTAAATATTTTAGTTTTTGTGTTTATTTGTTTTCTTGTTTTATTGGAGGACGAGCAAAAGTCTAAGTTTGGGGGTATTTGATAAGTGAGTATTTTACTTATTTGTTGGGTATTATTCGAGCTTATATTTTACTAATTCTTGAGGTTTTTGTAATATAATGTTGGATTTTAGTGTTATTTTGTAGTTTCAGGGTTTAAGGGTTCAATCATTCAAATTTGGAGGACTTTTAAGCAAATTTAGAAATTTAGGGGGTCTTTGTGCAAACTCTAAATGTTGAAGGAAAATGCAGAAAAATTGTTAAGCCCATAATTAGGGCCGATCGTTCTCCTCCTTATTTTGAGCAGTTTTTGCTGCTTTATTATTTTGTACCTCCTTTTTTTTTGGTTATTGTACACTAGTAGGGTATAAATATATCCTTTTTAGGCTAGGTTTTGGGGGATCTAGTTTTAGAGTTGTCTTTGAGACAAACAAAGAGAATAAGATCGTGACAATTCTTCCAAGATTTAAGTATTGTATTAATTACTTTTATCAATTTTAATCCTTTTTTCATATGCTTAATTTTATATATCTTTTGAATGTTATAGATTTTGTTTATTTTATTATGAACTAAAATTCATAAAGCTAGGTTTTAGGGTAGCCAATTTATGAATATTTAATATTGATTCGATGAGGGTGCAGACTTATTTCATTATTGTGTGAGTTTATTTTCTTGTTCTTAATTCTTTAAAAGATTAGCTACCTTTTAATTAATTTAAATCATGTGAATGAGATCGAGAGGAAATTTCATGTGATAGACCTTGGAATTTACGCCGTGAATTTAAATTCATATAGAGATAGATGGAATGATACATGCAATTAGCAATAGACCACAGTATCGAAGGCTAAGTGGATTTCACAAACCCTAATACTTTATTTTCTTTCTAAATCTACCTAGAGATACGTAGGTTGTAAGTTAATAATAGAATTGATATTGTTCGAGAGAAAATATTGATTAAATTAGAAAATTTCGTTGTCACACCTAGAAAATCAGTTGAAACCCGAAAGCGTTGATTTATTACTTGGAAGTGAATTGGTGAACCTAGCCCTAGAGTTTTCTCTCATGGATATCTCCAATTTATGTGATCTTTACTTGCTTTCTTTAGTTAAAATTGCAAAATTTCATGATAATCGTTCGTCTAGATTAAAGCGAAAAATAATTAATTTTGATATTTGTTGTCAATCCCTTGGATTCGATAATACGTAATTTACTTACACTTATTACTTGATCTAGTGCATTTGCTAGTATTCGATTTTGACCACATCATCAACCATGGTCGCATCCATCAAACCCAGCAAACCATTCTATCACCTTTTGTTGATTTTGTAGCGCAGCATATAAAACCACAAAATCAAGCGGGCTGCTTCTTCAAGATGTTGACTTTCATAGGATCTAAACAACTGTCATTCAATTCCCTCTTAACTTGATTTTGCAATTTCGCAGATCAATTTTGCCTTCATAAAGTCCAGAGCAAAATGGCGTAACAACGACAGGATGCCTCCCCTAGCTAAAATCATAGTCTGTGAACAAGATATATCAATTTTATATGAGGTTAATAATTTCGTTCACGGCATTTAATTTCGGCAAGAAAATCGGTGTTGGAGAATGAGAGAAAAAGGAGCAGATTGATGTGTTAATTTCTCATGTGCATTGCTTGAGAAGAAGAAGAGATGAGTAGTAATTTTCAAATGGTCCCCTTATTTTGATGTTATTACACAAACATAGTAAAGAAAGTCTCCCATTTGAATGGAATTGACTTCATTGCCCTAGTAAAAAATCACGTGGGTGAGCATATGCTCACTTAACGGCACTTCAGCTGACGGAGTTAGGGTGAGGACTAACCGTGTTCAAAATATGTATTCTTTGGTCAGTGGCGTGCATTTGTTTTGTACAGGGACTGCTTGTGGATTTTTGCATTGTACAGAGACTAGTGGTGCACTTATCCCTACTTTATTTATGTTTAAAGAAATAAAATTTCATTAATTAAAAACTACATTAACAATACTATAGATTACAACTTTCATAACTTTGTAAAAACAAATAAATCTATGTAAATTATCGGTCAAACTTTAACTAAGTTGACCTAAAAAAATTAAAAGTGAACTATTTGCATGGAACGGAAGGAGTACTCCATTCGTTCCTAAATTATTGTCTTGTTTCAGTTTTATTAATCAAACTAACTATTTTTTAAATGCTAATTTGACCTAAATTTTTTTAGCTTTTTTAAAATCATAAAACACGTAATACTTTTCTTGCAATACGACTTAAAAGGTTTGTGATTTTAAAATATAATATATATATATATTAAATTTATATTTAAAAAATAATTTATTTAACTCAAAAAAAATCAAACAGCACAATAAATTAGGATCGAGGGAGTACAATCTATGATTGGATATTCCCTTTCCAAACTCTCGCCACCTCTCAACCATCTAACCTATCATATAAAAAGTTGGTACATAATCAATTAAAAAATAATAATAATAATAATATGGAAAGGCTAATTTTTTATATGGGATCGGAGTCTAGGATGGCCTCATATTTGGGAATATAATATTTTTGACCAACGTATTAATTGGGGATTCCTAATTTTACCAATGTACTTTTATTAACCTAAATGTGACCAACGTACTATCAATTTTGTTGCAATGTTGACCCTGCCGTTAAACCTCCATCAAAAAAATTAACGGCTAACGGTAAAAAAAATTACATTAACGGTAAAGGGTCCAAAATGATACTTGTGAAAAATGGGGGGCCCACCAAACCCCCTCCTTCCTCTCCAAACCCACTCCTCCACCAAACCCCCCTTCTTCCTCTCCAAACCCACTCCGTCACTCTTTTCCCATCCCAACCACCACCAATCTCTCACTCGGAATCACCAACACCGCCGCCGTCGGCTCTTTACCATGTCTGCCCTAAACAACCTCTTCGCCGCCATCGACATGGGAACCAACTCCTTCAAGCTCCTAATCGTCCGCGCCGACCCCACCACCGGTCTTTTCCTCACCATCGACCATCTCAAAGAGCCGGTCATCCTCGGCTGCGACTCCACTCCGACCATCTCCTCCTCCCGTGCACGTGCCATCGAATCCTCTGCAAATTTCGAAACCTCCTCCACTACCACTCCGTCTCCCCTTCTAATTACCGCCCGCCGCCACCTCGGTAGTTCGCGAATCCGACAACCAATCCCAATTCCTCACCCTAGTCCGCCAAACTCTAGGGTTCCAAGTCAACGTCATTTCAGGATACGATGAAGCCCGTTTGACTTACCTCGGAGTCCTCCAATTCCATCCAGTTTATGACCAAACAGTTTTTACTATCGATAAGGTACGCAGTTTCCGACCTCTCTCTGTTGAATTTCAACCTAGGGTTTTGTTTCTACACGAATTTACTTGCAATTTTCTGTTTTCGATTAGCTGATTTGCTGGATTTTGCTTTTAGGGTTTTATGTAAATCTTGATTCTTTTTGGGGGTATAGTCGAATTCGTTACTGATTTAGTTGAAATTTACTCGATACGTTGATTATGAATGAAAATGATGGTGAAGTTAATGTCCCTAGTGTTACGGAATCTACTAGTGTGGAGGGTACAGCTGATAAAACCCTAAGTGGGAATTCGGGTGGTGAGGGAGAGGGACATGTCGAGGAGGGGGCTTTTCTTAGGGGGAATGGAGGGAAGATAATGATAGAGGTCGTTGGTTCTGATGTTTTTGTTGATGGTCTTGGTGGAGGAGTGGGTTTGGAGAGGAAGGAGGGGTTTTTTTATATGACTAGAACCTATTAATAGGTATATGCACAGTTTTTATATGACTGTTTTTCTAGTTGAAAAAAACAAAATCCAGAATATATAGGCATTTTTTTTCTAAAATAAAAAATCAAAACTAAACCAAACCACCAAATTTTGATTTCTCTTGTTTCAAATTCATAAGGACAAATCTCTCTCTCTCTCTCTCTCTCTCTCTCTCTCTCTCTCTCTCTCTAAACAAATACCGATATTGAATCCTTGTAGTGGCAGTAGCTGCGGACGGGGTGCGGTGCCGGACCATCGCACTTGGTTTCTCATATATTTTGGACTCTATTGTATTCAACTATTGACATTAGAGTAGGTTTCATGTGCGATTGTCACACGGATCTTAATTCGTAAGGTATAACTTCAATCTCTTACAGCTTAATTTACCAACAAACAATGTGTCGGGTCGAATTGAAAAAGATCAGTCTTACAAATAATACCCGTAAGACAATTTTTTCTAAGTTTTTACCTTGAAATTATATGTCAGCAAGTATAAGCCTATAATTTTTATTTTTTTTCATCACTTGTCAAGTTGTAAATATCAGGAAAAAAAAAATCCCTACGATATTAAATTATCGTATTGTTTAACTTTTTTTTGTCAAACATGATATTTTTAAAATATAAATTTGACGTATATTTTTTAAAAAAATTCAAAATAATAAAACTCATAATTCATAGTACTTTAAATGTTTTATAAATCACATATTTTATAATTTTTTTTTTAAAAATATACGTTAAATTTGTATTTAAAAACTATGACTTTAAAGTATAGAAAAAAAAGAAAAGAAAAAGAAGGTAAAACAGGTGAATGATTTAGTTTAGAAACGAAAGCAGTTGAAAAAAGTGTGAATATTAGATGTAGAGAGAACCCAAGTGCAAGGACGAGCAATCAATCCAATAGTAGAGTATAGTAGCACAAAATGCAGACCATGCAGAACATCGGCGTGCACACTACCACAAAAACCCAACATTTGGAAGTTATTTAGATTATGACCCCACCCCCTTAACGATACTTTTCCTTGTCATTTTATTGCATATACTACCAAGCTATAAGTCAGTCACTCTATCTAACCTTAGTCCCTCCTCCAAGTCCAACAACGCACAAACCACTCACTATATATATATTTCCACAATTCCCCCTGTATAAATATCACCCGCACCCACCCATTCCAAAGCCATCCTAAATCTCTCTTCTCTTATTACACGCTACACTACACACAGCAGTAGCTTCATTATAACCTTCAACTAAAGTTTATTTTAAAAAATACTTAAAAAAAAGAATGGGCCAAAGTCTTTTAGATAAACTTAATGTCCGAGTCGTCGGCTCCGGCAGGAAATTTCTCGTCCTCGCCCATGGCTTAGGCACCGATCAGTCCGCTTGGAATCGCATTCTTCCCTACTTTTTACCTTCTCACCGTGTCATTCTCTACGATCTGGTTTGCGCCGGCAGCGTCAATCCCGAGTACTTTGACTTCCGCCGCTACACCAGTCTCGACGCCTACGTTGACGACCTCCTCCTTATCCTTGACTCTCTTGGCGTCGATCGTTGCGCTTACGTCGGCCATTCCGTCTCCGCCATGATCGGAATTTTAGCCTCCATTCGCCGCCCTGAGCTCTTCTCCAAACTCATCCTCATCGGCGCTTCTCCAAGGTAATTATGAAATTAAAATTGAAATCAGAAAGTATTCTAATTTCATTTTTTTTTAAATTATCTAGAAAAACAAAAATAGCGTGTTGCAACATTCTATTCATGACCTAAAATTAGAAAGAAAAAGGAAATCTAATTTGTACTGAAGTCAAAAGATCAAAAGTCAATCGCACCTAAATTTGACTGCATTGATTGATTATCTCATCAACTGATGGACAATTTTGTACCAGCTAAAGTTATTAAACAAATATATATTTGCATTTTGCAGGTTCTTAAATGACGATGGGTACCATGGTGGATTCGAACTAGGAGAAATCGAGAAAGTGTTTTCAGCGATGAAAGCGAACTACGAAGCCTGGGTGAGCGGTTTCGCTCCGCTAGCGGTCGGAGCGGACGTCCCGGCGGCTGTCATGGAATTCAGCCGAACGTTGTTTAACATGAGGCCTGATATTTCATTGTTTGCCTCTCAAACCGTATTCAATAGCGATTTGAGAGAAGTGCTGGGATTAGTGAGGGTTCCGTGCTGTATAATTCAGACGGCTAAAGATGTTTCGGTGCCGGCATCGGTTGCGATGTACCTGAAGAACCACCTAGGAGGGCGGAACACGGTGGAGATGTTGAACATTGAAGGCCACTTGCCCCACCTCAGTGCACCCAACCTATTGGCTCAGCATCTTACCCGAGCCCTTTCAAGATGATCTTAATTAACGGATGTGGGCCTTTTAGCCCAGTAATAGAACGGGGCCCAATTGAGTTCAAGGATGGAGGAATATGAGTGGGAACGGTGACACCTGTCGAATAAGCTGTGGACACAAGGCTACCGGGGTTAAAATAATCTTTAAAGGATAAGGATATTCACGTGAGCCTCACGTGCTGACGTGCCCGTTTTGTCTTCTTTTTTTTTTTTTTTCTTGTTTTGAATCTTTTGATTGGTTTTTCCACTTTCTTGTTTCGCTTTATTCTGTTACTATATATACCAAAAAAGGGGCATTTGAAAATGATTTCGCTTTTGTGCAATTCATATAAGGTATGGAAGTTGCCAAGTAGAAGAAAAGAATCAAGAATGTGAAATGTGATGATACAAAAACGTCGCCGCAAAAGTGTATGCGGGCGAATCTAGTGTGGGTTCATTTCATCCACTTCTAGTTTAATCCCCGTTTAATCCGTCAGTTCTGAACAAATAGTTTTATTTTATTTTCAAGTTTATTTTTAAAAAATAATATTAATTTAAAATATATATATAATTTTGATGCAACTAAAATGTTATACAACTAAGTAAAGTTTTACTCCCGTCGTCCCTAAATTATTATCATTTTTTTCTTTTATGTTTGCTCCAAATTAATTATTTTGTTTGAAGATTTTTTTTAAGATATTATTTTTATTATTTTATCCTTAATTTTTTTTCTACTTTAATTATGGGTCCTATGAGCATTAAAGAAAATTACACATTATACTAATATTAATAATTAAGTTAATTATTTTTTTAATCTATGTACTAAGTCAAATAAGATAATAATTAAGGAACGGAGGGAGTATTTTTATAAAATTAGACTTTTCCAAAAAAAAAAATGGACACAAAATATTATACAATTGTACTATTGTGGTCCTTTTCATTCATTTCTCATTAATATGGTGGTTGCGTGAGAGTACTCTGGATGGACCTATGATTTTTTTTTCATATATTTATATTTATGAAATTGGCATAAATATCCTACTAGCTCTAGGAATAATTACTTTAGATTGTGCTCAATTTGGGAAATAGAAGTGTTAATGGGCTCCGCTTAAGTCATCGCATGTGCAAAGTCATCATGTCACTGGAGAGAACTAGGTGGGCAACACTAAAGTCACCTATAACGCGAGCTGGAAATAATTGTCTACGAGCTCATTAAATGCGACTTAGGCATCATAACAGTCGGGACAGTTGTAAACTTTACAAGTCAGTGTTACCAGGTTTGCTGACCTCGCCATCTAGCTAAAAGTGCGACCTAGGTAGATCCTAGACCGACCACTAAGGCGACCTTGGTCTCTACTCAGACAAGCCTGCTTGTAACTGCTCCTCACACATAGACTATTCCTATTGGGCACTCAGGGGCGTAATTCCAACATGTCAGAAGTCTGCTCCACTCTCCTACTTACTGACAGAAAAGTACCAAAACCACAGTATGACCAGCAGATCATGATCTCTTAAGCCTGCTACCGCCGCCTACAAGACCAAGGAGAAAGAAGTTGTAATACCCTAGTTCCTTCTATGTTTGACTTGTGTATCATATTGTATCGTTATCATGTTGAGCATGTTTGTTAGACTTGATTGAACAACATGTTAATTTATTCATACATTGATTTCCTATGTTTAGAATGCTTTGGTTGTGATTTAATTCCTGTTCATCTTTCATATTTTATATGCCCTTCATTCTAAGCCTTGTTATATGTGGATTTGGATGAGTTTTGAACACTGTTGGACTCACAAGCCACGCCCCAGCACACGCCAAGGCCCGTCTTAGCGTGCAACAACCAGTAATTTAATGAAAAATCAGACCAAACTTCAGGACGCAGCGTGCCCTAGCGCGCGTACGGACAAGTCAACTTTGGAAATTTTTGCGATTTTGCGATTTTGACCCCTTGACTCATTTTAGGACGTACCAAGGCTTGTTGACTTGCATAAATGACTTATTTCAGACATTAAGGAGACCCCAAGTTGCTCTCTACTTCATTTTAAACATCCATTAAGTTTGAGAGTTAGTGTGGGAGATGAAGGTGAGATTATTGTGTGTGAGTTATTTCTTCATCAACCAACCACTTGATTTTCAATCCAAGACCTTGCATGTGTTGGGGCTGACTAGGGGAGCATCTTTGAAAGCTTTGATTATGGTTTTAATGGTTTGATTTCTCATTTCAAGTAAGTTACTAACCCCCTTTATTGTATGCTTTAGGAATTGTTACATGTTAGTTCATAAATACACAAGTTAGACTTGTTAAAGATGATATCTTCATATCTAATTGCTATGTTGGTATGTGAAAATTATAAGTGTGATATTTTCTTGGTTTAAAATGGGTTGCATGTATGATTGTTGAAGTATTAACCTTGGAATTGAATTAAGAAGACAAGATGAAACTTAAATTGGAAAATTTCATATAAAATAATTATACCCAAATTTTGAGAAGTATGTTAATGACTCTAGAAAGTTGATATTTGAAGAGAATAATATCTACCGAATAACATGTTAAATTCCTACGTGAATTAGAGTTCGTTTGCTATAGATTTTAGCCATCCGATTTGGTACTAGTAAATTAAAGACTCCGATTATAATCATAAGGTGACGTCTAATTAATTTAGCAAGCCGTATATCTGAACTTGTGTAGTTTGGGATATTCGTTTAATAGAATTAGCAACTCCCAAGAGTTGTTTACACGTATGTATGTTAAAATACGGAATGTTAGAGACTAGTACGTCAGTCTCGATGTGATAAACGATTGTTCGTTAATCTTGGTGTTGGACTATAAAACTATATGATTTAGGATGAGTGTATTTGAGAGCACTTGCGTTTATAAGAATAGTGTTCTTATGATTCAGTCGTCATTATAAGTGTAGTACTTCGCACTCGATGTTCATAAACTACATAACTTGATGTGGTTGTGCTTGAGAACTAAATGAGTAGTCTCAACATGGGATTATGACTATGTTACTTCAAAAAATATGTACCTCAACATGTTGTTGTTTGAGAATCAAATGTGTACCTCAACATGTTGTTGTTTATAGACTAAATATGTGGTATAGTTGTTCTTGAGAAGTACTTACAAACATGTACTTGTATGACTATGTTACTTCAAAAAATGTATTGGTAATGTGTTGAGGTAGGATCATTGACCTTCTTGGTTGGGATAAGGTTCACTACTTTTGAACCTTGTTGTTGTTGATATGTTACGAGTAAATATCTGCTTGTGCATCGTTTGGAAGTCCAGCTGACATACTTGATTTGAGTCGACAATGTGACGACACATAACATTCGTGGTAAGTGATTGCTATGGGTCGCCCATTGGTTCCATTTCTCCCCACTACTGGCCCTAGTGGGAAGTGGTCTCATTGTTATAACCAATACGCGTAACTATGGCAACCAATAGTATTTTCCTCACTAAGTAGAACGGTGAGATGTAACGACATTATCTTTCCTTACTATGTAATCAAGTGAGAAGTAACGATGGTATCTTTCCTCGCTAAGTAGAATAACGAGATGTAACGACAGTATGTACAATGTGTTTAGTATGTTTCGAGCACGAGATTCGATTCGGCGACAACTTGAGATGTGTAAAGCGACAGCAGCACAATCAGACAGACAACAACTATATCATTTTTTAATGTGGTTATTTACGTGAACTTATGTGATCACCACCGTGCTATGTGGTATATGTGGTTTATGTGCCTATGATTATGTGGTACATGTTTACAGTTTGATATACTTATAAATGATGGCATGTTATATAGTTTTATGATTGAGCATTATGTCATGTCATCTAGTTGCATTTAGCAACTTATTGTGTCATTATGACTCACCCCATTTGTTGTTAATTATTTTTCGTTAAATCTGAGCCAACCAGAAAGTCAGCGGTGAGGTCGGCGAGATCGCTGTTAGTTAGCAGGTTGTCTGGTTGGTTTAGTAGCTCGTGGAGCTTGTTTATAGTTGTAGTTGTTTTATTTGGTAAGGACGATTGGTTATGTAAAGCTATGTAAACTTTACTTTGGGTAGTGTTCCTGCATTGTAATTCTTTATTCTTTTGGATGCCGACATGTGTATGTCGTGCTTGTGTTTATAATTTCAGTAGTAGTTCAGTTTCTTTCCCGAGCATGTTTTAGCTCGTGGTTTATATTTATTTTTTGGCATATTGTGGCCGTGGAGGTTGTTGTTGTTGTTTATTTTTTTGAGTTTTAGACTCGTGGTTGTGTTAGTTAGGTTCTGGCTGTAATGTCGCCTATGAATTGTTTTATTTTATCAGGTTTAGCCATTATGTTTTCTAGTAAGTACGGGTGGTTACGCCACGTGCTTTTCGTTTAGTGTTGGTTTGTTTGGCGCACCGACATTGGGGTTTCGTGTTGGAATCCGGGTCGGGGCGTCAGAAAAGCTGTGCAGGTTGGTCTCCTCCATATGGCCATCTCAGCCATCTACCAACCTATAAATACTAAGGTATAACCTCCCTTCTTCTCTCTATGCTAGAAAAACACCAGCACACACATTGCTCTCTTCTTGCTTCTAGCTTGCTTGAAGATTATCCAGCTTTATTCACAGACCACGTTCTGTGGAAAAAGTCTTTGCTATAACATATCTACTGATTCTCACACCGGAGGGTTATAACTAGGGCGTTCCCGGCTCCCTTAACGGTGTCTTCTTGTTGATCACAGGCCACCGTACCACCTCTTTTCAAGAACAGTCCCAGCAACACAGTCGGCATCCTACTAGACTACACACTTGACACCTACGTGGAACATACGTAATCACCCACACTTCTTTGGCGTGATTAGAGTGATTAATTTTTAAAGCGTGCATTAGATTTGTACTAGCACTTCTCAAATGGAATGACCATTTCATTTTATAATGATTTGTGTTTGGCTAATCGGATAATATACGGCTTGGAATGAAAAACATGCATGTAATGAGAACCAACATACTAATTCTTAACAAATATTCTAAATAAAATAGTAAAATATATATATGCCAAAGCGTGTGGAATCTAGCTACCAATTTGACTGTGACTAAAAGTGTTGAAGATAATCCTTTAAAATCTATAAAGAACGAGTTTGAATTAAGTAGTCATCGCCTTTATACAAACAAGCTAAAAATAAATAAAACATGTAGTAGTGTAGTACAATCTATCTACATTTTGATTTTGGAGATAAACTTGTTATTGCACCTTTATTATTATAAAAATTACTTGTAGTCTCCCCCATGAGAGAAAATGGAGGACGAGATCAAAAGTATAGAAACAGTACATGACTTGAGGGAGACATGAAATGAAAGAGACCAACACTCTCTTTCCTCTTGCTTAGTATTCTTCTTTTCGTCTTAAAATAATAGTCTCATTACTTTATTATAATATCACCCAGTAATAAAATTAATCAGTGTCTAACACATATTTATTTTGTCTAAGGTAATGCAATTTCAATCATGAATAAAATGTTAAAAATACTATCAATAACACTTTTTTTGTAAACATAAATAAGCTTTTATAAATCTTTAATAAAAGTTTAATCAAGTTAATAAAGAAAAATTAAAATATAATTTTCTTATTTTCATATTGGGGACAGAGTAGACTTTCTCCTTTCTAGAATGAACATTTATTTTTATTCGTGATTATGAAAAAAAGTAGATATTTATTCTGAAAACATAGGCGCTTAACGCAGCCCTTCCATATACGCTAAACGCAACTCCCTGCAAAATTACTAACTTGCCCTCGTCTTCTAATGTGTATGTTTTTGACATATTTTGTGTTATATATATATATATTTTTTTCTTTATTATTGTGTTATAATGTATATTTTTACAAAAAAAAAAAAAAATTAGACATGCACCTGGACCAGGCGCATGTCCAACAAAATTTTTTGTTGTTGAAAATTTGCACCTTACCCCCCTGAATTTGTTAATTTCGTTAAATTTTTTATTTTGATATAATGCAAATTTCTATTAAGTTTAACAATTTAACGAAATTAACAAATTCAAGGGAGTATAGTGCAATTTTTTCAAATTTAGAGTGTAAAAGTGCAACAATTGAAAAAAAAATTTGTTGAACATCATGTGTTTTTTTTTTTTTTTTTTGCAAATATGTACATTTTGCAAAAAATACATTATAACAGACGAGGATAAGTTAGTAACTTCGCCGGAGACGACGGGGCTGCGTTTAGCGTATAGGGGGGAGCTACGTTTAGTGCCTCTCTAAAAATCTAATAATGAAAGAGCACAAACAAATTAAGCTACACCCAAAGTTTTAGCTTATGCTTTCTGTTATTGCAAGTAAAAAGTCTAGAGATATAGTAAAGGTTACACTTCTTCGGAGTTTGGACAGAAAAAAGAAAGAAAGAAAAAAAGGAGTGTTGAGTGAGGGAAAAGAAGAGTTCAATATATTCGAATTATGGGGATAATTGTCGTTCAGAATTAAATAATCTCTCACTCCCTATTATAATTTAATCACAAATAAGCGAAAATTAAAACTCTTTTTTCATTCCCATATTGCCCTTGCATGGGCCTGCAACAAATGAAAATATATATTTTCTCTAATTCCTCACTAAATTCCCCACTTAAGTATAAGACCTTTGATTTTCAAGCATTTGTCCGATCATTTTAATAATTTATCATTTTAGCAATGGATAGTGGGATGTTTGGGAGCTTGGAAAAATGTTTAGTTTTGAAATTTCTTGAGTAATAAGTTGTTGTTATATTTTGGAGAGGTGGGCTCCGTTTTTGTTGCAATGAAAGGAATGGAATAAATTTTGAAAGCTTAGGTTTGGTATAGAATTTATGGGCAAGGAATTATGAAGCGATTCAATGCAACTTTTGTTAATGTTATGTTATTGATGTTTTTCGTGGTTATTGGAAACGGGAACTCAATGAAGATGTAAAATTAATAGAATTAATATTTTTCATTTTTACAGCAAAATAATGTCAACAAAGTGATTCAACACAATGATTTTAATTTTTTATTACAATTTTTGTTTTTTTTTATAAAATAGGTGCCTAGACGGTGGGAAAAACGACTAGTTGCCCAATTTGATCCATTTTTCAGCGTTAGGAGGACGCATAGACCGATTTTTAGAACATTGGAAAAAAGTAAGGAGACAAAGGAAATTGGGATGACCAAAGAGAAAGCATAAACAACAAATCAAATCACTTAATCACTCGAGCTCACACGCATAGTGTACTAACGTTGAAGAGACGATCTATAGTTGCGCTACCTCACTCTATTTTTGATGAATTTGAATCCTCAAGCCCCTCCAAGTAATCACGATTCTTGAATTTTGATAACATTTTGTCTCTTGGTCCTTAGCAATACTCTGACGGTGACATTAGAGGTACGTTGGCCACCGTCGACCGGTGGGGTTCGGAGATGGTACAAATTGAGGAGAAAATAAAGTTGGTTGTATGTTGCCGCACTTGTGAAAGAAAATTCAAGTCATTTGGTTTTGAATTTTTCCACTTTTTGTGTGAAATTCAATTTATGTAATTAAACATTTGAAATTCTAATTACAAATCTTTTTTCACATTCAAGCAATAAAACTAGTATTTGATGCTTCAATTCTAATTTCAAGCCTTAGAATTTAGGTTTCCAAACATACTTCTATGGAAAATTTTGCGAATTTGAACCACACCTTAGAAGTTAAAAGGAATAATTTCTGGTCGTTTCTCTTTCACAAATTTTTAAACTGCTTTAGACCTCAATATTTGTTTTCAACCGCTTAAGTTTTTTTTTTTTTTAATAATTTGGCTAATTGTTTCAAAATTGCCCCCATAACAGCCTATCACGTTTTATAAGCTGCTTCTTCCGTAATATACTCTTGTAAATCTTTTCTTTCTTTCCATTGTGATTTTTTACCAAAATTTCTATCCATATCACTTTAATTTTCTCCTCATTTGATTTAGTTTTTTAATTTTTTCTTCAAGTTGCTATAATCATTTTCACAGTGAAATTGTAATCAATTGATTCAACTGAAACTGCTGTCATGTTGTTGTTCAAATTCAGAAGAGATATCATTGTTTCGAAAGTTTCAGAAAATTTTGGTTTATCAGAGTTGATCGAATACATTAGAGGTAATTCTTGTAATTTTCAATTAGATAATTGTATTTTGAAATGCAATGTAGGATCACACAACAATTATTGTTTAAGCAACAAAGAAGATTCAAAAAACATAGTGTCATTGGCCAAAATTTTATCAGTTTGCATTATAATTGTTGATGTTTTTTTAAACTTATAATGGTTTGACTTACGAGATTAATAAAGAAAGCAAATATGGAGATGAAATTGGAGACGATGCACAAGTCTTGGACAAAGGTAAAGCAACATTTGTGTATCGCGATACATCAAAAAAAAATTTTTAAATTTTGCAATCCAATGCAATAGTGCAATGCGTTGGTCCTTCAATGATTTACTTAAAACAATTCTAACTATTTGGAATCATAAGATCGGCCAACGTTATAATACTTAAAGCTGATGACTGATTTATCTATTTAAATCAATCAACTGATTTCACAATGAATTAGTGACTGCTAATGACTTAAATATTTTCAAGTCAGTTACTGATAATTGGCATAAAAACGGTAAACTGTTAATGTTCTTGACTTATCTTTTGTGTAAGTCTACTGATCTTAAAACGGAACCTTCCTTGATAAGCTTCCGTAGCTATTTTGAATTTGTGTCAGTACATTGCGTGCTTTAAATACAAACATGTTTTATGCTTTACATTTAATGTATTCTGACACACTTTTCACTCTAAGCTTTCTGTTTATCTCAGAATAAAAAGACAGGTTCAACTTACCTCTTCTGAGATAGCACAAAGTTCGAGGAGAGTTGTTCGCTTAACTTAACTAGCTTGAACATCTACAGAGCATTTAATGCAAAGTCAAAAGCTTCCAATTGCAATAATCTTAGCGTTGCCTCTATAAAGCTGCAGAAGCATTGAAGAACTCTCTAACCAGATTACACAAAGCTCTCAAACATCCAAAGCACTCATAATACTTCAAAAATTCTAGAACTTCGTCATTAAAGAGCAATATACTTAGATCATTTATTATTTTATTCTCATTCTTTGTATTTTCCTTTAAGTTCAATTATTGTATTGAATTCCTCTCAACTACTTAGTTTTTAAGGGATCATTCATTGTAACACCCCAGATTGATTTGTTTCTTTGAACATTCAATCTCTATATTCACTGATCTTTGTAATACACTGATCCGTTAGTGATTATTTAGGATTATTAATATTAGTGCACTTCAAAATTTAAGTTTGACCAACTTGGTAGTGGACGTAGTAGTTTTCATACTGTGACTCTACATTTTGTGTTCATTTATTGCTTGCTTTACTTGACTACACTGAGTCCCTGACCAAAACTTTAAGCATTATCATATTACTTAAAGCTTGTCAGCCTAAAAATAATCATCAGTCTCTAATTAATTCAAAGTTAGTTCATAAGTTGATTCTTCAACTGATTCCATTGATCAGTTGGCTGATTTTGTAAAAACCTTATTTTCGTTGCCAAAGTTTTTCAAAGGTTTTAAAACTTTACAAAGAGATTTTTTAAGGCTATTCACCCCCTCTAGCCTTATCAGTTGCCTAAACTGAACATATAATTGGTATTTGAGCCTAACTTTTCGAAAAATATTTTTCCAAGTTTTCCATTTGAAAGTTCTGATATATAACAAATTCTAAAGCTTTCCTAACTCTCAACATGACACAGGTTCTCATTTTTTATGTGGACATTTTTGACATATGGAAAGAAAGAATCACTAGATGCATGAATAACATTTATAAAAGACAGATGGAGTGTATCTTAGGTGGTCCCATTTATGCATCGCAAGTGTAATTTCAAAAAATAGAAAAATTGCACAATATTATCAACACACATTCATAAAAAACTGCATATGAAATCAAGTCTATATTAGTATTAAAACACCACAAAATGTATTCAAATACTTACATGTATTCAAATACAGGAAAATATAACATCACAAATGTATCTAAACTGTTTAATAACCAAGAAACACATTTAATCAATATTTATTTTCATTCCATTGGTTTCCTTGCACTTCCTTCTAAAGGCATTCACTATATTCCTTTCTGACCTCCTGAATTTTTTGTTTTTTTTTCAATTTCAGCTTGCTTAATTGTTTGACTCACACCTTTTTGTTGATTCCTAATTTGTGTTTGAGTCACACATTCACTCGCAACCGGATTAGTCACCCCACCCCTCTTAATCGGTGATCCCCTGGGTGCAGCTGTCGCATATTGTTGATCATTCACATCAGCTTCACAAGAATTGTTGGATCCCTACCCATCTTAATTAGTGATCCCCTGGGTGCACCTGTAGCATTTAGTTGATAATATGCATCCACACATATATTCACCTCAACTTATTTCATGTTTTTTGTTTCCAAGGCATCCATAGAGGTTTCACCAAGAATTTCCATCTCATTGTTTCTCTTTGCCCAAAGCAGTTCCTTTTTATCATTTTTTGTTATGTTGAGAACACCATCAAACCTCTGTAAAACGATTAAAAAATGAAACAGTGTATAAAAATTGTGCATCGGAATAAAAAGGTGTGCATCGCGATACAACAACTTAGTACTCAATTTTTGTGCATCACAAGTGTGATGTTGTTAATGCAGTACAATTGTGTGCATAAAAAATAGAAATTGTGCATCACGATGCCCAAAAAATAGTACATTTTGGTACAATTTTGTGCATCGCGATGAACTCCTCTGTGCATTGCAAGTTTAATGTCAATATTTCTAATAGAATACTAGTGTGCCATTTTATAACCACTCACCTGATTGGTCATGATCCTTACGAAGTTAGATTCATCCTTACAAACGCTGTTCATATTTCAGTGAACGCGATGCAACAATTTTGTTAATGACACCATATTTTTTCATATAATGCATCGCGGTGCCTCAAAAACATAATTTTTATGCAAATGTTTACAGGTTTCGCACTATTCAGGAAGTTGTAAACAAAAAGTACAACTATAAAATGTAATACATACCTTAAACTTCTTCAACTTTGTGTTTTTATATTTTCCTTGTTCTGGTGTTCTGTTGTAGTTGCGAAAATATTTTTGCTCTGGTTGTTAGTAATTCACCACAATGTTTTCAAATCTTTCATAAAATTGTCGGATGTTGCTTGCTTTGAAATCGCCGGATATTTTAAGTTTTTTGGAAATTTAGAGGGTTGTTGGGAGTGTTTTTATGTTAATCATTCAATAGCGTACTTTATTTGGAGTGGGAAGCTCATGCATCGCGTACGTGTTAAAAGGAAGGGCATACACGATGCATCGATTTTTGTTTTGCGATGTATAGTGTGTCTGTTCGGTGTTTTTTAGGGGCATAAACGATATTTCGCAACAAAAATGTCATTTTCCGGTTTGAAACAATTATAGTGCACTAAAGAGGTTGAAAATTGTGTAAAAGGGAGCGGTCCGAATTTTGCCCTAAATAATCGAAATAATTGCAAGTTGGTCCCCTTTCACAGATTTTCAACCGCTTTAGGCCCTCATTTTTATTTCCAAACGCTTAAGTCTATTTTAAGTTATAAATTGGCCAATTGTTTCAAAATTGTCCCTGTAACAACCTAAACAATGCTTTAAGCATTGCCTTCCTTTAATTTTCTCCTGTAAATTTTTCCTTCCATTCCAATCATTGTTTACTTTCCTACAGCCTCCATATCTCTCTTTCAATCTCTTTCCATTCCCAATTCATTATCAAAAAACAAGACCATTATAATTTTCAAAATTTTATTAATTCTTTGTCTTTGTTGTATCAATATTGTTTGCCAATCACTGAATGTTGCCACAACGAAATGGGGATCGAATTTCAGCCCCATCCTTATGTGAAAATTCAAAAGAAAGTGACTACCTTTTTAGAAGTGTCTTGGAGAGTACATTTAATCTTTAATTCCTTAATATTGACAACAGATTGTGCATCGAAAATAAAAGTGGTTCATCACGATACTTGGAAATAGTATTTTTTTAATACAATTTTGTGCATCGC
Source organism: Platycodon grandiflorus (assembly GCA_016624345.1). Lineage (NCBI taxonomy): Eukaryota > Viridiplantae > Streptophyta > Magnoliopsida > Asterales > Campanulaceae > Platycodon > Platycodon grandiflorus. Next base: position 28,296,014 of record CM028362.1, read on the forward strand.
TATACATACTTTGAACTACGATGCATTAATTTTGTTTTGCAATAATAGCGTGCCTATTCCGTATTTTTTAAAGGCATAGACGACATTTCGCAACAAAAATATTATTTTTTCGATGTGAAACAATTATAAAAGATTAAAGCGGTTGAAAATTCATTAAAAAAATACCGGCACAAATTTCACCCTAAATAATTTGTATTAGTATTAGCCTATCACTACTCAACACTAGATTCGTTTGCATATTTTAATTTTTTGGGCCTGTTAGCCCAAATTAAAAATCAGAACACATTGATAAAACTTAGTTGGGTGGAACCATTTATTGCCTAAAACTAATTTACCCATTCTAATTAGGCAAAACTTATACTGGATTGGTCCCTTTCATTGTTGGGTGTCTTGGGACTAAAGAAGCCCATTTTGACCATCAAATTCTCTTGGCCTTGTAGCATCTTTAAGCCTGTAACTTACATCTAGGATACTGCTTTGGATAAAAATGTATTTCAAGCGACTCCAATTAGGGGTGTTAGTCTCAACTCAACCGCGGTACAACAATACTGATTCAAATCAGATCGAACGAACCGGTAAGTTTGGTACGATGTTGGGGTAAGGTGGTTCGATCTTCGCTTCCATAGTTTTCAAGCAACTCCAATTAGGGGTGGGTGTTTATACGTATTTATTACTACTGAGAATAAACGAAATTAATAAGTTCAAAAACCTTTCGCTATTTGGCTTTTGAGAAATTTATAATAATAAATAAAATTATCCGTGCTTCTATAATGATAAGCTACAAAATAAGAATATAACTCCGCTTTATTTTACATTAAACTGAAACTTGTGAATATATAAGTTATCAACAACCGTCGACGAAATGCATGGTGGGCAAATAAGGGGTTCTTTTACTTCCTACTTGCAGTATGTTTCTTCACCATAATTAATTAAACGGGTCACTAATTACTACGTTTAATTAAATTCATACAATTTATTGAATCCAATCCGGATAATTATATTATGTACTCCCCCAATTCCTAAATGAGTGTTCATTTTTGTATAAGTTTATTAATTTTACCTTTGACATATATTATATCCTAGAGTGAACTTTTAATATTGTATGCAGACATTAAGAGTGTTAATGTACATGTACTGCTAAAATGATTCAAAAATTAAGTTCCTTAATTTTAATGAAAAACTAAAAATAAACTCTAATTTAGGAACGGAGGAAGTATAAATTTTGGTTATTTGAAGAGTTAGATTATGAGTTTATCATTTGTTCGTATTTACTTTCTGAAAATCAAGTTGACCATTATATTTTTTTTCTTTTCTGCCTGCATGGGAATGTAAATCAGTTCACCATTATATTACTTTTTTTAGTGTCAAAATAAGTACTCTCTCTGTTCCTAAATAATTGTTTTGTTTGACTTTTTGAATCATAACAGGTTATTTTTCAAATGCAAATTTGGCGTATATACATTTTTTCAAAATTATAAAATACGTAATTCGTAGTATTTTAAAAGTACTACGAATTACGTGTTTTATAATTTTGAAAAAAAATAAAAAAATATACGTTAAATTTGTATTTAAAAAATATCTTGTTTGACCAAAAAAAATATCAAACAAAATGATAATTTATGAACAGATGGAGTGTTTTTTAAAGAAAATAAAAAGTTTACTTTTAAGCAAGTTAGTAACACATACACATATTTATCCATATTATTCACTTTAAGTATTCCTAATGGACACTGGGATTGATATACGTGGCTTAAGGGATTAAGACGAATAAATTTTTGAGGAAATTACGAGCCAGTACACTTTGATTGATTTTCAATCTACAATAATATTATCAAATCATTAAAGTCCACTTTTGATGCATCGCAGTGTATCATTTAATAAAGAGATACATCGTTTGATATGAGACGATACATGCATTTGTCATCGCAATGCATTGATTTGGAACCGATGCATCATACCCCTGAAAAGTGCACTAAAGGGATTTGATAATATTATAGGGTAGTAAAGCGGTTGAAAATCTACCAAATAAATCGGCCCAAATTTTTCCCTAAATTCTTTATAGATTTGCATAAAGGGGAGTCCAACTCGAAACTGTCAAGGTTTTCTTTGAAATTCTCTAACCAGTTGAGTTATTCATTGAGATTGAATTTAGCAACTTCATTAGGGTATCCACAATATTGGGTTCTTACCCAGTTCTTAGCCCAAATCCTCGGTTCTTCAGAGTGTTGGTTCTTCATTTTGGTTCTTACATTTGCTGATTCCTCCTAGTATTCAAATAAGAACCTAGTTCTTGTAAAATTTTCTTCTACCTTAGACAGTAAAATGGAGACAGCGTGTGATACACCTCCGCTTCCAAACAGGCGCGTGCACTACACTCTCCATAAATGGGCGTCCAGCCTAGAAACTTTCTGCCCCCGCCCTGTCCCATGTTTGCCATCCTCAATGATTTCTCCTTTTTTTTTTCTTTTCTTTTATAGTATATGATGTTTTGGCTTAATTAACTTTAAAGAAAAACTTTTTTTTTTTGGAAAATCTATTTTGTTTTTTACCTTTTTTTGAAATTTTTTTTTTCTAAATTCTGAATAAGTTATTTTTTAAATTATGATAAAGTTACTTTTTAATTCTAATCAATTTTTTTTATTTTTAATACTAGTTTTGAAATAAAAATTATATGCAATATATTAATGAAAATTAAAAATTAAAAATATAAATGATTTATAAATAAATTAATGTATTAATACGAAACATTTAAAATGTGTAATATTACATAAAACTATAAAGAAATTAATTTGCTTGAAAAATATAAAAACAAATGAGTTATATTTAAAAAATACAATGGGATCCACCTAAGAACTAAGTGGAAGAACCAAACATTGAAAAATTTGGTTCTTAAATGAGTTGATTCTTATAAATCATAGGTGGCACTTAAGAACTAAGAACCAGTTTTTCACATTGAAGATGCTCTTAGAAATGGTACATTCATTTGAAGACACTATTTAAAAAATAAATAAATAAATAAACACTCAAAAGTAATGGTTATTTTCATATTTATTGACATAAAAATTAAAGAGAACGGATAGATCAACAAATTAAACAACACCTAAATATGTAAAAACAAAAAAAATTTGTCTTCAAATTAAACAAACACCTTAATATATAAAACAAAATTTTGTGACAACAAATCTAATTCACAATATGAATAGTAGGAGTATGAATAAGCCGTAGAAACTCGGATAAAGCAGTATTAAGTCAGATTGGATCTTCTATTTCAAAATAATGTTTCATTTTATATTTTAACCGTTGGATGTGTGCCACATGTGCATGTGAATAAACAACATTAATTATCTCGTGATTTTTTATGCACATGTGGCGCATATCTAACGGTTGAAATAGGTGATGAAATACCATTTTAGAATAGAGGATCTGATTTGGTATTAAGAGCCCGTTTGGTCGAGCATTTTGGCTAAAACGCGGGGATAAAACGCTGCTTATTTGCAAAAAATGTGTTTCAATGCTGCGGCAGAAAACGCAGCGTTTTCAAAACGCAGCTGCGTTTTAAAACGCTGGAATTCCCAGCTTTTTCCCAAAACGCAGGTTTTAAAACGCTACTAGGAAAAAAAAGCTGCGTATTGAAGTGATATCCCAAACGTATTTATAAGGAAAGACCTCCGTTTTTAAAACACTGCATTTTTTAAAACGCTGCGTTTTTAAAACACTGTATTTTGTAAACGCTGCACCAAACGGGCTCTAAGTAGGTAAGAGAGAGTATGGGCAATAAGGCAGAGAATAGAATTAAAGCCATTAAGCAGTCACGTGTCCTTTTTCTGAATTTTTATTTTTATTTTTTTTTTGGGGCATTAATGCTGTACCAAATGGTTTTTCTTATTTTAGAGTTTATAAATTCATCTTCCCCATCCAGCTTTCAAATTCCATAACCACCCACAAACACTTAACACCACCTTCACTTACAAGAATTCTGACAAATCATTTTCTGCTTTTTTGACCATTATATAATTACGAAAACATTAAATTGACCAATATACTATCATAAATGCAAATGTGACTTTTAATTTTTTAAAAATTTGGGCTCGTGGAGGGAGTTTGTATCTGGTAAAAGATACTTGCGTTTGATTAAAAAATATTTATAAGTCGGAAGTAGGGTATAAATATTGGGTGAAAAGCGGACGGCTCCCTTTTGATAAATTTTTAATTAGTTCAAACTTTTATACTTGTTTCAAAATAAAAAAGATATTTTTGTTGCGAAATGTCGTCTACCTCTTTAAAAAATACGGATTAAGCACGCGATGCATCTATTTGAGCGCCACACATTGGCATCGCAAATACAAATCGATGCATCGCAAAAAGGCGACACACATTTTTTGATATGAGCGCCACGCACTCCTTAGGAAACCAAAATTGTGCGTCGCGCCTTTTTTACTTGCGATGCATCAAAGTGTGTATCGCGATGAATAAAATTGTACTAAAAAATATTATTTTATTGCATCGCGATGCACAACTTTTTCTTTCTGATGCATCATATTGTATTGAGTTAATCGACATTATACTTGCGATGTATCAAAGTTGCATCACGATGCACAAAATTATACTAAAAATGTACTGTTTTGTTGCATCACGATGCACAAAATTTATTTTTGATGCATCTTCTCTAACATTATATACTATTTACTTTTTTTTTATGTTTCTGATGAGGTTTGATAATGTTATCAAAAGAACAAAAAATGAAAAGATACTGTTTTGGGAAAAAAGAAGAAATGAGATGAAAATTATTTGTGAGGGTGCTATGGATGCCTTTAACACAAATAACATGAATTTATTTAAAGCCCTCCCAGCATCTTTGTCGCGGAGATCAAATTTAAAGGAGGAGAGTGTGGTTGGGAGAACATACAGCAAAACATGTTTGCTCTTGGTAATCTGTAGGTAGCTCCTTCACATAAATTTTTCATGGAATCAAAATTAAAAAGAAATTTTGCAGAGTCTAATTAACTTTTCTTCAGTCATAAAGTTCATAGATGATATGAAAACAGGAAAGAAAAAGGAGAAAAGAAAAAGTGAAAGTATAAGATTAACTTTGATACGGATGAAAATTTTGGTAATAAATTACAATGGAAGGTAAGAAAGAATTTATAGAAGAAATTTAATGAAGATGTTGCTTAAAACATTGTTTAAGTTATTTTGTAGGCATTTTTGGAATAATTGAGTCAATTATTTACCAAACTAATTTATTTTAGTTTAAAATAAAAATCGAAGTGTAAAGAGGTTAAAAATAAAAAAAAATAGCGCTGAAACGCAATTATTCCATAAATATTTGGAGACATTCTTTAGTTTATAATTGCAGTCAATATGCCATATGGGATGATGGAACGGAAATCCCAGGAAACATGCTCCATGTCAACTTTATTAGTTTCAAATCATATTTAGAGTTTGATAATGGCTATATTACATCTCCATGACAAAGATTGATTGATTGATTGATTGAGCCTTAGACCTACCAATCCACACAGTTTCTCACTTTTTCCCCTTTCTTTTGAAACCCCATCAATTTATGAACTTATAAAAAACTTTGGAGAACCCCATTAATACTTCGTCGGCCAAAAGGCCCAAAATATAAAAATAAAAAATACCCAAAGTATCCATCAAATTATACTTTGTACCTTAATTTAAAATTTGCCTTTAAGTCACATTTTATGTTCTAATTTATCCTTACATAACACTCCGACAATGATCGACGTTAAAAATATAAATAGAAGCCATCACATGCCTTACACAAGGGGGGCAATTGGGTCTTTTTGTAATTGTCTTCTTCCCCAAATTACAGTTGAAAAATTATCCAAATATTAAATTACCAAAACCAACATTACTAACTAACAATTGTGTGCACACACTGCCAAAATCATTTAAGATTATAAACCGAAAATGTGAGGAAAGGAAGTTACTCAAAATCGATGGGAGCGGACCTCGGGGGAGGCCAACGGCGTCGCCGTGAGTTCATCAACGACACCGACATATAGGAAATCGGGATTAACGGCGCAAGTGGAATCAGATGATAAATGAAAAGCGAGAGTAAGCTGTAACTGGTAGCTTTCCTCAGTCTGTTGTGCCCAGCTCTTGTACGACGTCTCGTTGTTACCGTTTCATTCGTTCCGCCACCACCACCTCCGGCCATTGCCATCACTGGTCGACTCAAGCTTTCCCTACCAGAAACAGCTGAATTTTAATTAATTAAATAGGTAATTAATTTTAACCACTGAATTAGAATGAGCAGTGAGTTCATGAGGAATTGTGGGGAGGGGGGGTGTGGTGTTGTTGGGCGGAGAGAGAGAGGACAGAGAAGGCAGAGGGTGAGGCCCAAACAGTAAAGGAGGAGGATTGAGATTTGAGCTTCTTGTCGGTGGGTGACGGTAGCTTCATAAACCCTAGTTTTTTTTTATTTCCCCCAATCTTCAGATCTAAACTGTCAACGATGACAAAGTACGCTGTCGTTCAATTCGCCATTATCTTCATTATTTGTGCTTCGTTTTGACCATTTTTTCACTGTGAGAAAGAGAGAGAAAGATGGTGATACTGGTTGAGAAGAAAAGAAAAAATTTGACACAGCTAAAGTTGGAAGAGAAGAAAAAATTTGTTGGAAGTTGGAAGAGAAGAAAAACTTTACAGTCATTCTCTTTCTCTCTCCCTCCTCGATCCATAGATGAAGTTGGAAGAGAAGAAAAAGTTTGTTATTTGAGAATGAGTTGACTCAGTAGGATTTGTGTAAAAGGGCCTCAAAATAAACCAAAAAGACTAAAATATCCCTGCTTGTGAGATGCACATGCTATCTTCCGTTAACATTATAACGACTGTCGAGGGTAGGGGGCAAACTGAGATAAATTGGAATGTGAAGTGTGACTTAACGACAAGTTTCAAATTAGGATGCAAAGTGAAATTTAGTGGATAATTTGGAGTTTTTTTTTTTAATTTTATATTTTGGCCTACTTCGTCTTTAAAATTAAATCATACTTCTTTCCTCCCTAAATAATTATTCTGTTTGACCGGGTATATAGATTAAAATTTGACCATATTATAAATATTGATATAATATGTTACTTCATCTGTTCCAGGTAAATAGTTCACTTTAATTACATATACTCCTCCCCTCTTTCTCTAATTTGCATTTTTCCGTCGGTCAGTAGGGATCTTTTTAACCATTACTCAACTCAATTTAATTTAGCTCATTTGATATGATACTTAGAAGGGTCATTCGTAAACATAACCAAAGTGGATATGCCAATACATATCCACATACATCCAAATCCAATTCTCCAAAAGAAGAGGTTTATCCCCGGCGCCGACAAAATAGAACCACAAACATAACCAAAGTGGCGAAAGAGTTGACAAGGGACTCTGAACGGTTCAACATCAAATTGATGGGACGGACATCCGTAATTTCTTAGAGCCCGTTTGGTCGGCGTTTAAAACGCGGGATAAAAGCCGCTTATTTGCAAAAAAGTGTTTCAATCTGCGGCGGCGTTTTCAAAACGCATGCGTTTTAAAACGGAATTCCTTTTTCCCAAAACGGGTTTTAAACGCTACTAGGAAAAAAAGCTGCGTATTGAAGTGATATCCCAAACGCATTTATAAGGAAAGACCTCCGTTTTAAAACATTGTGTTTTTAAAATGCGTTTTAAAACATTGCGTTTTATAAACGCCGCACCAAACTCTTATACACCACTCCAAAACGAACGGTACTCCCTCGTCCCTAAATTATGTTTTTTTTTTATTTGTTTTAGAATAATTATTTTGTTTAAAAATTTTTTAAGATATTATTTTTATCATTTTATTTTTATTTTTTCTTTTATTTTAATTATGGATCACATACACATGAGCATTAAAGAAAATTACATATTATACTAATATTAATAATCAAGTTAATTATTTTTTCTTAATCCGTGTGCCAGATCAAACAAGACAATAATTAAGGGACGGAGGGAGCATAAAATTTAGCACGAAGCATTTTGTAACAAAAAGACGTCTGTCTGTATACGACGAGTTGGGGGTAACCCTAAACCGACCCTAGTCCAAACGGGGAGTTTAAAATGGCTTACTAAACCGGATACTTTAAAACCGAATTATTGATAATTTTAGAAAGTGAATGGGTATTTTGTCATTCCTAATGTCCAAAATGTTGCCAGTTAAGTACTCCCTTCATCTCTTAAAAAGTACTCCCTTAGTTTCAGTTAAAAAACCTACTTTTAATTTTTTTTAGTCAATTTAATTAAAATTTGACTAATAATTTACATAAAGTTATGAAAATTTTAATTCATATTATTCTTAATATAGTTTTTATAAAATTTTATTTCCTAAAACATAATAAATTATGTAAAATTTTAATTTAATTTAGTCATGTGTTGACTCCTAAAAATAAAAAATGGACATTTTGGCTGGGATGGAGGGGGTATTAATTATTTATATTTACTAAAATTAGAAAGTTGACTTTTGTGTCATTGTAACAGCATATGTACATTAATGTCCTTAGTATTTGCATACAACATCAAAAGTTCACACTAAGATATACTCTCTCATTTCCAGGAAAATAGTCCACTATTCTATTTTTAAATATTCCACCTAAAGAGTTTACTTTAAAAAATTGTGTCTATAATTTTCTTAAATTTTTTAACTTTACTCTCCACATATGCTATAAACATGTTGAGTATGCTTAAATATTTTTTATAATTATGACTAACTCTAATACTATTTATATATTTATAAATTATTAGACTTTTCAAACGTGAGCTCTTTGGATGAAACGGAGGGAGTAATGAATACCAAAGGTGAAATAACTAAACTAATACAAAAATAACATTTATTTAAGGACAAATTTTTGTTTTTTTAAAATGGACCTTCCTACGAGGATAGAAGGAGAACTTAAGTTCATCCTATTTGAGGACTTACCATGAGTCTAATTTTAGTGACTTGTGTTCAAACAGATCTGGGTCATGCTTTTGTTTACCATAACCATCAAGTTTAACATTTATTTTTACATAATCATTTACTTGTATTTATATTTCAAAAGTCACTGTAGAAATGGTATCTGTGGAGTTCATTCCACATACACTCTAGTTTTGATGACACATTCATTGAGAACAAAAATGATTTATCACTCAGACTTTTGAAATCATTCCTTTCTATGTGATATTTTTCTTTTCAATTATACATGACAATTTCTTTTGCATTTTAACACTGAGTGCAATCGAAAAATATAATCTCAATGGTCAATTGGTAACGGGGATAAATACGTGAATATGATTTATACAAACAAAGAAGGATGTTTGGTAAGCTTTTACGCTCGAGATTATTAATAACGAGTATCCTCATATTAAATGTATCTTAGTTTAGTTTCAGAGTGTGTTTGACTACTCAATGTCAAGTATTAGAATTGAAATTAGATAAACAATTTAAATTCCATGGCATTCAAATTTTTCTTTCAATTTCAATTCCAAGCTTTAGAATTAAGTATCCAAATATAGTCTCACAGTTTTATCGTAGCTCAAATGTAATACTCCAAATATCCAACAATGGGTCTAATCCTTCGAATCCCAAACTATTACACCCCGGGAATTACAGTTAATTTCGTCGGTCATTCTCTACACTACTCATTGGGTTGGTTAAAAGTATTTACATATGATTGACACTTAGACATTTCCAGCATTAATGCAATTATATTAGCTTATTTATCAAATTGAGTTCTTTTAGCAAAACTCCTGAAAAAAAAAAACAAAAAACAAAACCTTTTGAGTGAATCGGAAAATAAGAACTACAATATAAATCCTTAGTCATCTTTTTTTGGCTAAAATCAGAATGAATATTTGGTTGAAAACTCAATTGACAGAAAATTGCAAAATGAAACATGGAACTAAGTTTATAAAACCCACTACAGGAAGACTGGAAGACGAGTTAGGTTTGGTGGTACACACAAATTTAAAAAAAAAAAAAAGAAAGAAAAGAAAAGTAAAGTACTTAATAAAATTAAAAAAGAAAGGGGTGGGTATAAAACTGTACGTTGTTGTCTCCACTCGACTTTTGTATAAAAAGCAAAATAACCATGATACAAACCCCACACACAACTCCAAAACAAAAGCCAAAATCAAAGACTATGAAAAAATCAAAACCACAAGTCGATATAGGTATTCACCTATTAACATTCCTCCCGGTAATTTTTTTTATCTACAATTTTTTTCTTTTCTCCGTCCTTCATTTTTATCCTTTGTTTTTTTTTTTTTTGTTTTTCTTTTTGGGCGTCGGTTTTCGCTGTCCTACGTAGCTGTATATGACAATACGGAGCATGTGTAACAGTTAATTGGCCTCATCAGATGTGGTGGCAGTAGCAGTGGCTGTGGAGTTGGCAGCGGTGTTGCCGGATCTTGGTCGACGTAGAAGTTCAATCAGTGTCTCTGCCTGTCCACCAAATCACACACCATTAAACGACAAAAAGTGCACACCCCATCCCCCTCCGACCTCCTCCATCACATACTTTTATTCTGTCTTTTCTTTATTCAAATTAAATTTAAACAAACCCATTCCCACTATATACTACACTACCCATCCATCCATCTCAATTATTTAGTCTAAGAAAGAGCATCTCACGTAATCCCAACAAAAATCAAGCAACCAATCAAATTGAACTACTTTCAGAAGTGAAATAAAATACATTTCTTATGCATATCTGTGAATACTTCTAATACACAAGTAGCCAAAAGTTGTGCATAGAAAAATGTTTAAAGACTTGCAAGTCTTTGATAATATTTTTATGTACAAATTATGTTATATTTTGGTTCAAAAGGTGGGAGCAAAACCTTCTCATAACGTTCTCTCTTTTTTTTTTTTTTTTTTTCATTTTTTCGACTTGGTCCATTCAGTAATACTAAATGTGTTAATATATTAATGAGCGAAATCAAATAATTCAAATGACCGGTTGATTGATCCAAATCAAAACCCGCTAAAGTAACAGTTGCTGATTTTTTAATCATTCAATGAAACACTCTAATGTGTTGATACCCTTAAATGGATCAAATTGAGAGATTTTGATTCCAAAAAGGCTCGATACACAAAGAATTATTCCAACTTCAAAAATACAAATAAAAGGGTAAAAAAAAAATTACAAATAGACCGTCAATAAACTATACCAACTACTTCTATTAATGGAAGATAAACAAACCAGAGTATATATATATGATACTCTATGATGGTCTATGAATATATAAATAATTGGATTGTATTTACCTTTTGCTACTCCCTATGTTCTTAAAAAAAAATAGACCTGTTGGTAACCGTTTCTGTTCCTATAATAAGGAGTCCACCAAGTCTTTTGTACTATGACCACTTCTATAATTATCAAAATGAAAATTTCCGTCCACCAAAAATCATCCTTATCAATCCTTTTCAACTTTCTAATCACAAGAAGAATAGAATATGTACTAATTTATATATGCAATTTTTTCAATACAAAAGCATCCCCCTCCGTCCAAAAAAAAAAAAGTCACATTTGAAAATATGACTCTTTTTCCGGGGCAGAAGAGAGAAGGGTGGCGGGGGTGGTGGGGTGGGGTGGTGTGGACTTCAAATCAACATTGCAGAAACGAGTTACTACTATACTTTCGGACTAACTGTAATAACTGACTAACTGCTTCGTAAGCGAATTCCGATTCATTTAATTAATTTTATCATCTAAATACACCTCCGATACACTAATATAATGTGGAGTGATTTGCTACCAATAGTTGCATCAATAAAGAGGCAAGAAGATAGAAGAGTATTACTGGTAGCAAAGAGTATAGTACTTAGTAACTATTGGATAATACGACAAAGATACGTGGAGTAGTTGTAATAGAGTTTGTTACCTTTTGTTTGGCACGATTGGTTCCTGACTGGGACAACGCGACCAAAGGAGGAATGGCTCCTTCGCGGGCCACCATTGTACGATACACCATACTCTCCTCACATATCTGTAAGAGTATCGCCACCGCGATCTCCTTTTGTCTCTGTGACCCCACCTCTATTATTTCCACTAACACCGGTATTCCCCCTTCCTCCACCAACGCCGCCTTCGCTTCCGCCACCCCCACCAATATGCTCAGCACGTACGCTGACTTGTCCACCATGTTTGACCCAAAATCAGCCATTAATTCCACCAAAGGCTTCATGATCCCCGCTTGTACGGCCCTGATTTTGTTTTCCTTTACCGAACAGAGTGAATACAGAGCTGTCGACGCATCCTTTTTACCGCGGAAATTCCCGTTTTCTAGAAGGTTCACGAGCAGCGGAATCGCTCCTGACCGTCCGATTGCGGTCTTGTTTTCTTCGAATTGAGATAACCGAAGTAAAGCGCACGCGGCGTTTTCCTTTGCCGTTGGCGTTCCTATTCGTAGAGCTCGTACGAGCGGCTTGATTGCTCCGGATGAAGCTAGAACCTCCTTATTTTCATCGCATAGAGAGAGATTTAAAATTGCTGTTACGCCGTACTCTTGAAGCTGAGGATCGGCTGACGAGATAAGGCAAATTAGTGGCCTGATCGCGCCGGCTCTTGCGATTTTGACTCTATTCTCTGGCTTGTTCTTCGCGAGTAGCCTAATCTCCATGGCGGCATGCTTCTGCACGTCGATTGAACACGATTCGAGATCGGATACGAGTTGACTAATTATATCATCGGAGTTTTCGGAAGCGCAAGCAATAAGTAGCCGCCGACTTTGCGATGAAGCCGTCGAGAATTCGCCTGATCGGTCGCTGTTGCAATCGCTGAAAGCTGCGGAATCGTCGTTGTTGATGCTACCGAAGCTCCGTCCCATGTAAGTGAAATTCGACTGAATTTCCGTCTCCATCGCCGGAGAAAGTTAAAATTTGCTATCAATACATGCAATTATGCGCCGGTTGTTCTTCGGATTTCGGCCTTGGCCGGTGAGGTTGAGGGGGTTTACGGTTGACAGGAGATTGAAACGACAACGTTTTGGGGGAATAATATAAGGTTGGGGAATAGTGTCTACAAGTAGTACGGTGGTTCCGGAGGAAAGGGTGGGAGGTGGGGGAGGGAGATAAATAAGAGGAAAGAGAAGAGTACACCTGGAGGAAGGCGTTGGGAGATGGGCAGACACGTGCACGACCGTATCGAATCCCAGTCAAGAGAGCACGTGGGAAAGTGTCTCTTTAAACGCGTGCGTAGAAGGTTTCCTATTTGATGGTGCTTTTTCGAACCTGGAGAGTGCCTCTGATGGTTCTCCTTTTTCAGTTTAGCCTTTTAGGTGTGCGTTTTATAGTTCTCCCCCACCTGTTCTTTTAAGAGGTATACCACACCACATTGTTTACAAAATTAACCTTTATTTACGATATTGAGCCTGTTATGTTTCAAGATAATATATATTGTTCTTGCTGAGAGCCAGATTTCTCACCTTTTTATTTGTTAACTACTCCATCTTTAAAATATACTCCTTCCGTTCCTAAATAATTGATTTGTTTAAGTGGGCACATGAATTAAGAAAAACTAATTGACTCTATTATAAATATTGTTATTGATGTGGTCCTCCCAGAAATTCATCCTACGTATCTTCCATGTCAGTCTCATATGGGTCTGAACTTCACGTTGACAATGTTCTGGAAGGTGTTAACTACCGATCAAGATCATCCTCGTTTCCTGTCATAGTCAGCTCGGAGACGAGCTTTCATCTTCCTTTCTTCTCGTCGAGAGTCAACATCAGACATTGCATGCTTACTATATGTTTGCACTTATCTTGGAAGACGCAAAACATTCTCATTGGAGAAAAATATTCCTTCCCGGTGAAGTTACAACGACATTTATGAGTTCTTCCTTCTCCCAAGAAGGAAGCTTTTATTTATCTACTTTATACTGACAGAAGACTAGCCTCATTAATGAGCAGTCCACTCCCAAGTATTCAAGTGGTCAAACTCATACATTTACACGCCACCTTTAGCTAAAAATAGTAGGTATCACCTTCATTTATGGTTAAACCTCATTTACTCCTTAAAAACATATCAGAGCACTGTCTATTTGCATTTAAACACTTTTCTTCAATACTCTCTCATTTACTCTACCTTTTTATTGATCAGTTTGTACCAAATACAAACTACATTCTTCATATTTATGACTGAATTGACTTCTACGCCTAAGAATAATAGTCAAGTCCCTGACACCCCCTAACGATGTTTTCTTTGTTATTTAATTGAAGGCACAAATATTATGTGATAATCAAGCTTTAGCAAAATAAACCTTTTGAGAGCCGGGACATCCTACCTGTTAACTAACTATATATGTGGACTTGACGTAGTCACCTATATGTATTTTGGCGTGATAAGGTATAGTATGTACTTGTTAGAAAAATCAATTACAAAATTCGAAAATTACAAATTACAGAATTGGAAAATCAACAACGGAGAACCAGAGCAACCTTGCACTTGAGGAGGTTTCCAGGTTTGTGGAAGAGAGGGGGCTCGATTTGCGGCAAATTGAGTTTGTGGAAGAGAAGGGGCTCGATTTGGTCCGACATTCGTGTCCGCAGATCTCGTTTACACATAAAATCCAGACTTGAGGAGGTTTCCAGGTTTGTGGAAGAGAGGGGGCTCGATTTGCGGCAAATTGAGTTTGTGGAAGAGAGGGGGCTCGATTTGCGGTAAATTGAGCTTGTGGAAGAGAGGGGGCTCGATTTGGTCCGACATTCATGTCCGCAGATCTCGTTTACACATAAAGTCTAGACCTCGAATCGAACTGGGATTCGCACCCACCCTTGCGAGGGCGCGCGTGAGAGAGAGAGTCTTTATGCTATACAAGCTTACTCCTTACAAGAAAGGAGCTTGTATATAAACTAGCCATACTTTTGCTTTCTTTCTAATGTGGGACAAACTTATTTATCCAACTTTAAACCACCAACTTTAAGTCTTAATATCTCTATCATCCAAACATTATTTTGGACAAATAAATATATAATTTCAATGTTTTCACGGAGTAGAACACATTTCCACAATTATCTTTGTCATTCGACAAACGAACCACTAAAAATTTTTTGCCACAAGATGCACAATTTCCTTCACTTCGTACAATTTTTCCAACAATACTTTCTTTTTAAAGCCCTTGTATATGTGGTCATATAATTAATGTAAGAAAAAAAAAGTAAGTATAAAGTGGTAAAAGTGTTTTTCTAAAAAAGAAGGTTTAGAAACAAGTTTTTTTTTTTTTTAACAGATAAAAAAAGAAAGGAAGACAAGTATTCAGGAACGGAGGGAGTAATATATTTTATTTTAAAAATCATGTTAGTGACATTAAAATATAGAGAAAGACTATTTTCACTATATTTTTTGTTAATACACTACATTATTCATTATTACATAAAACAAATACATGCTTGGACAAAACTACCCTTAATTACTTGCTCATATTAAGTTGACTAACAAAGTTATTTTTCTAATTACCTTTCAATGTTATTTTCTAATTCAAAACATATTAAATGATACTTTGATTAGCGTTCATATAAACGACATAATTATTATTTATTATTTTTATTTATTTTAAATGATTAATTATTTAAGCTCATGGCTAGAGTCATGTTGCATAATAGAAAAACTAATATCATAATTATATTTTTTGTCTACCGAAGTTTGAAAAAACATGTGATCTTTACTTATTGAAATAAAAAATTTACAAGTAGATTTAGAGGATATATCTGTATAAAAATAAACCAATAGTAAAATCATATTATAATATAATATCATAAAGTGTTAATACATTGCCTACCTATATCAATTGATTCTAAATTTTAAATTTTAAATAGATTGAAATCGATAATCAACCGTATTGCTATTATTGAATTGATTATTTAAAATAATATTATTTAAATTAAATTAAAATTTTTTATTTTAGTAATAAAATATCACATATTTTCTAAAAAATTTATCGATAAATGCTTTTATGAATTTTTTTTTTATAATGAAGCATGAAACGAGTCATAAGCATAATTGAGAAAACATATTTATTACAAATAAATAGAAAAAGAAAAAGAAAAATTACCTTACTTGTTGATATGTTTGTAATTAAAAGGTAATTTGGAAATAAGAAATATATCACTCAACTTCAAATGACAAGTAATTAGTTAAGGGGTAATTTTGTCCAAACATATATTAGTTTAAAAATGCAATTAATAATGAAGTGGAAAAGCAAAAAAAAAAAAATGTAGTGGAAATAACCCTCCCTATATATATATATATATATATATATATATATATATATATGATTTTTAAAACAAAATGTACTAAAGCTTTTAAAATATGTCTCTAAGAGCACATATTAACCAAAACCTTTAAATATGTTTCGCGCATAATTATCAATGCTTGGTGCTTTTGGACAACAAAAAACTTTTTTAAGTGTTTATTGACCATGCAAATATGAGCTTGACTGCTGTCTCTATTAAATCAAGTGGACACCTTAATCTCCACAATTTGAATTGTGCGCATTACATAAGATTAATGTTAGAAACACTTAATTTTGTACACAAAATGATGTTACATCCTGTGTAACATCTTGTTGTTATGTAAAAGTAGCGCTCATTTTGGACTGAACACCTACCTACCACTTTTTACATAGAGTTAAGAGAAACATGCTCAATTCATCTTTCCTTTCTTTCTAACTCTAATTTTATCCAGCAATCCGTTGATCAAGTGTTTGAATCTTTTGAAAATCATCTTTCCTTGAGTTCTTTCCTCTTTTTTTTAATCTCGATCTATTTCAAACTTCCTAGTTTCAATATTTTAGGTCTATTTCTAACCCAGATTTGCACTTCTTTTTTTGTTTTTTTAAATTCTTATCAAGATTTGCCAACCTAATGTTTAATGTGTGTGTGTGTATATATATGTTGGTTAAATGAGGTCTGATGTTGATGGTTGGTGGATGTAAGGAGCCAAGTTAGCTCAAAGTGTAGACCAACACAATGAGGATCGTTTAGTCAACAAATTTGATTTTCCATGCACATGCTGCTCTCATGAGTCATGATGAATAACTGTTCAGTTTTGGACGGAATGTAGTCCTGGTTGGGGTTAAGTGCCAAGTAGTTAAAGTTTATAGTGGTTTTCTATCGAATAAAATACTTTGAAGGGTCAACATGAAAATATGATATAGTTTGAGGTGGTATTCTGTAACTAATTCGATCATGATTTTACTACGGAGTAGTTTGTTTGAACATTCTCTTTGCCTCCTTCAATTAATAACCGCGGAGCCTGTAGACACGTGTTTTCTCAGAACACTGATCACCGTTTTCCTGACAGGTTCGAATTGGTGAAACTGGCGGCCTCCAAGTAACAAAGAGACTTATGCCGAAGGACTAATTAATCTCATACATACTCCACCCTACATTATTCCAGAGTGCTCTTTGTTCTTCTTCCATTTCCCCCGACTATGATTCTTCCCTACGCATAGCTATTTCCGGGCACACTTTGTACCTTCTACTTCCATCTCTGCCGTCGATTAAAACTCTCTTAAGTCTTAACTCTTGCCCAAACAACGTTTACAAGGTCAGTCATCATATGTAATGCCCTTCAGGTGTTTGTTTAAATGTCTAGCTGATACTTACTTGGAATGGAGTTTTTTATTACAATAGTTGGTTTCATCTTAATTCTGTTTTTCTTTTTCTTAAGATTTTTCAAGTCAATGCTTCTTGATACTAGCCCTTTTGGGTCTAAATCTCTGACTCTCACCTATTTTTTACGCTCCCCGATTACTAGTGAAAAGATTATTAGCATATGAAATATTCTCATTTTTGTGTGTTTTCACGTTAAAAGGCTTGTGCTTTATGACATTGGTTATGCACATCATTTTTGGATTCTTCTTCATGGAAATTATATATTAGAGCCTTATTGTCATAATGCCATTGTGAGAAACTAGTTTATGACTTCCAGTGCAATATCATTCAAATACTCTATTTGCATTCTTTTCCCCCCCCTCCCCTTTTCTACTTGTAATCCTTGAACTCTTTCTGCTTATAGTTATGCTTTATAGTGTTTTATCTAAATCCAGCCTAACATTATTGATGCACCCCAGTTCCTTTCATTTTTGCTATCTTTAACACAGTACGTATAAATTGTTCTTCTATCTAATGTAAATGTAATCAATATAATCCTCATTGGCCTTTTTTTTTCTTATGTTGATACACAGTTTTGTCTGGAATAGGTGATAAGCCCAATTACTTGAATTCATCACGCCCTACCATAGGGTTTCATCCATTTGCCCATTTGGTTTGTTCCTCTCTTTGTAATTTCACATTTTACCTCCCTGAACCACAATGCTAATGCTAGTGCTCTCTCAACTGTAATCCTTGACTCCAACATTATAAAGTAAGAGCAACTATTAGCCTTACAGGTTTCTGTAGTATCATACCCCAGCTGAGATATAGCTGCTGTGCTTTTACCCTTTTCAAAGCTTAATCTGCAGCTCAACTGTTTGATTAATTTCCTCCGATGAAGAATGACTTGTTGCCATCTGGGAAATGAGTGTCGCACTTATAATTTTTATTTTCTTACTCTTTTTCTTTTCTTTTTTTTTTTTTTATATATAGTGTCTGAATTGCTACACCTACAAATGAACCTTTTCGGTTAAATGCTTTAGTTACACTAAATTTCTGGTTGGATTTGGCGCCTCTACATTACGCTTTTCTCCTAATCCCCTCAATGAAACTTAAGGTGCTTGCCACATGCATGTTATTGAAAAGTTTAGATGACCTTGTCGTAAGCATAGGGGTACTGAGGAATAGTGTAATGAAGAGTGGTGAAATTCATTCATTTCTAGTCTATACTGAAGAAATTGGTGTGATTCCCTTTTTTTTTTCTTTTTGTAATATTTGTCTACAGAGTATATACCAAAGGTTAATTTAATTTGGATTTAATAAGTTTACATAATGGAAGTTTGTACATTATATTGGTTTCTCTTTCATGCTTTCTTTGCGTTTGGTATTATAGAAATCTGATTATCATTCATTGCCCTTACTGAATTAAGTTTCGATTATGTAACTTGTTTAATATTAGCAAGACATGGACATGGAGACTGACTCGAGAACTGAACTTGGGAGTTTGCTGAAAATTCTTCCCCCAGTGGAGTTTTGCTGTGTTTATGGTTCTAGTCTCCATCCCAACAATAATGACAAGGTTTTTCTTTTTCTTCGTCCTTGAATTTTGACTTCTTTTATATTCCATCATGTTTAATCAATTTAGTTTATTCTTGCAATCTGTGTATTTATATTACTTTTGGCATTGCAGACGTCCATGATGGATTATATTCTTGGCGTATCAGATCCTCAGCAATGGCATTCTGAAGTATGTGTTACCTTAGACACTTAGCCCGCCTTTCCTCTTCTTGGCTTATCTAAAAGAACAGAATATCCAGTTTTTGATGAATGCTATTCTATCTTCTTCTTATTATTTTCCTACAACCAAGAATTTGAAAATGAACCGAGATCACTATGCCTCATGGATGGCGCGTCTTGGTGGAGCTAGACTGGTCCTCTCTCTCTCTCTCTCTCTCTCTCTCTCTCTCTCTCTCTCTCTCTCTCTCTCTCAAGATAGGCCCAGCAGTAAGAACTAAGAACTATGCATCTGGTTGGTTGTCTTAGATTACCAAAGTAGCAGATGAAATTGGTGTTGGAGTACATTTCAACCCATTTGTTTTTTGGAACGAAAAGGTATTAATCCTTCGGTGGGTCAGTTATATGTTTGTATTGTGAATTTTTTGATGTGTGCGTGCTGATGCAGTTAATTACTTAATTGTTTCTTGTGAATTTACAATTTTTTACCTCTTCGAAGTTTTATGTTTGATAAAAATTTGGCAGATGTACAAGTATGGGGTTGTTCGAATGGATGACCTAGTTCAAGACATACTGAACTGGGAGAGGTTTTACTTCAGTGGCCGCTTGCAAAAACCAGTATGTCTCATCTGAAAGGGCGTTCTTTTCTAATATAGATGTTAAATATGTGCTATGTGCATTATTTTCTACTTGAGATGAATACATAAGGTTGCAGTAGTTGGCACTAGTATATATATCTTATGACCCGAACCATCACTGACTACAACATTGCAACCCATGGCTTAATGTTTTCAAATATTTCCTCAGTGAGCATTTCTGAAATGCCTTGCATTTTCTTTTCATTGATGAGCATGTGCTCAAAATTCTTCCTACTCCTCTCTTTGATGTTTGCATGGTTTAAGTTCTGTGACTTCTGTCATAAAATGTATGAAAATTGTGATCTTATGGATACAGACCTTTCTACTCCTCCGCATGATTAATAACCAAGTGTAGAGACCACCACATGAGTTTCTTGTTATCTTTGGATACCTCTATACTGTTAAGCTGTTAACCTAAGCCTGTAGGACTTTTAGCCCTACACTTGGCCTTGTCTCAGATGCTGTGTCGATATCAATTATTGGTATTAGAGGCTCACAAATTCTTTTTAACACTTGCAGGTACGTATAATTGTGGACATTCCGGGGGTTGAAAATGTCAACTCTCTTAATTTGAGGGCTGCCTCTTCTGCTGCTCTCCTCCTCTTGCCATCCAAATTCACCGAGGTTTGCTTCTTCATCACATTTCAGTCTTTAAGTATAACATTGATATACATTTTATTCAATCCTTGTGCAGAAAGATCTGTATGCCAAAATATGTAGCCTCTCATATATGGGTGACTTGCGCATGCTTTTTGCAGAGGATAAAAATAAGGTAAGACTGATCGAAGTTTATTTAAATTGTCGAGGAATTCTGCTACTCCCTATGGATAGCATTTGACTTTTCTGCTTCTAATACTGCATTTATAGAGTCGGCTGCCTCTGTTTGTGTGTGTGTGATGCATTTCTCGTTGCATTATGTCTGTTGTTTTTCCTTGTGGAGTATATGTTATTGGTGCCTTATTTCTGGAATTCCATTTTTCCTCCCAAAAGATGCATACATTCAAACATTACTTCTTTTTCTTTTTCTTTTTTCCTTTTAAGTTTCTGTTCTTTATCTGTGTGTGCACCCAGGTGAATAAGATAGTACAGGGCCAGTTTGAATTATTCAAAACAATGTATAATCCATTGCTACAAGAGTATGCAACCAAGGACCTGTTGAGATTCTCCTCATCTGGTGATCAGCAAGTGAATATATCTCAGGTCTGTCCTAGTCTTAAGTTTTCTACTAGTGAGCTCAGCATTTCAATCTCATTGATTATTAGGATGATCATAATTCTATAGTTGAATCTTATAGAATCATGAAACTGCAATGGGCCACATTCGTGAGCCACAAAGGCCTCGTAGTTCTTACAACTATGGAGACCTACTTTATCTACATGATTAGGAGTTGTAGAACATGATCACATCATGCTACAACTTAATTACTTTCTTTTTATGTTTTTTTTTTTTTTGGATATGTGTCTCTTATTGAAAAACAAAAAAAACGGGGAAAAGGTTCTCCTTTTTTTCTTGCTCTTGTACTTCTTCCGCTGTGGCAGTCTCAAATTTGAATTTTCACATCAAAATGGCAAAGCCACATAGAGAATAAGGGGGGACTCCATCCCCCCGGGCCCCCTTAATTTTGAGAAATTTGCTAACTAGTAGTACTATGGATTTGTATCACTTTGATTTTCATTTCAGTTTTAGTTTTCACACCAAAAATGACTTTTCGAAACACATACTCATCAATGATTTCTCATTTTTGGGTATTGAAAATCCCCCCCCCCTGCTGAATAATTCTTACTTCGCCACTGGCTTCCTCGTTTGTCAATGCGATTACTTATTTTCCAAATGTTTATCCTCATCTTTTCACTACTAGAAATGCATATTTCCTGTGTATTTTCTATTAGATTGAACATGCATGTCAAATTATTCAAAAGATATGAGAATGATGTGTTTGTAGTCAAGATTTAGGGTAAAGAGTCTATCAGTCTAATCTGTTTGAGCTTTCTCTCCACCAGGATTCCAGCTTATCAGCAGCTTCATCCCTTGTTTCCTTTCTCCCCACAACAGTCAGAAGCCAAATGGGGGAGAGCCTAGGAGAGAAGAAAATAAGGAATCAAACTGGTATGAGCTTCAACTCAAACAGAGTCAATCTATAGAAAGCACCTACATTAGCAGGATGATGTTCGTTGCAGGTCAAATTGTTAGCAAAGTTGTGATTGGTTCAAAAGAAGCGGCAGCAGAGTGCATGCAAAAGGTTTTGAGACGAAAGGTTATGGTTTCAAGTGCAAGGCAGGCTGTAGCTGGTCTACTGACTGTTGGTGGTGTGCATGGAGTTAAATATCTTGCAAGTAAGATGCGCAAGGCTTGGAAATCTTGGACTTGAAAGCTCCTTCCTTTTTTTCTCCCCCTCGACCCTTTACCCTTCTAGGTGGATTTACGTTTGTTATGGCAAGATGCTTCATGCCCTTGAGAGCTGATGTTTAAGTTAAAGGCCTTAAGGGAACTGTCGAACTGAGAGAGATCAACCAGCGTCATGCCTAGAATGAGGAGATCTGGGTTGGGACTCATCCGCATTTGTTTTGACCACAGTCAATGTGTAACCTCACTAACGTTTTGGAATGGACAAATGTACGTTGGAATCGAGACATTTCAGAAACTGGGAACCATAATTTGATTCTCTTGTTAGAAAGCATCTTGTAGGAGAAGAAGGATTTTCCATGACCAGCCCCCAAAGTGGTACGATGTGAGAGTTGAGTTTCACATGAACCTTTTTGTCAATATTGCAATTGTGGATTTTTATTTTTTCTTTCTAATCATGATAATCACAATTTCTTTGTTTGGTAAGTAGTGTGGTTCACATTTTGCAGTTTTAATTATTTTAATAATATATTGTTATATAGTGTCAAATTCGACCCCGATAAACCGATTAATTCAATAGCATACTATTTTTCTGCGCAAAATTCTGATAATTGTTTCATTTTAATGTTTGTCAATTAATAATTTTAAAAATACTGTCTTCCAAGTGAAATGGAGGAACTTGTACAAGGTGACAAGAGAAGCTTCTGTGTAAATAATACACTATATATATATATATATATATATATATATGTATATATACATATATATATGTATATATATGTATATATGTATATATATATATATACATATATATACATATATATATGTATATGTATATATACATATATATATGTATATATATATATAGTGTATTATTTACACAGAAGCTTCTCTTGTCACCGTGTATATATATATATATATATATGTATATATACATATATATATATATATATATAGATATGTATATATACATATATATATATATATTATTCGCCACAGTAAATATAGTGATTGTGTGAAACATATTAATGTTCAAGAATTACTAAAATGTTTTAAAAGTCAACTTTTTATTTTAGTAAAAAACTAAAAATGGACACTTATTTAGAATGGAATAAGTACTATTAAAGTCTACTAAAACATTATGTGTCAATCCTTAATGTTCAAATATAACATTTAAAGTCTACTAAGACATGATATGCGTCAAAGATAACATTAGTAAACTTATATAGATATATATACTCACTTGGGGACAAAAAAGTTTAAAATTAACACTAATTTAGAGATGGAGCGAATAAGAACAAGATAGAGAGAAAAATATAGGGATCAATGAGAGAAAAATTAACACTAATTTAGCGATCAATGTGCTACAACAAAGAAAATATTTGTGAGAGATTAAGATGCTAATTAGTGCCACAGAACAATGGGCTAAAAGATTTCATGTTCAATTGGTTTAACAAAATTTAAAATATGTGAAAATAAAATTATAAAATCACTATTATCATTTTTATCTTATACTCCGCATTTATTTGGTCGTAATACTATAATTTATAAAAATAAGAACAAAATATGTGTTTTAGCTTAACTCAGGGCAAAGATCTAGAACCCAAAACATGAGCA
Organism: Platycodon grandiflorus; assembly: GCA_016624345.1. NCBI lineage: Eukaryota > Viridiplantae > Streptophyta > Magnoliopsida > Asterales > Campanulaceae > Platycodon > Platycodon grandiflorus. Next base: position 28,319,952 of record CM028362.1, read on the forward strand.
CAAGTCAATTTCTTTGCTCATCTAATTTGAGAAGGATTTGGTTAACGAATACTCCTACCGTTACAGGTAAAGAATTAATTTTTGACTATTTAAGATTAATTTAATTAAAGCTTGACCTCTATTTCATATAGATTTATTTATTTTTATAAAGTTAATAAAGTTGTAATTTGAAGAGCCAGGCCCAAAGTATGAGCCGTGGATTCAAGCCCAAAACACTATATGGGTTGAGACCCGCTACAGTGCGAGCAAATACATAGAAGCCACACCGCTATGATGGTCTTTCCGTACATTTGCGAGTAGATCTCACTTTTGGGGGCCAGGATGCAGCGATCAGGATACCCAACGAGGAGGCAGCTCTCCTCACTGACCGTTTGGAGGAATCCCGACGAGGATACGTGGCGGAATGTTAAGGGACGGTTGTGCCCGACGGTTACGCCCACTACTCCTAGCATTTACACCCACTACGTGGGAGTTACGTATGGGTGCTATTTCATCGGAGGATAGACCTATAAAAGCCTTGGATCAACTCCAAGCAAAGGTACGCATACACACGCTTTGCACTTATACTCTGCCAAACTGTGATCTGAGTTGGTTACTTACTCTCACACCGGAGTGTTTTAGCAGGGCCAGCCCCTGCATTCACCCAGTGTTTTACTCTTTGATTTGGCAGATTCAGCATAGCCCAGATATCCAAACAGTTCAACAGACCGGCCCATCAGACTTGACATTCCGTGCGGCATCAGTTTGGTTCCGTTGCCGGGAAAACATACTTGGGAACATCTTTTTGGGTCGCTTTAGGTATATTGTAACACGCGCTAGCATGGCAGGGAACGGAAAAGATATGGTAGGGGACAGCTCAGCCCCAGGGGCTGTTGGGGTTCAAGGGGGCTCGGTTCTGCCGTCTCCTCCCCCGGGTAATGCAGCCAGGGCGACATTGTCCCGCTCAGGGCGATTCACTTCCTCAGCCTCTACACAAGAGGCCGAACCCTCCAATGTGAATCGCCGGCCTGAACAGCGGATTGAGCTACACGCACATCTTAATGCTAAGAAGATGCAGGCTACTCCCGAGGTAACCCAGTTAACAGAGGCAGCTCGCTCGGCGACCTTGGCAAACCAGGCGGTGTACCTTAGCCAAATGTACGCCCTGAATCAGCAGCTGCTCGCTCTGGGACACACTCCTATTCCAGTGGAGACTCAGTTTATCCCACCCGTGGTTACGGTGGGAGCGCGAAGTAACATGCCCCAGAAGTCTCAAGGTCGCCAGGAGAGAAGGCGAGGTGAACTAATTAACCTGGATAGCACGGGGACGTTCCGTGCATGCAGAGAGGCTGCAAAGGATAGGGGAAAAGGGGTCGCACGCTCGGAATCTGTACGGGCGAAGAGTGTACATGATCGCCTTGTGTTCACAGATGGTCAGGGGCGTGGGCGACCAGAGAGCACACGGCGCCGGGACAGGGCACGAAGTGAGGAGGCGGAATCCCAGCCCAGGCACAGTCGCAGAGAGGTCGGGCAAAGATCTCACCGGGCTCGGCGAACGCCCTCTCCCAACCCGGACGCCGATCAAATTATCACTCCTCCGTTCCAAGGCAGAGTCATCGGCCCGAGCGATCTGTTCGGCCTGAGCGGTCTGTACATGTACCGGATGAGGCAATGAAGGAGATGCAATTACGGCTAGAAGCTCTGGAAGCTGGCCGCACTGGGCCAGGGTATGTGGTTCCTGGGGAGGAAAAGGACCCTTTGGCTGATTGGATTGTGGCCGCACCAACCAATCCCGATGTGCCGTTGTTACAGTTCGATAAGTACTCAGGTAAAACAAATGCCCGTGATCATCTACAGGGATTTGAGAACGAGATCAACATGGTCACCAAAGATTCGACAGCGAAATGCAAGGCCCTAGTTAGCACTTTTCAGGGTAAGGCGGTGACCTGGTACAGGAAGCATCCTCGGGCATCTATCACAGGCTGGTCGGACTTACGGAGTAAGTTCCTGGTTGAGTTTGCGATGGCTGGAGTAACTCCCAAGGCCGGAATGGATCTGTACAGTATCAGACAGCGGGAAGGAGAGACAGTTGAAAAGTATATTGAGCGGTTCCAGAAGATGCTCGAGAAAGTAGATGACCTGACAGACCGGGAGGTCACAATGTGTTTCATTGGGGGAATGAATAGGAATGGGTTGAAGGCTGAGTTTGGAATGCGGGAGCCGCTGAACCGAGCAGAGATGTTCTCCCGCGCTCAAAGCTGGTGTGTCACTTTCGAGGAGGATGCAGAAGGGTCCAAGAAAAAGGACAAGAAAGCGGACAAGAAGGATGATAGCAAGGATTCAGCGGCCAAGGCTGGGCAGACCACGGGCAAGGGTTGGTGAAGGAATCGCGCCTGATAGGACGGATTTATACTATCTTTTTCCTATGTTTTCCATCCTTATTATTCTCTATTTCCATGTATCTAGTATAGGTTTGATGTATTTTTGAGTGAATTATGTTTTGTGAGGATTTTGAGAGAATCAATGTAATTCGAGAGAAATTTAGAGATTTATTGTGTAATCGTTTTTTGGTTCTCAAAGAAGCTCAAGATCATCAATCCTACATCGATGGAAGTCAACAAAGTCAAGACAAAGTCAACCAAAGAAGACCCGGCGAGCTAAAGAGTCACGAGGAAATTGAAGATTTCGGGATTTTAGGCTTAGGGACGAGTCGTCCCCATTTGGCCTAACTATTCCCCATCGGGACGGCCGATTCGAAAGGGTGAAGGTTCAGGGACGAGTCGTCCCCTGGGGGACGAGTCGTCCCCTGTCGAGACTGAAATCGTGGTTCTTTGTATTTTTGGCGTTTTATTATTTAGAGTTATTTTATTTTTCTTTTTTTTTTATCTAGGTTTTAGGAAGGAAGTATAAATACTATTTCTTTGATTAGTTTTAGGGTTATCATCTACTTTGGAGAGTTTTCCTAGAATCAAAAAAACTCAAGCTTTGAATTTCTATGGAGAACTAAACTCCATAACTTTGGATTTGAGATCTTAATTCGGATTCTTAATTCTATTGAGGTATTTCTTTCTCTTAATTAATTCTTGTTCATAATCTTGCTTGTATTAATTTAGATTGATTTCTAGGTTTGTGGATTTGGCCAATTCACTTGTCCTCTTTATTAATCTTTGCTAGATTACTCGTTCTGTGCCAGAATTAGAGTTTTCATTGTAGCGTCTTCACGAATTGTAAATGTGCCATAGCAATTCGGGAAGTGGGCAAGATTAGACGTTTATCTAATTAACATTAGAAAGCGTTCTTGATTTTAGTCTCTTAAAACAACATCAATTAATCTTTAGACCTTTTCTGTGCCAGTTTAGGTTTAATTTTAATTAGGGTTTATAGTGAGTGTGCCGCTATAAGCTAAACGAAAGAAGAGACAGAGATTGAAATATATCTCGTAATCAAGTGAATAAGTATTATGGTGAAAAAGAATTATCAATGATATTAGAATTATAATCCGGTGACGATATCAAATCAAGTTCCTTTAAATTATTGTTTTAAACACTTAGTTTAATTTTCCGTTGTAGGAATTAATCAAGAACTCAATTTAAACCCCCAATCTGTCAAGTGACTGTTCGCAAATAATCATTGTTCTTCGTGGATCGACCCGACTTACCCTAATTACATTATTAGTGGCCGAGTTTAGGTCTAATTTAGTGGGCGTGCGACTAAGCCTACCAAATTTTGGCGCCGTTCTTGGGAATGGTGTTATTGTTTGCGTTCTTTTTCTTTTCTTATTTGTTTTATTTTTCTTTTAGTTCTTTAATTGTTATCTCTTTAGTTATATTTATTACTTGTTATCTGTAGTATGGAACCGTTTATGGTCCACACTCGTTCTACTAACAATTTGATTGTTTCGTTTGATCCGAAATCGAAAGATCTTTCAGAAAGGACGACAACAAAGCAGGAGAGTCAATGAGATATTGTTAGTTGAAGAGATGCAGAACGGAAATAATGCAGGCGGTGGTGAACAAGCAGGAGATAATGCAGGTGGTGGTGGACACGCAATTCCACCACAGACATTGAGGCAAAGGATTGCTCCGAATTGGAATGAGCAACCACATGCCGTCCAATTCCCGCCTTACCTGGGGGTGACATTTGAGTTGAAGCCGGGCTCGAATCGGCTTCCGCACTTCACGGGGATGCCGGAGAGGATCCAAATCAGCATCTCTCTCGGTTGTGCAAATATGTCGAGTATGAAGCCAGCGGTGCCGCTCGAGCATCTATTATTGAGGGCATTTTCTTTCACTCGAAAGATAACGCGAATGGGTGGTATTATCACTTGCCACCTAATAGCATCACGACATGGCGCGAGATGAAAGAGGTATTTCTAGAAGAGTTCTTCCTCAGATCGATTAATGTTATGAAGAGGACATCGGTAATATGGAACAAAAGCGAGATGAGACCCTATGACTACTACAATCGCTTCCACAAGCTTTGTAGGAGTTGTCCATATCATGGGTTTACGAGGACCGTGATTGTCTATTTTCATGGAGGGTTGACCATTCGGACAAGAGATTAGTGGATTCATGTTGTGGAGGGAGTATTCGAATAAGACCACCGATGAAGCAAAAAGTTGATCGAGGAGCTAGCTAAGAGTACGAGGACCCATGGCAAGAGGTCAAATATGAGGCGGAGTTAGCGCGGAGGGTTCTAACAATGGGTCGATCAATAAGCTCGAGACGCATGGAGGATCTCAAGGGTATGGTAAAGCGGTTGGTTCGGGACAGGCGCCGTGTGGGATTTGTTATGAAATTACGCACCCTACGATTCGTGTCCTTCTTGCAGACGGGTGATATGGAGAATGTCAATGCGGTTGGGTTTGTACAATGGACGAGACCAATGGGTAACACTTATAACCCAGTGGAGAAATCACCCCAATTTTAGATGGGGTACAGTCGCAGCGAGAATCACCGGGTGGTCGTGACAGCGGTTGGTCATCGGGGGTTATCGCCGAGATCGGGGTAATCGCAACTCTTATAGGCCACCATATGGACAAGAAGCGGCCGCAGCCGCAGCAGCAGAATTCTCCGGATCGTCTACGAGGCATTGCTTAATTCTTTGGCACGAGTGTTAGCACCATGAACCGAATTTCCAGCGGATCGCGGCGCACCGATGCGAGCATTGGTAACTTGGAGAAACAGATGGGTCGTAGGCGATGCGGTGGGACGGATGGAGGCTAGGGATTCGAGGAAGTTGCCATCACGGCCGAGCCGAATCCCAGCTGCATGTGCGATCACTCTTCGAAGTGGTAAGGAGTTGCGGGATAAGGGTGTAGGCGAGGAACCGGAGGTTGAGGTTGAGATTTCGAGCCGCACAAAAGGAATCAGATCGACGAAGTTGCACTCGAGGTTAAGGCTCCGTATATGAGCCCGAGGTTCCATTCCCGAGGCCTTGAAAGAACATCGAAAGCCGAGCCCGACAAGGCTATTTATGATACTTTCAAGAGGTTAGAGGTTAATATTCCTTTCTTGGATTTTCTTCAGATCGTTCCAAGGTATGCGAAGTTTTTGAAGGAGTTGTGTACTATGAAGAGAAATCGAAAGAGAGGAGTAAGAAGAAGGGTAAGGTTAAAGAGCACGTGTCACGGTGTCGAGGAAATTGCCTAAGAAGTGCGGTGACCCGGGATGTTCGTGATTCCGTTACTTTGGGGATGCTTCGAGCATAAGGCGATGTTAGACTTGGGGGCTTCAATCAACGTCATGCCCTATGCGTTGTTTGAAACTCTTAAGTTGGGACCACCGCAGACACCGAGTTGTGATACGGCTAGCGGATAGGTCGAATGCTTACCCGAAGGGATTGGTGGAGGATGTTCGGTTAGAGTGGGGAGATGATATTTCCGCAGATTTTTATGTGCTTGAGATGGAGACGGATCCAAGAGCTCCTATACTGTTGGGGAGGCCTTTTATGTCGACTGCTCGGACAAAGCTCGATGTGACCAATGGTTCTTTGTCAATGGAATTTGATGGGCAAGTAATGGAGTTCAACATCTTTGACTCTATGAAATACCCTACGGATACGGAGTCACTGTGTTTCGTCGATGTGATCGAGCCATTGGTAGAGGACGTATTTGAGGTGTCTAGTGGTGATGATGATCTCAAGATCGCGTTAGAGAACGCTTTGGGGTATGCTAATTTGGAGTTTGACATCTCGATTCGTTGAAGGAAGCGGTTATGGGTCCGACAGAGTACCATGTTTGCTCGCACCGGGTCATGGTCACATGAAGTTAGAGGTTCCAATGGAGAAGCTTGTTCCATCTATAGAGAAGGCACCGGAACTTGAGTTGAAGGTCCTCCCTGAGCACCTTAAATATGTTTATCTAGGTGAGGGAGAGATGCTTCCGGTAGTGATTTCTAGCAAGTTGACTGATGATCAAGAGAAGAGGTTGATTGAGGTGCTCCGGAAGTGAAAATCTGCTATTGGTTGGACTATTGCCGATCTCAAGGGCATTAGTCCATCTTTGTGTATGCACCGGATCAACCTAGAGGAGGGTGCGAAGCCGGTGAGGCAACCGCAGAGAGACTTAACCCGCCAATGATGGAGGCGGTGAAGAAGGAGGTCTGAAGCTACTACGGATGGGGATCATCTATCCCATCTCGGACAAGTGGGTGAGCCCCACACGTGTGTGCCCAAGAGGGGGATCACGCTTCCGTAATCGAATGGAGAGATGGTTCCAACCCGGAGCAAACGGGGATTCGCGTGTGCATCGATCTCCGACGGTTGAATGAGGTAACTCGTAAAGACCACTTCCCCCTTTTATGGGTCTAGCTAAAGACGGTAAAGAAGGGCTATCCGGGAGGCAACCCGGGATTTAATTTCTCATTCTTAGTTTTTATTGTTGTTGTATGTATTGTTATTTATTTATTTATTTTTTTTATATGAATCGGTGCTGCGAAGGTATTTGTTTTGTGGTGGTGTGCGGGGTGAAGCAAAGGAGAATGGATCAAAGCCCGGCCTGTTCAAAAAAAAAAAAAAAAAAAGCCACGGGACGACTCGTCCCCAATTGCACCAACTCTTCCCCAGGGGACGATCGATTCAGAGCCTTTGAAAATCCAGGGACGACTCGTGCTCCACGGGACGACTCGTCCCCGGGCTCCGAAGTCACGCCGTTCGCAAAAAAAAAAAAAAAAAAACCCCAGACGAGTCGTGCCTTCCTCCTATTCTTCCCCTTCTCTTCTTCTTCTTCTTTCTCTCTCTCTACAAACAACTACCCAAACCCTCCATAGCCACCACCTAAATCCACCATCCTCCCATCCCCACAACAAAATCTCTATCCCTCATTCCATTCCTTTGCTAGATGATGTTGCCCTTTTGGGAGCCCGATCTCGGCAGTTAGAAGCATGGGCAATGCAGCCCGAACCCCGGAGCTATGAGCCAGTCTCGGATGACTACTTGGCTATGATGCGTCGAGAGCCACCGATCGTGCTCGAGGCGTTCTTCCGGCAATCCTATTATCGGGGGAAGACTCCGGCTCTCGTCGGTGAGGGTATACTTTTTCTTCCCTTCCCTTTTCGTTTTATCGCATTTACGCTTCATTTCACACATTGAGGACATTGTGCGGTTTAAGCGTGGGGTATGGGGATGCATGCTTCTTTCGTATTCTATCTATCCGTAATTGCAAAAAAAAAAAAAAGACAACAAAAAAAAAAAAACAAAACAAAAAACAAAACAAAAAAACTAAAAAAATGAAAAAAAGAAAAGAAAAGAGAGGCTAGGTGAAAACCGGAAACGGCACCTAGGCAAAAGGTGAGGGAAGTGATTTGTTTACATATCTTGCATATCACCGGTGTGGAGTCATAAGGGAGGATTCAGAGTTCGGGTAGGTTCTTGCATTGGAGTAGGAGGATTGGTTTAGTGGAGTTAGGTTAGAAATCCTCATTCGTTGTGGAGTAATAAGGGGGCGTAGGAGTTTTCCATGAGGTAGTTGTGAGGATTATCTCCCGAGCAACTTTTTTGTGAGGGATGATGCAGTGTGAGCCAAGCGTGGGGAAACATAGGTCATATTTAGCTCCCTTGGCTTTTGTGTGTGGACCGTAGCTTGGATACCGTTTTATATCGGGAGTTGGTATCAAGTTAAGGTCCTTGTTCTCACCGTTGATTCCTATTGGTGATATAAAGAGACGAGTTTCTTGTACTGTTTGTGACTTTTGATGGACTTGTGTTGGCGGATTAGAGGAGACTAGGAATCATTTACCCTCCATGCATCTTTTTAGACCGGTGTTAGATTGAGTTTAGGATATTACTCGGGGACGAGTAATGGTCTAAGCGTGGGGGTATTTGATAGGACGGATTTATACTATCTTTTCCTATGTTTTCCATCCTTATTATTCTCTATTTCCATGTATCTAGTATAGGTTTGATGTATTTTTGAGTGAATTATGTTTTGTGAGGATTTTGAGAGAATCAATGTAATTCGAGAGAAATTTAGAGATTTATTGTGTAATCGTTTTTGGTTCTCAAAGAAGCTCAAGATCATCAATCCTACATCGATGGAAGTCAACAAAGTCAAGACAAAGTCAACCAAAGAAGACCCGGCGAGCTAAAGAGTCACGAGGAAATTGAAGATTTCGGGATTTTAGGCTTAGGGACGAGTCACCCCATTTGGCCTAACTATTCCCCATCGTGACGACCGATTCGAAGGGTGAAGGTTCGTGGACGAGTCGTCCCACGGGGGCGAGTCGTCCTGTCGAGACCGAAATCGTGGTTCCGTATTTTTGGCGCTTTTATTATTTAGAGTTATTTTATTTTTCTTTTTTTTATCTAGGTTTTAGGAATGAAGTATAAATACTATTTCTTTGATTAGTTTTAGGGTTATCATCTACTTTGGAGAGTTTTCCTAGAATCAAAAAAACTCAAGCTTTGGATTTCTATGGAGAACTAAACTCCATAACTTTGGATTTGAGATCTTAATCCGGATTCTTAATTCTATTGAGGTATTTCTTTCTCTTAATTAATTCTTGTTCATAATCTTGCTTGTATTAATTTAGATTGATTTCTAGGTTTGTGGATTTGGCCAATTCACTTGTCCTCTTTATTAATCTTTGCTAGATTACTCGTTCTGTGCCAGAATTAGAGTTTTCATTGTAGCGTCTTCACGAATTGTAAATGTGCCATAGCAATTCGGGAAGTGGGCAAGATTAGACGTTTATCTAATTAACATTAGAAAGCGTTCTTGATTTTAGTCTCTTAAAACAACATCAATTAATCTTTAGACCTTTTCTGTGCCAGTTTAGGTTTAATTTTAATTAGGGTTTATAGTGAGTGTGCCACTGCTATAAGCTAAACTGAAAGAAGAGACAGAGATTGAAATATATCTCGTAATCAAGTGAATAAGTATTATGGTGAAAAAGAATTATCAATGATATTAGAATTATAATCCGGTGACGATATCAAATCAAGTTCCTTTAAATTATTGTTTTAAACACTTAGTTTAATTTTCCCGTTGTAGGAATTAATCAAGAACTCAATTTTAACCCTCAATCTGGTCAAGTGACTGTTCGCAAATAATCATTGTTCTTCGTGGATCGACCCTGACTTACCCTAATTACATTATTAGTGGCCGAGTTTAGGTCTAATTTAGTGGGCGTGCGACTAAGCCTACCAGCGCCCGAGCAAATGACCGCATGGATTTTGACCCTCTTAACACCACGAGGGAGGCAATCATGAATGAAATCCGTGCTGAGCTGCCGCCTGCTGAACCACTGAATCCAGCATTTGATGGTCGGAGGAATATGACCAAGCGATGTGCTTACCACAATGATGTGGGGCATGGAACGGAGGATTGTATGCAGTTGAAAAAAGAGATTCAGAGGTTGTTGAATCAGGGAAAGTTAGATCGTTTTCGTCTGCGGGCGAAAAACAGAGATCGTAGGGACGACAGGGAGGCTAGAGATGAGCTTCCTAAGTACTATTAAAGTCTACTAAAACATTATGTGTCAATCCTTAATGTCCAAATATAACATTTAAAGTCTACTAAGACATGATATGCGTCAAAGATAACATTAGTAAACTTATATAGATATATATACTCACTTAGGGACAAAGAAGTTTAAAATTAACACTAATTTAGAGATGGAGCGAATAAGAACAAGATAGAGAGAAAAATATAGGGATCAATGAGAGAAAAATTAACACTAATTTAGCGATCAATGTGCTACAACAAAGAAAATATTTGTGAGAGATTAAGATGCTAATTAGTGCCACAGAACAATGGGCTAAAAGATTTCATGTTCAATTGGTTTAACAAAATTTAAAATATGTGAAAATAAAATTATAAAATCACTATTATCATTTTTATCTTATACTTCGCATTTATTTGGTCATAATACTATAATTTATAAAAATAAGAACAAAATATGTGTTTTAGCTTAACTCTGGGCAAAGATCTAGAACCCAAAACATGAGCACAAGTCAATTTCTTTGCTCATCTAATTTGAGAAGGATTTGGTCAACGAATACTCCCACCGTTACAGGTAAAGAATTAATTTTTGACTTTTTAAGATTAATTTAATTAAAGCTTGACCACTATTTCATATAGATTTATTTATTTTTATAAAGTTAATAAAGTTGTAATCTGAAGAGCCAGGCCCAAAGTATGAGCCCTGGATCCAAGCCCAAAACACTATATGGGTCGAGACCCGCCACAGTGCGAGCAAATACATAGAAGCCACACCGCTATGATGGTCTTTCCGTACATTTGCGAGTAGATCGCACTTGTGGGGGCCAGGATGCAGCGATCAGGATACCCAGCGAGGAGGCAGCTCTCCTCGCTGACCGTTTGGAGGAATCCCGACGAGGATACGTGGCGGAATGTCAAGGGACGGTTGTGCCCGACGGTTACGCCCACTACTCTTAGCATTTACACCCACTACGCCGGAATTTATACCCACTACGTGGGAGTTACGTATGGGTGCTATTTCATCGGAGGATAGACCTATAAAAGCCCTGGATCAACTCCAAGCAAAGGTACGTGATAAAGTATGGATTGAAGTAATTTTATTAATCACTGATAAGAATTACATTGATTGCTTAAAGGAAACCAAACATTGAAATATATATATATATATAGCTTCAAGACAGAAGAAGAAAAGGAAAAGGAAAGACAGAATCAAAATCCTTTTCAAATAAGGATATAAACTAACTGACTTTAGCATAGATACAACTAAGTCCCGAAGAACTTAAATTCGATATTTGAGCCCCTTGAGAATTCCTTTGATTTAAGTTGGTAGCTTGATCGACATGGAAGTCTTCAATATTTCTTTTCAATATTGTCTCCAATATTCTCATCATCCCCCCTTAAGTTGAGAGTGGAAAACAAATTTTTAACTCGCAACTTGGAGAGTAAATGAGAGAATTGAGAAGAGGATAAAGCCTTGGTGAATATGTCTGCTGGTTGCTCCATTGAAGAGATATGAGAAGTGGAAATAAGGCCACTGTAACATTTCACGAACCAAATGACAATCAATGTCAATATGCTTAGTACGTTCGTGAAACACTGGATTGGCAGCGATATGAAGAGCTGATTTGTTGTCACAATAAAGAGGCACAGGAAGCACAGAAGGAATCTGAAAATCCTTGAGAAGGGCAACTAACCACTTGATCTCACAACATGTGGTAGCCATACACCTGTACTCAGCCTCAGCAGAAGATCGACTGATAGTAGGCTGTTTCTTGCACTTCCAAGAGACCAATGAATCCCCTAGGAATACACAGAATCCAGAAACTGACCTTCTGGAGATAGGGCAAGATGCCCAATCAGAGTCACAGTAAGCTTTCAAGGCCAAAGCACCAGCGGCAGGAAAGAATAAACCTTGGCCAGGGCTGCCTTTAAGGTATTTGACAAGCCTTAAGGTTGCATGCCAATGATCTTCTGTAGGAGTGGTCATAAATTGACTGAGAATGTGGACACCATAGGCAATATCAGGTCTGGAGATGGTGAGATAAATAAGTCTTCCAACAAGTCTCCTATAGGCTGCAGCATCAGGATAAAGAGAGCTGGAGCTGGAAGCCAGTTTGTGATTAAGCTCAACAGGAGTGGAAGCAGGCTTAGCATTGAGCAACCCTGTGTCTGTGATGATATCCATGGTATATTTCCGTTGGTGAAGACATATTCCTGCGGAGTTTCTGACAGCTTCTAATCCAAGGAAATATTTTAAAGGACCAAGATCTTTAACAGGAAATTTAGAGTGAAGGTACTGCTTAACAGATGTAAGAAGGGGAGAGGAGGAGCCTGTAAGCAAGAGATCATCAACATAGACCAGAAGAGCTATAAACTCGGAGCCTTGACTGAAGGTAAATAGAGAGTGGTCATTGGGAGGCTGCTGGAAACCAAAGGAAAGAAGGGTAACAGAGAACTTTTCAAACCATTGCCTAGGAGCTGTTTCCCATATAAGGATTTGGATAATTTGCGGACCACGGAATAGATGACGAGGCAAATTATGTGAATAACCTGGAGGGAGATCCATGTAGATTTCTTCATGAAGATCTCCATGAAGAAAAGCATTGGAGACATCCAATTGAGTGATAGGCCAATGTTTGATAGCGGCAATAGAAAGAAATATTCGACGGATGTCATTTTTGCGACAGAGCAAAAGTCTCAAAATAATCGCACCTCACACTGAGTGAAACCTTTTGCAACGAGCCTTGCCTTGTATTTGTCAATGGTACCATCGGTGTTATGCTTGATTCTGTAGATCCACTTGCAACCCACAGTATGTTTGTTACGAGGAAGATATTGGATTGTCCAGGTGTTAGTGGATTCCAAGGCATGAAGCTCAGCTTCCATAGCTTGGCACCAAAGGGGGTCTTTAATGGCTTGAGCATAAGTTTTGGGTTCACATATAGCAGAGATATTGGTGGAGAAAGCTTGGTAAGAGGGAGAGAGATTAGCAAGGGTGCAGTAGTTGGCTATAGGGTAGGGGGAGACTGTATGAGCAGGAGTAAGAAGGGTAGAAGGAAGACCAGTATAGTCTTTGAACCTGGAAGGGATAACTTTATTTCTGTGGGGTCTAGTATTAAGGATGGGAGGGGCAGGAGTAGGAGGTAAAGGAGGAGAGGTGGGAGAAGAAGGTGAAGCATCTGCAGGTATAGAAGGAATGGGAGGAATATGATCATCATTTACAAGAGGGTCAGAAGGGAAATCAGGAAACATAGGAGAGGAATCAGGCTGGATGGATATGGTAGGTTTGAATGGGAATATGGATTCATAGAACACAACATCTCTACTGTAAAAGACCTGATGTGTGTCAGGGTTGTACAGTTTGTAGGCTTTTTGTTAAAAGGATAGCCAATGAAGACACATCTCTGAGATCTAGGAAGAAATTTATCTCTATTATGAGAAGCAGTAGAGGCATAACACAGACAACCAAGAGTTCTGAGATGTGAGTACGTGGGGAAAGTCCAAATAGAGTTTCAAAACGGGTTTTGAGTTTCAAAATAGGACTAGGAAGCCTGTTAATAATATAGGTGGCAGCTAAAAGACAATCACCCCAAAATTTGATAGGCAATCCAGCTTGGAATCTGAAAGCTCTGGCAAGCTCAAGGAGATGTCTGTGTTTTCTCTCAACCCTTCCATTTTGCTGAGGAGTATCAACACAGAACTTTGATGTAGAATGCCTTGGGAGGCCGGAGAGAATTAATAGCTAGGTTGAAGAATTCAGTTCCATTATCTGTTCTTATATGTTTGACTGTTGTGTGAAACTGAGTTTGAACCATATTAAGAAAGAATTGAAGAATTTGATATGCATGTGACTTGGATTTTAAGAGAGATGTCCAAGTTGTTCTTGAGAAATCATCAACAATGGTAAGAAAAGAGGTACAACCATCATAAGTACTTTGCTTGTATGGACCCCAAACATCACAATGGACAAGATCAAACATGGTTTTACTGTGTGAAGTACTCAAAGAAAATGGTTGTCTAGTTTGTCTAGCTTTATGACAATATCACAGCAGAGATTAAGGTTGGAATGGAAATTAAGATTAAGAGACTTAATATTTTTTAAAGAAGATAAAGGAACATGCCCAAGTCTAGTGTGTCATAAGTACAATTGAGGTATAGGAGCTGTCAAAACATAGTTGTCTTTGGTCAAGGGCTTTTGTGTAGAAATGGTGCTTACAGTTGGAAGACTTCTGGAATGGTGTAAATCTGATAACTCCAGCTTGTACAGACCTCCAACAAGTTTACCAATCTGCTTGAGCGTCTTGTGTTGCAGGTCCTGAAGGTAGCAGGCATGAGCAGAAAAAAGTATGCAACAATTAATGTCAGTGGTGAGCTTGCTCCCAGATATGAGGTTGAACTGAAAGTCAGGTACATAATAGACATTGTGTAGAACAATATCTTTAGAAAGAATCACAGTTCCTTTATGAGTAATGACAGAAGATTTTCCATTGGGCAAATGAATGACAGAGTTAACAGAAACAGGATTGATGAGTTGATCTAGGAAAATAGTGATATGATCACTTGCTCCTGTATCTATAATCCAATCTTGAGATGCAGGTTTGAGACTAGACAAGCAAATAGAATTATTCTTGGAATCAATAACATGCATACTTGCTAGATGCACTTCAGGGTTATCAAGCATTTCAGAAGAACTTGAATGTTTGGAACTGTTGAAGAGATTCATGAGTTGCTGATATTGTTGAGGGGTAAAAAGAGATTTATCTATTGTAGTGGTGTCATTATTCCCTTGAGTCATAGTAGATTTGGTAGTCCCTTGAGCAGCAGTATTGACTGAGACAAGATTCCTTGTTTTCCCTTTATTTTTAGGCATTTTGGCAAGATCAGGTTTGGTACCATAAAGAGGATGCCAATCAGGAAAGCCATGAAGATAGAAGCACTTGTCTTTGGTATGAGAGTCTCCATGGCAGAAATCACAGAAAAATTTGCCCTTTGACTGTGTTTGATAGCCTCTTGTGGTTTTATTCTTGTTAAATATGTTTCCTGTGTTGTAGGTATTTGCAGAAGGGCCATTTATTTTGCTGGACATAGCTATGGGAGTATTGTCAGAAGTAATAGTGTAGGTATATTGTCATTGCCCTTCTTCTTGAGCTAGCATAGAAACAGCTTTGGTGATGGAAGGAAGAGGGGTCATCCTTTGAATTTGACCTCTTACATCAGTGTAGTTTTCAGATAATCCCATTAGAAATTGAGTGAGCTTTGAAACATGCTCATAGTCTTCTTGGAGTTTGGAAGCCCCACAGGAACAATCACAAACACACTTAGGCATTTGTAGAAGATTAGACAATTCATCCCATAATCCTCGAAATTTTGTAAAATAAGCACTAATACTCAATGTGCCTTGAGTACACATCATGATATCTTTTTTTACAAGAAAGATTTTTGGGGCATCACTCTGAGTGTACCTGGTGTTCAGATCCTCCCATATTTCACAAGCAGTGGTAAAGTATACAATACTTTGTCTTATTTGGGAATTAACAGAATTTAAAAGCCAGGAAACAACCATGCTATTGCACATATCCCATGCACTAATATACTTCGACTGAGGTGTGGGTCTTTTGTTGTTTACATTGATCATGCCAAGTTTGTTTTTGGCAGAAAGAGCTATAGTAATAGATATCTTCCATTGAGTAAAGTTGAGTTCATTAAGAACTTCAGATACAAGATTCATGCCAGGATGGTCATTAGGGTGTAAATATAAAGGATGTCCTGAATGTAATTGAAGGGTTGATGCAGGGAGATCATAGACATCTACAGAAGGATTTTCAACTGTGGGTATTTGATTGTGATTGGAAGATTCAGAGCCTGACATGATAACTTATGAACCAAGAGAGAGGCAGATTCAGAGTACAGAATTTTACCTTCTGTAATAGCGGAAGCAAATATGATTGAGAAGATCTTGATCAAGCTTGAATCAAGTGCAGTGTTCGTTGTTGGGAATAAGGATTGCGTGCGCGTCAAAGGATTTTACAGGAAACAGGAGGTGAAGAATTTTGCCACACTCGCGATGGGAGTCGACAGTGCGTGCCTACAAGCTGAAGCTGAAGATGGTTTGCAGAAACAAAGGGATTTGTCCAATGGATCTTGGCTTTGATACCATGATAAAGTATGGATTGAAGTAATTTTATTAATCACTGATAAGAATTACATTGATTGCTTAAAGGAAACCAAACATTGAAATATATATATATATAGCTTCAAGACAGAAGAAGAAAAGGAAAAGGAAAGACAGAATCAAAATCCTTTTCAAATAAGGATATAAACTAACTGACTTTAGCATAGATACAACTAAGTCCCTGAAGAACTTAAATTCTGATATTTGAGCCCCTTGAGAATTCCTTTGATTTAAGTTGGTAGCTTGATCGACATGGAAGTCTTCAATATTTCTTTTCAATATTGTCTCCAATATTCTCATCAGTACGCATACACACGCTTTGCACTTACACTTTGCCAAACTGTGATCTGAGTTGGTTACTTACTCTCACACCGAAGTGTTTTAGCAGGGCCAGCCCCTGCATTCACCCAGTGTTTTACTCTTTGATTTGGCAGATTCAGCATAGCCCAAATATCCAAACAGTTCAACAGACCGGCCCATCAGACGTGACATTCCGTGCGGCATCATAATCCATAGTATTCTTAATATAATTTTTAATTAATGAAATTTTATTTGTTAAAACATAGGTAAAGTATGTAAAATTTTGATTTGATTTAGTCACATATTAACTTTAAAAAAAGAAAAGTGGACTCTTTACCTGG
The DNA here is from genome assembly GCA_016624345.1 of Platycodon grandiflorus. NCBI lineage: Eukaryota > Viridiplantae > Streptophyta > Magnoliopsida > Asterales > Campanulaceae > Platycodon > Platycodon grandiflorus. The sequence goes on from CM028362.1 coordinate 28,336,684, forward strand.
AACAGAGAGAGTATTTATTAATTATAAGGTTATGCATAAAATTATTTAAAAGTGAATAAAAAATAGTATGTAAATTATGAATTTACATACATATTTCACATAATTTTATGCATAATCACCATAATTAATAATCCTTAGCCAATTCCAGCCGGCACCCCTTTGCATCATTTTGGTGCAAAGTGGTGCTCCAATGACACCCCTTTTCTTGCACCATTTTGGTGTGATGCATAGTATTGCACCAAATTTGGTGCAATTACTATTTATCACGCCAAATTTGGTGGTGGTGAGACCCATAGAATATTTTGATTTTTAATAAATTATTAATAAAGATTAATAATATGATATTACTGATTTAAAAGTATTTAAACTAATGAATATCTAATATTAGATAATATAACTCTTAATAAATATTAATAATATTATTTATTTTAAATTATTGAACATTATAAATTTAATAATTTATAATTAGTTAACCTTTTGTTAATTATTTTGTATATATTATCAATAAATAAGTTATTATGCTAAATTATTTAGAAAACACAATTTGATTTTTTATGGTATTTTCAAGTACTTGTACGTTAACTAACTTATATAATAAATTTAATTATAAAATTACAACTTTTTAAATATTATTAATTACATAAATAATATTATAATTATTTAATATACTAAAATTATTAACGTGTAATCTTAATAATTACTATTATTTAAAAGATTAATAGCAAATTAATATACATGTTGATAAATAAATTTAAAAAATAAAATATGCTAAAAATATATATATATATATATATATATATATTTTGTGTGTGTAAGATTTGGTGTTGTGGGGTGAAGTTAGAATAGTAATTGGTGTCGAAATTACAACATTTTGGTGCTGAAACGGCACCAAATTTAGTGAAGTGGGTTGAAGAATAGATGGTCTTAATATCTGCCCAATCATCGTTATTCTGCATCAGCACTCACCCCTGCAATTGTCTAGTAGGATAATCATCAACTTGCTATCAAATTTAATGGAATGATCGAACCAAGTCAACTTAAGAAGTCAATGCATTGTTATCTGGATTTGCTTTTTTACTTAAAACTAAGAAAACGACAGTTGGCCAAGAGGAGGAAGAAAGCCTCAAGTTTAATGAAGAATCATGCAGATATGAACAAAAAAAGAATTTCTAACCTTACTACTACTACTACTACCCTAGGGTAGGGACATCTTATATTTTTTAAAGGGCAAACTATACAAATGGTCCCTGTAGTTTTAGTGTTTTTTGTAATTCGTTCTTGTACAAAAAATTTTTTGCTAGTCATCCTTGTACCAACCAATTGAACGCAATTGGTCCCTCCGTCTAGTTAGTTAAATTTTTCCGTTAAGTCTTGACATGTGCATTGCACGTGCATTTTAGACGGGGTAAAATAGTCATTTTGCTTTTGAAAGTACAGGGACCAATTGTGAAATTGTAAAATTGGCTCACTTTCTTCAGACCATTTTTACTCTCTCTCTCCTCCTCTCTCTACTTGCAGTGTATATGTTGGATTCATGGAGAGTTTTTCAATTTGGATCCACCCGAGTTGTCCGTGTGGCAGAGGAAAGTTTGCGCCGGATAACCCCCCGTTTGTCTATGTCAAATTATCAATTTTTCGTGGGCGAAATTAGGGTTTTGATTCATTTCGTTCTCTGCAATTGATTATTGCACCGTCGGTAATCATTGATTCTTCCATTAATGTTTTACTCCTTGTAACTAGATCACGTCGTAATTTGAATTTTTCGAATTAGAGTGACCCTTTTTCAATGTAATTTTGCGGTTCATGGGTTTTCATTTTAGCTCGTTATTTTGAAGTAGTTTTGTTTTATTTGAATTGTATAGCTAGAAGATTCCACCCTTTTCCCATAACTTATCTTTTTTTGTTGTTTCTGTGTTTTGGTTTTGTTTTTCTTGTTCATTTGTGGAATATTACAGGGATTGTTCTTTTTCGTAGGCAAGACAACATTTTTCTTTCACGGTATATTGAATTATCTCTATACATTTTCTTGTTATTTCTTTTAGATGGTGATTAGCTAGAAAGTTTGCGCCGGATAACGAACAGGGCTCCATCAGGTTATTAACATATACCACAGCTTTATTTATTCCTTTTTTTTTTTTTTTTTGACTGCAGAAAAGGGTTTGCAGCTTGAATTTTACTTCATCTTTACTTGATTAGCATCAATGCAGGAAGTAGTTCCAATGAAAATAGAAACAGCAGGACCGGTGGTAGCTAGGACTGCAAGAGGCATACAGGAGGGCATTATGAAGAGCCGTGCAATGCTGCAAATGTTTTTCACGCTCACCAGATTTACCAGAATGGCCTTTGGCTACTTCAGTTCTCGATCTAAGTCCCAGGTTTGAAAAGTTCAAGATCCATGGTGAGAGCAGCACATGAAATCGTGCCTTACAACCTACTTCAGTTCTCGATTCAAGTATTAATTTCGCAAACAAATCCCTAATTTCAAGTATTAATTTCGCAAACAAATCCCTAATTTCTGCCTTCGATTTCGACTCCAGATCGCAATTGACTTCCTCAGTTCCTTCCCCCTTGCGTCTTCAACTCAGTAGTCTTGGATTCAACGAAGCTTCTCTCGTCTTCACTGTCTCACTCTCTTTGCGGCTCTCTCTCTCCGGCACTTTGCGGCGGTAGCCTCTCTCGTCTTCACATAGTCGACGCGATCACAACTCAACAATGAAGATTTTTTCTTTTTTTTATCTTTTTTTTTTCTTTATTCTCTTTTTTCTTTTTTAATGTAAAGAACTTCTATAGCTGTTCGCAATCGCAGAAGAACTATCTTTCATATAGCTGTTTGAGATTAAATTTATTTCTTTTTTTCTTTCTTTCTTTGAAATTAATAATTTCACAAATATATCTTTCAACCTTAATGGAATTAATTTTTTTTCTTTTAATTTCAGAATTGGTCCCTGTACTTTTTAAGATGAAATGACTATTTTACCCATCAATAAATGCACGTGTGTAGCACATGTGTGCATTTAACGGCAAAAAATTAACAGAGTTTAACGGAAGGACCATTTGGGTAAAATGTCTCGGTACAGGGATCATTTGCGAGGTGTAAGGACCAAATGTAAAAAACGCTAAAACTACAGGGACCATTTGTGTAGTTTGCCCTTTTTTAAATTACTCCCTTGTTTCTAAATAATTGTCCTATATTTTTTATACATTTCAAAAAAATTATATTATTTCTTAACTTTCTTTAAACAAAAACAAATATATATATATATATATATATATATATATTTATTATTTTATCTTTATTTTTTCTCTTTACTTTAATTATGGCTATATGCAAAAGAGCTTTAAAGAAAATTACATATTATATCAATATTTATAACAGAATAAATTAGTTTTCTTAGTCAAACAGAACGATTATTTAGGAACGAAGTGAGTATTATTTTTATAACCAATTTTTTTTTTTATAAATAATTTTAAAATCTCTGTTAAATTATCTTTTTTTCTAATTAAAAAAAACTCAATAATTTGATACTATCATTAAAGGATACTTAAAAAGAAAAATGTATAAAAACGAAAATACATATATTGACCACTAATAAAAAATATTTATTCTGAAACAAAAATACTATACTAAATGATCACAAATTTACATATATTAACAACGTACACTTAACTTTTGTCAAAGACTAATTATATTCAATAATGACAATATTTTTTTCAAAAATATTTTAAAATTTATCAATTAATCTCAAAATTAAATTAAATTTGTGCAGAGCACAAGCTCTATATATAACTAGTCTAAAAGTGGAATTATAGATTCTTTGCATACAAATGAGGAATTATGAAGTTACTAAATTTACTTATGTTATCAATCATATCACAAGGTGCATTTGCAATACTATAAGTGGACACTATGATCATTCTTATACATGGAGTAATAAAATATACTAAAAATTAACTTACTTAATTTGTGTAAAAAACTGAAAAATATACTCCAACTTCGGACAGAGGAAGTATTATTTAAAGGTAAATTCAAAAATAATGTATTACTGTACTACATTAGTCTTAAAAGTTAAAACTAATCTCTCTCTCTCTCTCTCTCTTTTTCTTTTTCTTTTTCTTTTTTCCTGTTCATGTATATGTGGGAAAAAAAAAAAGAATAAAACGGATGTAATAGTAAATTAGTACATATGTTAGTAGAAGAAGGAAAAAAAAAAAAAATTTATTTATAGCCTTTAGGTTTGAACGAGTCGTCCCTCCGTATACGGCAAAGAGATTGTGACAGACAGAGAGAGAGATGAGAGGCGTTGAATTGTATTCTATTCCAGCGACGACTCATTGGCTACAGCCTAGAAGATGATAGACAGACTTGTACTAAATTTAGCAGCCTCCTAATAATTTGTTCTAGATAGATAGATGTTTGCATATCTTCATGATGGAGGCAGGAACAGGGAGGGAGGGAGGGAGATCCATTCCTAGTTAGTTTAGTTGGGATGATTATTGGAAGAATTTTTTTTTTTCTCCTTTTTATTACAACAATGCGAGAATACTCCTGTTACTGTATAGGCACGCTTTATTGAAATAGAGATTCATATCCCCGTACAGGGAGAAGGAGGGTGTGTGATTGTTGTATAATTTTGAAGAATTAAATATTTATTTAAAAAATAAAAAAAAAATCAACAAAAGAAAGAGGGGCATTCCGAGAATTGAACTCGGGACCTCTCGCACCCTAAGCGAGAATCATACCACTAGACCAAATGCCCTCGACATATTTATCAAATGCATCAAGATAGACATTAATTTTTGTTTTAGGAAAGATAAATGATAAAACACTTTTTTGTTTTGTTATACTCTGCTGATATGGCACATCAGATGTTGTAAAGTCACAAATTACTTGAATCAAATACTTGCTCTTCAATCAAGCATACTACCATTTACTACAAAAACAAAACAAAATTAAATTACAGGAAAATTCCAAACAACTCTTACAAGAAACATGAACAACAACAAACAGAGTTGAAAACCTTTAAACAAAAGGAGAGAGGTGAGGAACAAAAGAAAACCACCTGAAACCACAGCTCCATTTGTCAGGCAAATAAGGGCATTTAGGTAGCCAATGCCATGTCCTTCTTGAAACCTTGTAATACAATAGCTCTGGCCATGTATGACAGCACACCCATATCATCCCTTGATGACAAAAACAATATACATGCTCATAGTTATGGTAACACACTGACCCTAATTTCTTGCACATCAATTCTGGCACCTTTTCAACCTCCACCCACTTCCACTCCCTCAATTCCCATAATTTCATGCTTCTTGAAATCCCGTCCCTCCCAATTCCACCAAACAAGAACAACCTGTTTCCTTCCCCATTGCTTGCCAAACGCAGGAAAGTCAATTCTTCCGGTAATTGGGTCAACAACAAACTGTTACTGTCCCATTTCCCAGACTCCAAATCGAAATTGACTATGGATAAAGGCTCCGGTGTTACAAAATACAACAACCCATTGAAGGGAACCCCTTCTTGATCGCGAATAATCGGTCTACTAAAGCCCTCAAATTGGCGCCAAAGATGAACCCTCGAGTCATACACAAAGGCGGGATTCAGTGGTACGGAATTGGAGGAGAGGAGGAAAATTTTATAACCATTTTGGGTGGAGACGAAAGTGAGCAAGTCGAAGGCAAAAGGGTATTGTGGGAATTTGACGTACCTCGAGGATCTGACGAGGAGGTTGTGGATGAGGAAAGAGGAGGAGGAGGAAACAGAGAAACAGAGGAGGCAGCTGGAGGTGGAGAGGAGAGTGGCGGGGGAGGGGGAGAGGGAGAGGGATAACTTGCGCCAGGTGTTGAGAGAGGTGTCGTAGAGAAAGTAGTGGTGGAGTTGAGGATGGGAAAGTAAGAGGAAGGAAGAGAGAGGGGTGGAAGGGGAAGAGTGTTGGGAGATGAAGGAGGGAGAGAAGTATAATATTTTAATCCTTAAACCCTAGATCTTGAACTTTATAATTATCACAATAGCATACAAATAATCATAAGTAAAATACCGAAGACATGATGTTTGATTCTATTAACTTGATGTAGATCCGAAATGCAGTATAATAGCCAAAGAAGACGGAATACGATTTCTCCTCTTGGCCCAAAACCCTAATGAGTTGTTTTTCGTAATAGATGAATATGATGGGTATTGCATCTCTTTATATAGGCAAAGGGAGGACCGATTCCTATTAGGATTAGGATTTAATCTCAACCGTCCATCAAGGTAGAGTTTAAATAGGAAACTAACTCCTTTTACAAACCGTATTTAATATGATTTAGTAATCCCAATCAAGTGATTCTCACTATTGACCACATAAGGAATTTCTTAACCCGAAATAAATCTTACAGTCTCCCATTTGGTCAAAGTGATAATCATGTAATGGTTAACTTTAGAAACATAATGCGCGCATAACTACTAAATCAATAACTTACTTGGTTAACATAATACCTTCGTAAACCAAGTTATCCATGGGAGTCATAGCGGTTCCACATTATCGGGTTTTCAATATGGTTCCTTCCATGTACTACAACATAAATAACTCAATTCACTAGGCCTTAAGCGGAGTATAAATAATGGTCCAATAATGTTCTTTCTTCAAGAACAATTTCGTTATCAATTATCCATTCACATAATGTATACAAAATATGGAAACGAAATAAAATTCGAATATCATAAATAAGATCTCAATAGAAGTTCAATGTACAAGCACAACAAAACATAAATCAATAATCAGTAATTCTCTCTAGACCCATACTTGAAGTATGTTCATGAAAAGTCTTGAGAGGTAACCCCTTCGTAAGTGCATCTGCAACCATAAGTGTTGTGCTTATATGCTCAATGAACAACTGTTTCTTCTGAATTGCTTGCTTCACAGATAGATACTTAAGGTCCATGTGTTTTGTTCCTTTGGAATATCTATCATGCTTAGAGAAAAATACTGCGGCATTATCACAATAAAGTTTCGGGTGCGAGACAAAATTCAAGTCTCGAATCTTGAAATGAAATTCGACCATAAGCAATGATTTGTAGCTTCAAAGCAAGCTACAAATTCAGCCTCCATCGTGGAATTAGCAATGATAGACTCTTTTGCACTTTTCCATGAGATTGCTCCTCCACTAGTAGAAAAACATAACCAAAAGTGCTTTTTCGAGTATCTACACATCCACCATAATCGAATCGAATAACCAACCAACTCTAATTGATCGACTTTTGAATGTAAGACAATAATCCTTCGTGCCCTGTAAGTATCTCAAAACTTTCTTTGCACTTTCCAATGATCCACTCCTGGATTTATTTGGTATCTTCCCAACATGCCAACAAAAAACTAATGTCGGCCTTGTGCAAACTTGTGCATACATCAAGCTTCCTACTAAAGAAGCATAGGGAATGTTTTCCATTTGCTTACGTTCCAATTCATTTTTAGGACATTGATAGAGACCGAACTTGTCTCCTTTTTGAATTGGAGCAACGCTTGCATGTTGCCATTGCAAATCTTTCCAAAACTCTTTCGATGTATGTTTTCGGGAGAGTCCAAGTAATCCACGTGATCGTCACGGAATATTTCTATCCCAATTACGTAGGAAGCCTCACCCATATCTTTCATCTCGAAGTTTTTAGAGAGATATGCTTTGGTTTCATGCAATAAGCCAAGATCACTACTTGCCAATAATATGTCATCAACATACGTAACCAAAAATATGAACTTACTCCCACCGATCTTGAGGTATATGCATGGATCTACGTATTTTCTTCAAAACCAAAAGCATTAATGGTTTCGTTGAATTTTAGATACCATTGTCGGGAGGCTTGCTTAAGTCCATAAATGGATTTCTTAAGTTTGCGAGACCATGTCTTCTGTCCTTCTAAGGTAAAACCTTCGGGTTGACGCATGTATACTTCTTCTTGCAGCTCACCATTAAGAAAGGCTGTTTTCACATCCATTTGATGTAACTCTAAGTCATAATGAGCTACTAGGGCCATAATAATTCTAAGAGAATCTTTCTTTGACACGGAGAAAAAGTCTCTTTGTAATCTATGCCATCCTTTTGAGTAAAACCTTTGGCTACAAGTCTAGCTTTATATCGCTCAATATTGCCATGACATCACGTTTGGTCTTAAAGACCCATTTACACCCAACTTTTTGTGTCCTTTCGGCAAATGAGTGAGTTCCCGACTTGATTATCGCCATTGATTTTAACTCATCTTTCATGGCATCAATCCATTTATCGAATTATTACTCGTAATGGCTTGTGAATAGGAAACAGGATCTTTCATTATCCCTATGTCAAAATCGATTCTTGTAGATAAACAACATAATCATCGGGAATAGCACTTCGTTTTCTCGTTGAGATCTTCTTAATGGTTCCCGTGTTTGTTCCACAATTTCTTCATTGGCGGTGATTTCATTATGGGGTTGTGGCGATGTGGTGGTAGCTCTTCATCATTTATCGGTTCATCGATAATTGGAGCCACAGTGGTCCTTCAACGTTTAACGGTTCAACGATGGAAGAATTCACCTTGTCTCGCTTGTTTTTAGGTAATGGGATTGTTACCCTAATTTCGTGAACAGACTTATCCTCCACAAATGTACTCCCACTAATCATGCCATCCTCAATGAATTTGACATTTCCAGTTTCCACAATTCGCACTTATGGTTAGGACAATAAATTATATACCCTTTGGATTTTTCGGAAAACCAATGAAATACCCACTTATAGTTTTCAAATCCAATTTGTTTGCTTGAGGGTTATATACCTTCGCTTCAACTGGACATCCCCAAACATGCGGGTGTTTTAAACTAGGTTTCCGGCCTTTCCACACTCAAAAGGGGTCTTTGGGCGCTTTTGGGAACCCTATTTAAAATATATACGGCCATGCGAAGAGCATATGTCCACAACGTAATGGGCAAATTAGCATGACTCATCATGCTTCTAACCATTTCTAAAAGCGTGCGATTCCGCCTTTCGGCTACACCATTCGCCAGGAGAATCGGGCATTGTGTATTGAGCTACAATTCCAAGTTGTTCGAGGAGTCGGCAAAAGGTCCGGGATGTTGACTGTTTCGTCATACCCGCCATAAAATTCTCCACCTCTATCGGACCTTATGATTTTCACTTTTCTTTCTAATTGCCTCTCAACCTCGGTTATAAATACTTGCACAAAGATTCACAGATTGAGATTTATTATGCAATAGATAGAGATAACGAAACGTGAATAATCATCAATAAAGGTGATGAAGTAGTTTTCTCCCCAAATGTTGGAACATCAAAAGGTCCACAAATATACGTATGTATTATTTCAAGAAGGAGAACTCCTTGTGGCTCCTTTCTTTGTGTGTTTTGTTGCTTTGCCTTTAATACAATCCACACAACTATGATAATCAGTAAAATCTAGGTTTGGTAAAACACCATCTTTTACTAATCTTTGAAGTCGCTTATGGGATATATGTCCCAACTTCTGATGCCACAAGAATGAAGAGTCCTTTTTCATTACATGATGTACGGTTCCTTGATTATGATGCGGGGTCAAATGAGTTTCGGATGTGGATGGAGAAGACAAAGTAAATTTGTAAAGACCATCTACAAGAATTCCGAACCAACATTAATAGAATTCTTATATAAATTGAAACTTTTACTACCCAAATCAAACATAAATCCTTGTAAGTCAAGTTTAGAAACTGAAACTAAGTTGCGGGAAATAGATGGAACATAAAGAGTTTGAAATAAATCCAAATAATATCCTTTTTCAAGAACAAGACGATATGTTCCAATAGCTTCGACAGGAGCTTTATTGCCGTTCCTACGATAAGAAGTTTTCGGTTGGGTTTATGATTTGGGTCGTAAGGTATCCCCGCATCGAATTAGAAACATGAACATTAGCACTGAATCCAACCACCATGTATTTGAAGGTGCATAAGAGAAGTTTGATTCGAAAAACTTACGAATCCCAAGGGATTACCTTTCTTTCGAACCAATTACGACGTTTCTCACGGTTATTCGGAAGTGTCCAGATTTCCTACGAAACGACAAACTTCTTCTTTCTTTGCCTTGACTTGAGCGGTTGGACTTTATCATTCATTTTGGATGGTGCTCTTTTCGGCCTTTTCCGGCCTTTTTCCCAAACTTATGATTCGCTCCTTGAGTAGTGAGATGTGCAACATTAGTACCTTGTTGAGTCGGCCTTGCTTCTTCCCGAACTAACATGTTAGATAGTTCATTCACCGTCCACTTTTCCTTAATAGAGTTGTAATTCACTTGAAAAGGGGCATATGTGGAGGAAGAGAATTTAGGATAAACCGAACAAGAAAATTCTCATCCACTTTCATTCCCAAATTCGAAGCTTAGGCAAGGTTTTGCATCTCAATAATATGATTGTGCATTGACCGTGCACCATCAAACTTCATAGTAGTGAGTTCGACATTAATTTCCTGCAAGAGACTTATCTGCAGTCTTAAAGCGTTCGCAACGGATTCCATGAATTCCCTAGCCAATTTCGTTTCGGGAAGAGGTCTTGATGTTTGCAGCAATCGTCATTCGCATGAACATAAGGCTCAATCTGTTACTTTTCTCCCACAGTTTATGGAGATCTTTATCCTCTTTGGTACTTTCTGCGGTTAATTCAGGAGGTTTTTCAATTTGGAGTGCAAGATCGAGATCAAGAACACCCAAAGTGAATTCAACATTCTCACGCCATTCGAGAAGTTAGTACCATTAAGGGAGGGTACGATGAAGCATGCGAGTGCAAATTAACGAACAGGAGGAAGACATAATAGAGATATATAAGAATTAAAATTGTCTAAACAAACATAAAGAAAATTCTCCGTGGGTAGAATCTTCATCAAAATAATCATGTTTTAAAGAGTCAAAATTTTAATTTAATTATGTGTACAAGAAGAAAATAAATATCTGTGGATATTTTACTTTTCTAAAACACATAAATCGTAATGTTGTTCAAACACGTGGATCAGAATCACCTGTGGGTGATACTGTTCTAATATGTATGCACAACCTAAAAGACTCATATTAATAAGTAAACATGATTATTAAATAACATTAATGTCATAATTTATTATCACTGTGGTGATAACAAAACTTTTATACATATTAAAACAGTTTAATTGCGGAATACATAAAATATAACAAAATAATAAAACTTAATAATAGTAGTATTCTAATTCAATACGACAATACCAACTAGTTCGTACCATGCCCCCATAAAAATTTGGAATTATCTTTATTATAGTATAATAATAATAAGGACAATAAAATAAATCGCTAGCATGCAAAATTAACTTGGTTATATTATAATAATAATAACAATAAAAAATTAGGTTGTTGCTAGCATTCATATGTATGTTCAATAGTACAAGAACTTTATCATTAATGCACACGTGATTTGGGAATACTTGAGAAACAATTTAAAACAGTTGCATCACCGTTTCGATATGCAAAATTATTCGTTTTCGGTGTGCGGGTACAACTTTGCTTTAATTATTGATGAATAGGAATATCAACAAATTAATTTTAATTAATAAAATAATAATATTGCATACATTTTTATGGATAATCATGAGTTCGTAACCTAAAGCTCTGATACCAACTATAATATTTTAATCCTTAAACCCTAGATCTTGAACTTTATAATTATCACAATAGCATACAAATAATCATAAGTAAAATACCTGAAGACATGATGTTTGATTCTATTAACTTGATGTAGATCCGAAATCTATAATAGCCAAAGAAGACGGAATACGATTTCTCCTCTTGGCCCAAAACCCTAATGAGTTGTTTTTCGTAATAGATGAATATGATGGGTATTGCATCTCTTTATATAGGCAAAGGGAGGACCGATTCCTATTAGGATTAGGATTTAATCTCAACCGTCCATCAAGGTAGAGTTTAAATAGGAAACTAACTCCTTTTACAAACCAGTATTTAATATGATTTAGTAATCCCAAATCAACCGTGATTCTCACTATTGACCACATAAGGAATTTCTTAACCTGCAAGAAATAAATCTTACAAGAAGATGAGGGAATTGAAGTGTTTGGAGGTTGATCTGAGGGGTAAGAAGGTTTTGAGGGGTAAAAAAGAGAGGACACGTTCAAGGAGTTCAGGAGGGAGGTGGTTCCATATTTTGGGATCCATTTGTTCTAGTGATGGTGATGGTGATGGTGATGGTGAAGGTGTATTTGATATGGAAAGTGGTGGCAGAAGTTGTTTAGACATTTGTTGACACGCAGAATTACAACTAATGTATCAGAGAGAGATTCACATATTTTAGTAAAGTTCAACAGAGAAGATAAATAAGAGAGAGGGAGATGGTGGAGCTGGATATATATATATATATATATATATATATATATATATATATATATATACTCACACAGAAGGAGCCTGACGACGCATAGGTGGACTAACCTTGGGAGTCGAATCTCCAATCTTTATACTAATCCATCCATCCGTCCCTAAATTATTGTTTACTTTTTTTTTATTTTTTGTTCCTTCTAAAATAAATATATTATTAAAAATATTTTTTTAAATAATATTTTTATTATTTTATTTTTATTTTAATTATGGGTCATATTTATATGATATTAAAAAAAATGATATATTATATTAATATTAATAATTAAGTTTTTTTATTTATTTACTAAATCAAACACAATAATTTAATTTAAGAACGGAGGGAGTAGAATTAATGAAGTTGACGGTGGATGGATGGCGTTGAAATGTCTATTCGAATCTGCCGTATATATTGTGGTTGGTACGAAATTAAAATTGAAAATTGACCCCATTTTTATACTCTCCTCAACACTATACTCCCTCCATTATAAGTAAAAAACTCACAACTCTATTTTAAAATATTTTATTTAAAAATTTTATTTTCAAAATTATGCATACAATCTTCATAAATATTTTCAGTTTACCTCTGCATATAGGGGTGACAATTTATGTCATCGTGTCGTATTCGAGTTACACTATCGTATTTTCGTGTTATCTATCTTATTTAATTATAAATATAATAATAAATATTATTTTACCTAAATTTATAATTTCGTGTTTTCGTGTCGTACCGTGTTGGTGTCATTTTTCTCTATAATTTGTGTTATAATCGTGTAGTTTTAGTTTGTACAATTGTGTCGTGTGAGTCATTGTCACCCCTATCCGCATATGCTATAAACATCTTGAATATACTCAAATATTTTTATAATTATGACCAATTTCAATATTACTTATACATCTCTAAATTATTTTTAAACGTAAACTATTTAGATGGACTAGGAATATTAGTTCTCGTCCTACTAGCTTTCATGTGATGTGGGATTGAAACAAAGTTGCATGTTGCACCTAAATGTTAAAAAAGTGGATTGCAAATAACACTTTCTGTAATTCAACTAGGGGTGTAAGTCCGAACCGCCGAACCGTCAAATCGAATCGAACCGAATCAGCCAGTTTGGTTCAGTTTTGGTTAGGACGGTTCGGTATAGGTTTGAAAATTTTATAAACCGAGCGGTTCGGTTCGGTTTGCGATTTTTGGTGCCAAACCGAACCAAACCGAATCGAATCGAACCACCACCATTTAATTTTTATATATATATTATTTAGTCATTAGTAATTGAATTTAATAAGAAAATTATTGTTGTTTGCCTACATTTCGATTGAATTATTGTAATTTTAAAGTTAATTTTTTGACTTTTAATTATTTAGTTTATGTTAAAAGTATTTTTTTTATATTTAAAAGTTTTTTATTTTTTGAAATATTTAAATAATTAAACCGCGGAACCGAATCAAACCGATCGGTTCGATTCGGTTCGGTTTGAAGTTTATGGCGGCTCGGTTCGGTTTGAAATATGTGGAACCGTTAGGGGGTGGTTCGGTTTGCAGTTTTGACTCAAACCGAACCAAACCGAACCACCTTCACCCCTAAATTCAACTCAATTTCTATTCCCATTATTCAATTCAATATCGTACGAAAATTCTTGTATTTTTCATTGAACGTCATGGGTAGGGCTCACTCAGGGCTGGTCCTGAACTTTTGGGGCCCAGGGTAAAAAAAAAAAAGGACCCTTATTAAAATATAAAAATAATAATTTTACGCAAATATTTTTTCACTTTTTATTATTTAAAGTATTAATAAAGTGCAACATCTACAAACATATAAGAAAAAATAGTATCAACTATTTATTAAAAATTACTATTCTGCACCGATTTACACAATTTACAACAAAAACAATATATTTGTTTGCATCTTTTGACTACAATATCAATAGAAACTGATTTTTACTTGGAATATTGTTATAATCTACCTAATTATTACTATTATAATTAAATTTGTATTTCAATCTAAGCAATTTTTACTTTTTTAATGACTCAGTTAAAAAAATATTGATCTACAATATCAATAGAACCTGATTTTTACTTGGAATGTTGTTATAATCTACCTAATTATTATTATAATTCAATTTGTATTTCAATCTAAGCAATTTTTACTTTTTTAATGACTCAGTTAAAAAAATGTTGATAGTCAACTAACATTTTTATTTATTAAGAATATTCAACGGATCCAAAATAAAATGAAGGTTGGATGACTCCGCTATGGTCGAACCCAAAATCTCTAATTTTATATAACAACACCTTATTCATTGAGTCATAGAGTCAATTACAAAATTATACTAATACATTCTCTATTATACATAAATAAGGTTTGTTAATTAAATTCAAAGAACCCAAAATAAAACAAAGAGTCAATTACAAAATTATACTAATACATTATGGCCCTGTTTGATTGGTCTTATTCATTGGTGCTTATAACTTATGACTTATCATAAGTCATTTTAGATGCGTTTGATTTCACTTATGAGTGAATAAGTCATAAGTCATGTACAAGTCACTTAAAGCACATGTGAGTCATAAGTTATAAGCACTAGACATGATGCTTATTTCTACTTTTTAAAAATAAGTAAGTCATCTTCTTTTTATATCCCAAGATTACCCCTAATAATAATAATAATAATAATAATAATAATAATAATAATAATAATAATAATAATAATAATAATAATAATAATAATAATAATAATAATATAATATTATAATAATATTAATAATATAATAATATTAATATTAATAATATAATAATATTAATATTAATAATATTATTACTATTAATAATAATAATAATATTATTATTATTATTATTATTATTATTAATATTATTATTACTAATAATAATAATATTATTATTATTAATATTAATAATGGTAATAAGATTATTAATATTAATAATATTAATATTATTAATAATAAATAATAATATTATTAATATTAATAATATTATTAATAATATTAATAATATTAATATTATTAATAATAAATAATAATAATATTAATAATAATAGTAGTAATTAATAATATTAATAATAGTGGTAAATAATAATAATAATAGTAGTAGTAGTAGTAAATAATAATAGTAATAATAATAATAGTAGTAAATAATAATAATAATAATAATAATAATAATAATAATAGTAAATAATAATAGTAATACATAATAATTGTAATAAATGTAATAATAAATAAACATAATAATTGAAATAAATATAATAATAAATAAATAATAGTGAATAATGATAATAATAAAAATAAATATTAATAATATATAATAATAGTAAATAATATAATAATAATAATAATAATAATAATAATAATAATAATAATAATAATAATAATAATAATGATACAAAGAATATTTAATGATGAGGGTATTTTAGTCTTATATTTTAATCCAAAGACTTTTCACTTATCAATCAAACAATCACACTAACTTAAAGACACCATCAAGACTTTGAAAAGTTAAATCAAACAACACCAGTTCATAAGTCATCGTTATAAGTCATTAGCTATAAGTCATCATCATAAGTCATCATCATAAGTCATTTCTCATCGCCTAAATCAAACAGGCCTATATATATATATATATATATATATATATATATATATATATATATATATATATTATACATAAATAAGGCTTGTTAATTAAATTCAAAGAACCTAAAATAAAACAAAAGGTTGGATGACTTTGCTAGGTATTGAACTCAAAACCTCTAGTTTTATAGACAAAAACCTTATCCATTAAACCACAGTCAATTGCAAATATTTTTTTACATAATATATTATACTACATATTAAGGTTGTATACATAAATTTAGGGCCCCAAAAAATTGGGCAAATCGGATCCTCTATTCCAAAATGATGTTTCATCTTCTATTCCAACCGTTGGATGTGTGCCACATGTGCATAAAAAATCACTGGGTAATTAATGTTGTTTATTCACATGCACATGTGGCGCACATCCAACTGTTAGAATAGGAGATGGAACACCATTTTGGAATAAAGGATCCGATTTGAAAATTGGGGGCCCATGGCGATTGCCACTCAAGACATGGCTCAGGGCCGGGCCTGGCTCACTCGAGGAAAAAACTTTTGATCCCACAACCACGGTAGATTCTAGTAAGACTGGATGGAACCAGTGTAATTTTATTTTAAAAAAAATTTGTCTTTTAATTTAGTCGGTAAGGTAGTTCGTTCGACTAGCTGACGAACACCTCACCTTAACTAGTTGGCAAAAATTTAGAGAAGACTGTCATATAGATATTTTTCGTAAGACGAATTTTTTAGACCCGACCCACTGTGTATTGGGGTGAGCTAAACTAGGAGAGAATGAAAATCCAACTTACGAATTAAAATATGTAAAATGGTCTCACAAGAGACTTACTTCAAGGGGTAATGTTCGGGCTGGTCCCTTTTTTAACATTTTAATTCGTTCCAGTCCACTTTTTTTTTTTTAAATCGAAAAAATACACTTTTTGGTCAGAAAAACAATACCCTTAATAAAACCAAAACACGCACACATCAGGCATCCCAAGGCATCGGGATGCAACAATTGGGCATTGGAATGCAAGAATTGCACATCGGGATTCAATTTGAGATGCAACAATTGGGTATCAAGATGCGACAATTGGGCATCCAGATGCAGTGTCACTTTTTCAGATTTCATTTGGGCATCGAAATGCAAAAATTGTGCATCAAAATTTAATTTGAGATGCAACAATTGTTCATTGGGATGCAACAATTAAGCATCGGAATGCAGTGCAACTTTCTCAGATAAATTTGAGCATCGAAATGCAAGAATTGTGCATCGAAATTTAATTTAAAATGCAACAATTGTTATATTGGAATGCAATAATTGAGCATCAAAATGCAGTGCCACTTTCTCAGATTAATTTGGGCATCAAGATGCAAAAATTAGACATCAAAATTAAATTTGAGATGCAACAATTGAAAATCGAGATGTAACAATTGAGCATCGAAATACAGCACCACTTTCTCAGATTAATCAACAATAGCACTATTGTGACCATGATGACGGAGCCAAATAACTGCCGGTAGAAAGATCTTTGGCCTACGCAACAGTGTTAGTATAGCATGACCATAGAAGGAGGAAAAAACATAAATCATTTGACCCAGTATATTACAAATGATTGTCCCTCGCTAAAGCATAGATTCCCTCTAAAGGCCTCAACAATGTTGAGCTTTACCTTAGGAGAAGGAGGTCTAATCCAACAAATGAGAAAAATATTACCTTTCTTGCTTCTGTTTCGAGTTTAAGCTAATGTTGTTTGATGAACAATATTTTCTCCTCCATTGGAAGAAATGAGAGTATTTTAAAAACAATTTTATGAAAATGCCTTTTAACGATTAAAAAAAAGAAGGTGGACTGAAGCGATTACAAACTTTGAAAAGAGGATCAGCCAACAATTTTCCGTTACTTCAACTAGTATAGTTGAAAAGCAAAGAGAAAATCAATTTGAAATTCATATTTTAATACTTACACGTGATTCTAACATTCCGCATAACATTCAGCCATCTGAGTTTCTCTCACCTAACAAGAATATGAATGATGGAACCTGTATTGACAAGCCAAGCAGCACCAACTAATGTACAATCTATGTTCTGAATAAGAAGATTAGATTTTCGCAACTCAAAAACTTCTCAAGCCCGTGCCTGCTCTTCTTCTTCCCAATTTTGAAATGTGCTTTTAGCTGCAAAGAAAGCAGTGATGTACGCAAGTTCATTCAATCAACTTATCTATGCTGGTTCGTAAATACGTAGTAGTAGTAGTAGTAGCAGCATTGTCATAATCATATACCCTGCATTTACATGATCAATAAACCTCTTCAGATAAGAAGAAATTAAACAAAGCCTTTAGCATTATCTTTTGGAATCAGAAAACAAAATCATTTCAAATAGGAAGAATTAAGATGAAAACTGAATCACTCGGAAGATAAAGTATACGAGTTAATCCTATTATCCTAGCCTGTGAAAAAATAATTCTTCAGTTAGGGACTCACAGCACCAAGAAAGAAAAAAAGATTGTAGAATTAAGAGGCAAGGAATATACAGGGTTAATATATATTATGTACATACTGAAAATAGAATTTAAGATGGTGAAATGTGGGACTTATAGGGGCAGTAGCGGAATTCAATCACTCCAGTTATCTTCATCAAGCGCAGGAGTCTGCCCTTTTCTGTTCCATTCATCCTGCATGTCAACCCAAAGCAATATGAATAGTTGTTTTCTAGCTTGATAACAACTAATATCCGATACAGTAATATGTAATCTTACCAAGTATATGAATAAGCAGAATTCTTAACAAATAAATACTGGTTAGGGTTCTGTGTGTACCACATCATTAGAAATTGAATTGGATGGAGACCAGATGAGAATATGCCTGTCATTGCCACCTGTATACAATTCCTGCAAAAAGACATGAAGAAGTTGTTGCATCAAGTAGAGAGTGGAACCAAGCATTTTCATACACTATATAAACAATTCGAATAATGAAAACCAGGAAAATGCTAGGGATCCCAACAAAAATGTCCCAATTGATGTATCACAATCATGTGATTGGTTAGTCTATGAACCACAAAAGTGATTTGGTATTTGACCAATCGCATGCTAGACACAAAGTTGGGAGTCAAAATTGGACAGTAAGTTCACAATCAAAAAACTCATCGAAAGAGAGGAATAAGGTGGTACCTGATCCTGGGAGTTGTACCAACAACAGTTTACAGATTCGTAGTGTCCATGAAGTGTCATCTTAGTCTTGCCCGACCACACGTCAAATGCCTGAAGAATTCAGAGCATAATTATAAAATCACTTGCATTTTAAGTAGTAGACATAAGAGGGGTTGAAAATAATTGAAATGACGTACTTTTGCAGCAGTTGCGCATGGAACAAAAACAAGGGCTGAATCCTCCGTTATAGACAACTGTATGGCCCTGCTGGTTTGTAGACGCACAATTTCGTAGTGCACAAGCGTGTTGTAGCCAGATTCTATATCCCACAACCTTAACCTTGAATCAGAACCTAAAAAAAGTACAGAGGCACAGGAAAAATATGAGACTGAAGTAAAATGATGTGAAAAGAAATTAAAAAATCAGAGATACCTGGTGGAAAAGTATTCAACCAGTATTTAAAGAAGACAGTCTCGTCTCGTATTATTTCTTTTTCACTTTTTCTATTAGAAAAGTAATATCCAAACCACTAAGATCAGAAACCCTTATTCAAGGAAAGCAGATCAAGAAAGCTTTTGCCATGGCAGCCTGCTAACTAACTTCTTAAACACTGTTTTTCACATCTGTATTGCTATATACAAATATGCTTACATACATACATACATATACGTCACACTATGTGTGTGTGTATAATCTAAGGAATTATATTCTTACCAGATTGCCTCTTCAGAACAAGCAAGTTAAATATGATACTGATATTACAAAACGAATTTACTAAATTGTGCTAATGAAGATAAAGGTGAATTAAAATTATGAATAACAGGAAGGACCCACATTTGTAATACTATTCAAATCTGCCTCAAGTACTCAACTCAGCTCAAGCAAGCCTCATTCTAAACAACTTGTGGTCATCTAAATAAATTATTTTTTCACCATTGAAATGAAAAATATCATGAAGCTTATTCCAATTAGTTGGGAGAAAAGGCTGATTTGAGTTTTCCTCAGAAAATGCACCACACACAACTAACTACGCGAGCAATGAACTGAGATCATAAAAAGTTTGATAGGCATCATTGGTTGAAATAAATATAGAGTCCCTGCGCTCGTGGGCGCAAGAACATTGCACAGACCACAGTAGACCCTTCCTAGACCCCACACTGGCCGGAGCCTTGTGTACTAGGCAATCATTTTAGTAATTTACAGTTGAATGGATTTCCTACACAATTCGGGAATACCAGGCATGCAAGCTGACTACTTCACCTACTCAGTCTAGCTGGAAATGGAGGAAATAAAATTCATTTTTGTTTAATGTAAAAGCTACCAAGAGTTTTAACAAATATCGACATACATATGCATAGACATGCCTCTCTGTGCAGCTACATACAAAAGTTAACCTACTTGATCAGAAACATTTAGTTTAGCAAATCCAGCTCAACCTGCACTCAGAAGATACATGCCATCGTCGGTTACTTTCAGTCCAATAACAGCACCATAATGAGCAGTGGCACGATTCTGACTAGACAATAACCCTGGGTGAAGCCTTTGCTTAGCAGATCCCTTGACTTGACTGAGAATTCTGCTACTAGAAGACTGCTTTGAGCCATTCGCATTAGCAACTTTTTTTTGCGATGCACGGGCTTTTGCAGATGAACTCTGGGCTGATGAAGAGGCTTTTGAAGTTGACACCTGAGGAACACAGCACAATGTTATTGATAAGAGAACTCAGATTCAGCACCAGGTTTTATGGCTGCATAGAGCTCAATTCCCTTTCCATCAATGTTTTCCTCTCTATTTCTGTTGAACGCCTATAGTTTTCTCTTTCTCAACCATACTTTTCTTTTGCTTTCTATTATTATTATTTACTTTTGCTTTTCTCAATCCGTACTTAAAACAACCTTATGGATGAAGGATATCCCACATTGTTGGGCTTTAACCAATAAAGATAGATCAAAGCATTCTAAGAACAATGAAAAGAGAAAAGATGGAAGAAATCAATTGAAGAAGTTCAACTGTGTTCATTCCTCATATTAACAGCAAAGCTTATGGAGAAACGAAACCAAAACCCATAAAAGATATCCAGTTTTCACAATTTCCTTTTCAAAAACCTCATTACACCAGCAATGGCTCTGACGAGTTGCAACCCATATAAATATCCTGTTTTTACACTTATTCCTTTTCATTAACAAACAGGTGTCTGCTTATTCAATACGGAGGGCAAGATGTTACAACATTAGTTAATATGAAACAGTCAAATAGAAAATCTGGCAAGAATAAACTCGCTCTCCAACACCTATGATTTTGCCACTACTCAGAAATAGGTGCAGCTCAACATGCAAGTAAGGATGGCTATAAACAGAAGAATATTCTCTGTACTAAGTTAGAATCAATCATAAGGTCTCATGCATATACTTGCACATAATTGTGAAGACAGCAGCATTTACTGCAAACTTGGTTATGGCATTCCCATGATCAAATTCCACCGTATCCATAAACAAGAAACAGCAGCACATCCAAGTAAGGCTGGTTTCAAACGGAGGAATGCCCTCTCCATGAACATGCTCAGACGTAATTATGGAGACGGCAACAATTTAATGCATAAGCAGCTATAGAATGTTCATGATCAAATGTCCAAAGCCGAAATTGATTAGTTTAATCAATTGATCCTACAAAACTTTTCAACAACTATAAAACGTAAAATTATGAAAGGAGTGAAAGGGAGAACAAAACCTTATTATTCATACTGGTGCTTCCCAGGATAGGCGGTCGTCTTCCAAGCTGGGTATGGGACTGATCTAAAACAGAAAAACATCCTGCCCGTCTAATATCCCAAAAACGTATGGCACCATCACATCCCCCAGTTACCAATACCCATTCACTTGAAGTAGACCATTCCACTGCCATGACACCATCTGCCATCGTGAAAATAAGATACAATCAATAGAAAGTAAATGCATTGTTATAGGTTTATTATGTGTCGATATCACAACCAATCAATCCAATTCAGGTAAAGGTGGTGTAACCGGGGAGGGGGGGGAGGAGAGACCTTAAATACAACAAGAATTACAGAGGGACGTATATAAGGGAAAAAATAAACTATATCATGTACAGATATGAATACACAAGCAAAAACAAAGCCCTCAAGTAGGCGCTAGGTACAAACTAAATAAACTTTAAAATGCTAAAGAATCATGTTCAATCATCAAAGCCAAGACATCATAGAAGCACCCACAAAATCTTCGCCTGGGAGAGAAAACATTTGAGATGATTATTTTTAAGACTGAAGACAAGGAATGTACATGCTTTCTAGTAGCCAGAAAAAACCTCCAAATGTTCTTTAATTGTTCATCTAGAGTATATGTCACTACTGTCATACAATCCTTAGCAATTTCTTGCAAACATAAACATAAAGATTGGAGGGGAAAGAAAGCATATATGAATTGTCATACAAAATAATCCTACATCACCATAAATGGTTAAAAGAGAAGCACTTTCATCCTTCTATATCCTCACTCATTTCTGGGAAAGGCAAGAGAGTATTCATACTCTATAACTAGTTTGGATTAAAAAAACAATATTTGTCTGGCACTCTGGCTAAGAATAGGAGGTTAAGAATTTGAGTTAGCCAAATGCTTCGAGAATTTGGAAACTTGCAACACAAAAGTTTCCATCTACCTGGAACTAATAACTACAACGAAGAAAGTCTAACAGAATCAACAGATTATGGCAGTAACCCATCAGTTACCCCGATGACCAGACAATGTATGAGCAAATGCCCCTGAAGCCACATCGCAGAGTCGAACTTGAACATCTTCAGTTCCAGCGGCAATCAGCATGTGAGATGAGGACAACGAAGACATAGCAGTCCTGTAAACCTTTCCTGGCATTTTAAAATTCATCACCACCTAAAATGAACCAAAAAAATGAATATTACTTTTCACAAGGAAAAGATCATCTTAAGCATAAACAGGACAGATGTAAGTATGTAACGTTGTGAACTACGAGTTATGACAAGAAGGATAATGAGTCCATACCTGTGTGGTATTCGTATCCCAAACATTGATGCGATGATCATATGAACCTGTTACGAAAAGACCCGTGTCAATCGGATACCATATGGCCGACGATATCGCATATTTATGCCCGTTTTGATGCTGCTTATCTACAAATAGAATGGACTTATGCTTTGCAATCAGACCACCTCCCTCATAATCTGTTGCACGTTGAATATCATAAACAGCAACAGATGCATCTGCAGCTCCAGAGAGCAAATATCTTCCCTCTGTCAAATCAACCTGATTCATGATCAAACAGTCGGGCCATCCAAGATTTTAATAATAAGCATAAATTTTAACATGCATCTATTTCCAACTACTTGCTAGTAAAGTGAATGTAAGACTATTATCTTTCTGGTTTTTTTTTTTTTAGCAAGACTTCCATTAGTCTGGTTTTGTTATATGCAGAAGTGGCTTGCTTAATATACAAAAGTACAACAGTTATAAAAGCATAACCCTTCCATCCAAAAACAAAACTCATTTGACAAGTCAAAACTTTTAATATCGTACTTTTGCTACTTTAAATATTTCCTTTATACAATGACTAAAGTTTATATGTTTTTGTATGAAACGAAAGATAACATGTTTTTGAAAAGAAAGAAAAACTTGAAAAAGAATGTATGTTTGTAGCTTAAAATTTAGAAAGGTGACTCTTAAGATCTGTAACATGTTTCTGGAAGTATTTAAATATTTTCGGACGGAGGGAGTACAAATTGTTCTCGACTGTCTAATAATAGGAAAATAGAGCCCCTTTCTTTCTCTTCTAAGCTATAAAAGTAGATGAAAGAGAATCTCCATCCATCTATTCATTTCTTATCTATAATCCTCTCATTGCTCATCTTTATGCCTAGTTTACTTTCAACCTTACTTAGCACGAATAAGTAGTTTTCCGAGATGACAAAAATTTTTGCACGCAGCAACTTTCTTACGAAGGATTCCAATCACATATTCTCTCCATCCCACTTCGAATAATGAACTTATTAACATCAGTGCAACTAAAAGTGATTACTATAACAATAAATCTATCCACAACATAACTTATTTAAGATCCTATGGTCCAATCCACTCAGAATCCTTATTTGAAAAATCAAATACTCAAGACATACATAACTACCCTCAGACAACCATTATAACCAAGTTCGAATAACATCATCACTGTGCGCTTAATTCTGAAACGAGACTCTAGAACGGAACAACCCGAAAAGGAAGCTAGTACTTCTATAGTGGAACAAAGGGAGTACTCCCTTCTCCCAAAGAAATAGTATCATTTCACAAGTCCAACTTTTTTTTACATGCTTGTACCTTAAAAAATTTACACTATAATTTTATCCTTTTCTAGAAATGGAACTATTATTTTAGGTCAAAACAAAAAGGGAAAAGAGGGACTTTTTCTTTTTTTGGGTAAGGATGGAGTATAATATTCAGGGTGGGTCAAAAGCTGTAAGCTTAAAAGGGAAAAAGCCACTTAATTTACATTCAAACTAGTACTATAAGTAAACAACTTAACCTAATAAAGACAGAAAGTCATATACTCAAATAAAAGGGAGGGGGGGATTTCAAATTTTATGGAAGGTAAGAAAGCAGTTTAGATACAAAAATAATACCTGAAGAGAGTTAATGGAGCCACGGTGAGGGGAGAGGAGCTCTTTGTGATTGGAGAGGTGAAGAGAGGCGGCTCGATTCGATCGAAGGCGGCTCCTGAACAAATTAGGGGCGAGTTTACCCGATTCTCTATCTCCAATTTCCTTCCACCACCGCATTCTCCTCGCATCTTTCTCTTATCCCCCACCACCGCTACCACTACCAATCAATCACCGTCGCACCGGAGACTTCAAAATTCAAATTGCTTATCTTCTTCTTCCTCTGCTTGGGATTTCTGGTTAACAAAACTGGCGACTTTAGCCAAGTTGAGATAGAGAAGCAGTCAAATCCCTCTAAATTTTTGCCTTCTTACTGAAATCGCATATTACTCTCGTGAATATTAATTGTATTTAACTCACACATTTACACTGTCCCTTTTCATGCTTCACTCTACTAGGCCCGTTTCTTTTTTGTTTGTTGGGCCTCCATGTATAATGTTGAAGACAGGCCATAATAATGGGCCTATCAGCCTGAAGGCCCTAAACTATTTCCTTCTGCCTGCAGGTCTACCAAATCATAATACCGATCAATAGTTGGCGACAGTAAATTTTTAGTCAAAAAATTTTGTGCTTCTAGACTCGTGATATTATTACCACTCTTTAAAAAAAAAAACACTTTATTGTTTTACATTGTAGCCGAACCATCAAGTACTCCTCCGTTCCGGATAAATATTTTTACTTGCTATTTTAGGATGTCCCAACTAATGTTTCTAAAGACTTTTAATCTACCTATTATCTACCATTCTTCCTAATATACCTTTAAAGCTTCATTTAATATAACACCTCCCAAAGAAACCCAATTATTTAAAATAATTGAACTCAATTAATGTTCATGGGTATTATTGTTAGAACACATTTTACAGTACATCATTAATTATGTTTCTTAATTCCTGTGTTTTATCCACTAAAAAAATTTATCTAGAATGGAAGAAGTAAAAGAGAGAATACTGTAGAGTATCTTGGTTAAAAAAATGTGATGCAAGTAGCGTTGTCCTAGCAGCTTCATTTTCTCTCTCGTTTTTCCATCCTTTAATACGGAAATGCCTAGGTCCAATCTCATGGGATGAATTTACTACTCCCTGATGCTAGGTCCAATGGCTCGATATGTCTTAAACATTTAATGAGATATGACTTTCTAGTTACATTGCACATGCACACACACCCCCCCAAATGATAAGCTAGAGATATATTTTTCTAGGTGCTTATTGAGAAAAATTGTACCAAGTAATCACCAAGAGACTTTTCCAAGACAGCAGATTAAAACCAAAATCAACAAGATATTCAAGCAAGATAATAACTAGTAATCGCAGCAACAAAAATAACCACAAACAAGACAGCGATTTTTAACGTAGAAAACCCGAATGGGAAAAACCACGGGACCGTAGTCCAAGTCAAAACTTCTACTATCACAAATGGATTTACAAATGGGTTCTTCTCTAGTTATACTAGAGGATCACAAATTACATCAAGAACAACAAACTTAATTCTTGGATCACCACAACACCAACAAAGTTCTCAAGAGAAATAAATTGGTGGATAGCAATAACACCACTACAACAATATGATAAAGTGAGTTTAGAGAGTACCAACTTACAGCACAAAATTAAGGCTTTTGAGACACTCTACCAGCTGAATCGAGAGGCTTTGATGAGAGGAATCACACCCAAAACAAGGCAATGAATAGCTGCATTCTTCCTCCGTAGTTCTCCAAAAAAAACTACACTGTTTTCACTCTCTTTTCTCTCTCTATTTTGCTGATGTGTTTACTCTGTTTGCTGCTGTGTTTTCTCTCTAACTTGCTGAATTTTTCTCACTCTTTTGCTGCTCTGTTTCTCCCTTAAATAGCCATGTCAAGGATCTCCCTCAATCATTCTTGAAACTTCTGAAAATATCATTGAGAGTGGAAGTCTCGAAGCACCGAGAGAGACAATCTGTTTCCCTCTCTTTTCTTTTCTCTTCTCTTGTTTTTATTAATTTTTTTAAATTATTATTTGACTATTTAAACTATAATGAGTCATGGGTTGGGCCACCACATGGGCTGGACCCACACCTAATGATAAGCTAGAGATATATTTTTCTAGGTGCTAACTTAAGAGCTAAGGCTGAACAACCAAATGACCTACTCATACTCAATTTTGTGTCTTTATTCAGTTTTTTCTTAATAAATGGTTAAGTCAGAGTTTGTAGTTTCCAAAAAACCAAGTGTTTTAGGTGACGTAATTTTCCAAGGGCTATATTAAACAAAAATGATGGGACCCTACGTAAATATACACGGTAGATGTACCCCCACACTGTGTCAGGATGTGACGTATGTTGGCATTAAGTTAGTTTAGTTTTAATATTGCTTAGTCAATTCTGTTTAGATTGTTCTATTTTAATAATTCCTTTTATTTAGGATAGTGGCTTATGTTTGAATATTTCATTAACTACACTCCACATTTTTAGCTAGTGGTTTACTTGGTTGTTATCTGTATTTTTCCTTTCGTTGTAAGGCTTATAAAGGCCATCTATGAGTTCTTGAATAAAAGTAGAGAGTGAAGCATTCTCCATAATATATTGTGTGAAATTCGAGTTGTCAATTCTGGTATCAGAGTCAGGTTATACAAGCCTAATTTATGGAGTTTGAGGAGTGTTTTCTCTGCAAGGGTTCAAGGTTGCTTAGGAGTGAAACACTGTGAGGAAGAGAGAGTGTGAGTGAGGCACTACAAGAGAAATTGTGTATGTGTGTGTGTGTGTGTGAAGAGAAAGTGTGAAGATAGCAGAGACCAGCAACTTCGCGCAAGCTTGCATTCCTAAATTTGACGGAGATTGTGAGCATTGGAGCATGCTTATGGAGAATCTCATACGATCAAAGGAGTATTGGAGCCTCATTGAGACAGGGTATACAGACCCTATTGTTGGAGAAACATTGACTAGTGCACAGAGAAAAAACCTGGAAGAGTCAAAATTGAAGGATCTGAAGGTCGAAAATTACCTCTTCCAGTCTATTAACAAGTCTATCCTAAAGACAATTGTTAAGAAGGAGACGACCAAGCAGTTGTGGGATTCCATGAAGATAAAGTATCAAGGAAACGCCAGGGTACAATGTGCTCAACTTCAAATTCTTCGCAGAAGCTTTGAAGTGTTGGAAATAAAGCTTGGAGAATCTGTCACAGATTACTTTTCAAGGGTGATGGTGGTGGAAAACGATATGAGGAATTTTGGTGAAGACATGCCGGATGTGAAGATTGTCGAAAAGATCTTGTGCACCCTCGCTGAAAAATTCAACTACATCATTTGCTCAATAAAGGAGTCGAAAGACATTATTCATCTTTCTGTGGATGAATTGCAGAGTTCACTGCTTGTTCATGAACAAAAGTTTCAGAAAAAGGGTGGAGATGAACAAGCATTGAAAGTAACCTATGAGGAAAGAGCTAGTGGTAGAGACAGAGGTCGTGGAGGTGTCAGAGGGAGTGGAAGGGTCGAGGAAGAGGCTCGTTCAATAAAGCGCTGGTGGAATGCTATAATTGTCATAAATTAAGACACTTTCAATATGAGTGTCTTGATTAGGAGAAGAATGCAAACTATGCGGAGTTGGATGAGACCGAAGATATGTTACTAATGGCATACATAGATATGAACGATGACAAAAGAGAGCAGGTTTGACTTCTCAATTCCGGATGTAGTAACCATATGAGTGATCACAAGCAATTGTTCAGTGATCTAGATGAAAAATACAGGCAGCATGTGAAGCTTGACAACAACTCCAAGATGTCCGTAATGGGGAAAGGTAACATCAGGTTACAAATAAATAAAGTTGCAGATGTGATCACTGATGTGTATTTTATTCCGGAGTTAAAGAATAATTTGCTCAACATTGGACAATTACAAGAAAGAGGAATGACAATATTGATTTCAGAATAACACATGTCAAATGTATCATCCTCAAAAAGGCCTGATCACGAACACTTCTATGACTGTTAATAGAATGTTTATACTTATTGCAAATGTGCTGCCTTTAGTTTCTACATGTTTTAAAACTGCCACAGAAGATACCACTCAGCTATGGCATTTTTGATATAGACACCTTAGCTATAAAGGGCTGAGAACACTGTAATTTAAGAAGATGGTGAAAGGGTTGCCAACGATCAAGACACCAAGCAAATTGTGTCGAGATTGTGTGAGAGGCAAGCAGCACAGAGAAGCTATACCAAAGAAACGTATATGGCGTGCTTCACATCCACTCCAATTAGTTCACTCGAACATATGTGGACCTATTACACCTTAGTCGAGCAGCATGAAAAGGTACATAATTAGTTTCATAGATGATTTCAATTGAAAGTGTTGGGTTTATTACTTGGTTGAGAAATCACAAGCGCTTGCTGCGTTCAAGAATTTTAAAGCCTTAGTTGAAAAGGAAATTGGTTCATACATTCAATGCTTACGAACTAATAGGGGTGGTGAGTATAATTCACAGCAGTTTAAAGATTTTTGCAGTACTAATGGTATTCGTAGACAATTGATTGCAGCATATATACCACAACAAAACAGGGTGGCAGAGAGGAAAAATCATACCATCGTGAACATGGTTAGGAGTGTGTCAACTGGAAAAGGAGTTCCTAAGGTATTTTGGCCTGAAGCAGTTAATTGGATGGTTCACATTCTCAATCGAAGTCTAACATTGGCTGTAAGAAATGCCACCCCTGAAGAAGCATGGAGTGGAGTGGAGTGGAGTGAAACCGGCTGTGTACCATTTTTGTGTTTTTGGTTGTATTGCTCACGCACATATACCAGAAGCAAAGAGGATGAAACTCGATGATAAGAGTGTCAAGTGTGTGATGTTTAGGATGAGTAAAGAATCCAAGCTGGCTTACCGGTTGTATGATCCAGTTGAAGAATGCATTATTATTAGTAGGGATGTGGTCTTTGAAGAGGATGAGAGTTGGGAGTGGGGCAAAGATATAGAGGTAGTAAAATTAGATACTTTAAGATGGAATGACGCTAAAATAGTAAATGACGAAGGGCAAGGTGTTAAAGAAGAAGAAAACAGTTGTGAAGAAATTAGTTCCTCCTTAAATGAACCAACAGAAGAAGCAGAGGTTCGAGATGAAAGAAGAATAACAAGAACACCAGCCTACTTTGAAGATTATGCCAGTGGAGAGGGTTTAGGTTTATCAGATCAAGAAGAAGGACTGCATAATATGGTGATGTTTACTTCTGCGGCTGATCCAACAAGTTTCGATGAAGCTTGTAGGGAAGATAAGTAGAGAGTAGCAATGGATCAAGAAATTCAGTCAATTGAAAATAATGGTACTTGGGAGCTACGTGATTTTCCAGATGGAACCAAGACAATTGGAGTTAAATGGATATACAAAACTAAGTTGAATGAGAAAGGTAACATAGAAAAATTCAAGGCACGTGTTGTTGCAAAGGGGTATGCTTAAGAGTATGGGATAGATTACACTGAAGTCTTTATTCCAGTAGTGAGGTGTGATGCCATTCGAATGGTGGTTGCTCTTGCTGCACAAAAGAGATGGAAGGTGTATCAACTTAACGTAAAAAGTGTGTTCCTTTATAGAGAGCTCAATGAGGCAGTTTATGTGGATCAACCACAGGGGTATGTAAAGAAATACAATGAAGGAAAAGTATACAAGCTAAAGAAGGTCTTGTACGGCCTCAAGCAAGCTCCCCGCGCGTGGTACAGTCACATTGAAGCCTATTTTGTCAAGACAGGATTTGAGAGATGTCCGAGCCCACTTTGTTCTTGAAAGCTGGTGAAGGAGGTAATTTACTTATCGTAAGCTTGTATGTTGATGATTTAATCTTTATTGGGAGTGATACGAATATGTTTGAAGCTTTTAAAAGATCCATGAAGCTTGAGTTTGACATGAGTGATTTGGGGGAGATGCATTATTTTCTTGGAATTGAAGTGTCTCAATACAGGGAAGGGATATTTATATGCCAAAGGAAGTATGCAAAGGAGATTTTAGAAAGATTTAAGATGGAGAAATGTAACTTAGTTCGAAATCCCATTGTTCCTGGAGTCAAGTTGATCAAAGATGATTTCGGTGAGAAAGCAGATGCATGTCTCTACAAACAAATGGTGGGTTGCTTAATGTATCTAGCTGCAACTCGATCAGATCTTATGTATGTACTAGGTTTGGTGAGTAGATTTATAGGAAATCTTTCAAAGCAGCATATGGATGTGATAAAGAGGGTGTTTCTTTACATTAAGGGGACTGTGGATTTCGGAGTTATGTACAAAAGGAATGGGAGTGAGAAACTGGAAGCATACGCCGACAGTGATTATGCCAGAGACTTGGATGATCATAGAAGTACATCGGGATATGCTTTCATGTTTAGTAGTGGTGCAGTATCATGGTCTTCCAAAAAGCAACATGTTGTCACCTTATCAACCACGGAGACCGAGTTTATCTCTACTGCAGCTTGTGCTTATCAAGCTGTGTAGATGCGTAGAGTTCTAAAAAACTTGGTCATGAACAGAAAGAGGGTACAATTATATATTGTGACAACAGCTCAGCTATAAAGCTATCAAGGAATCTGACGTTGTACGGAAGGAGCAATCATATAGATATACGATTTCATTTCTTCAGAGACCTCACAAAGGAAGGAGTTGTCAAGTTAGTTCATTGTGGTTCACATACTCAAGTTGCAGATATCATGACGAATCCACTGAAGTTAGAGTCCTTTGAGAAGCTTCGCGGAATGCTAGGAATGTGTGAGATGCCAAGTTTAAACTGAATGCAAGGTGTGTTTAGTTTGGGAAGGGTATGTTGGGTCTGCTCATCAAGTTAGTATAGTTTTAATATTGTTTAGTCAATTCTGTTTAGATTGTTCTATTTTAATAATCCATTTTATTTAGAATAGTGGCTTATGTTTGAATATTTCCTTAACTACAGTCCACATTTTTAGCTAGTGGTTTACTTGATCGTTATCTGCATTTTTCCTTTCGTTGTAAGGCTTATAAATGCCATCTATTAGTTCTTGAATAAAAGCAGAGAGTGAAGCATTCTCCATGATATATTATGTGCAAATTCGAGTTGTCAACGTGGTCCTAATTATGTGGTCATGTTCTCTGAGGATCGACGACCATAGGAGGACTGAAGACCGAGGATCAGGCTAGTTGTCATTTAAGTAGATTGGTTGCCGAGGACCGAGCAAGCGACCAATGAGCGGGATATATCCTCAACAACCAGGGTTTGACCCTCGCTACAGGCCTTGTAACACCCCGAATCCTCTTATGCATGATTTACTTGGTTTATGTGTTAAACTTGCTTCATTAACATGCTAATTGAATTATGCTTTGCTTGATATGTTAATTTCATATTTATGGGAATTATTATATTTGTTATACATTGATAAATTGATCGTTATGGCTCTTGACATCGATTTGAAGTGTTAGAAATGTTGTATGATCACTCCTAGGTGTACCCAAGTGTCCAAACCAATGAGATAGAGTAAAAATAGAAGAGTGTTGGACAGAAACTTTGGCACGGCCGTGTGCCTTTCTTTGGCACGGCCGTGCGAGAGGACCAAGCCTTTTCCAGAATGTTTGGCACGGGCGTGCAGCTTACTTTGGCACGACCGTGCGAGAGTGGCACGGCCGTGCGAGTTCCTTGACGCGGCCGTGCAAGTCGTGCTGAACCAAAAAGTCAGGATTTATGAATTTACCTTTATACCCTTAAAACTTAATACATGTGTGGCTCTCCTTGAGCCACCACACTACCCCTTCCCAATCTGATTTTTCTACACATATTTGAGTGGAGAGACTTCACCTTCTCTCCATTTCTTCCCTCCAAATCCCCCATTAGAGCTCCATAGAGTGTGTGTGTGAGAGCTTGGTGAGACTAGTGTGTGTGTGTGAGTTCCCGGAGATCCGACCGTCCGATCAACGATCCGAGACCGTCATTGTGTTGGGGTTGAGCTAGGGAACAACTTGGGTGGCTTTGATCTTACTTTTGTTGTGTTGATTTTCGTCACGAGGTAAGTTACTAAACCCCCTTTGTATGCTTAAGCTTCAAAGTGTGTTAGATCATCAATATTATTGTATAACTTGCTTTATATGTTATTTTCATGTACAAATCTCTAGGTTGAGGTGGGTACATTGTGCTTGTGCTATGAGTATGTGTTGGATGGTGTCAATGAACCAAGGTTGGCATATAAATGTTAGGATTGAACAAATGGAGAACTTGAGACTTGAAAATGGGTGGTCTTGCACTTAGCATTGAAACCCTAATCTAGCAAACTGTAGTAATGACTCCGAGAAGTAGATTTTAGGGAAGATTATGACTCCCCGAATAACATGTTAGATTACTACGAGGTTTAGAGTCCGAATGATCGAGATTCTAGTCCTCTGTACTTTTAATACTGTTAAATTAGAGACTCGTGTATAGCTCTGATGTGTTGAATCGAATGTTTACATATTTGTTAAATGATGATGAGTGATGGAATAGAATAATCTACTTGTCATTTGTCAAGTTCACTACTTTTGAACTCGACGGTTATTTGCATTAGATGAATAAGAACATCTATTTGTGCATTGTGTAAGTCCAGCTGGCGTCGTTGGTTGAGTAAGGTAGGACGACCTATGGCCTTCACAAATTAACGTTTGTGATCGCCATAAGTCGCCGTACCAGAGTTGCACACACCCCTCTTCTGTTGGCCACAGTTGAGAAGTAGCCCCAATGTTGTAGCAATACGCATGGCTTTGGTTTGCTAAGTTTGAACTCGATAGGTTTATCGGGGACGTCGATACCACACACACGGGTATCGAGGACACGTTTGGTTATTTTGTGTATTGCAGGAGCAACGCAAAGAATGGACAACGAAATATCATATCCTTTATAATGTGGTTTATTACAAGCACTTATGTGAATATCAAGGTGCTCGTTGAGATATGTTACATGTGTATATCAATATGATGTTATATGTTGGTTGTGATATATAAATGAGCTGAAATGTTAAAGTTATCGTTGAGCATTATGCCATGTCATATAGTTGCATTTAGTAACTTATTGAGTTTCGACTCACCCCGTTTATTGTTTAATTGTTTTCCTTAGATCCGAGCCAGGCGGGAAGTTCGCGGTGAGGTCGATTGGTTCCACCACTTAGCTTGCAGGTGGCCTTTTGCTTTGTTGGTCATGGAACTCTTTTGTTGATAGTTAGACAATTCTTTTGGTGAGGATGACTGGTAAAGTAAAGTCATGTAGACTTTACTTGGGTAGTATGTATACTCTGTTTGTACCTCTTATTCTTTTGGTAGCCGACACGTGTATGTCGAGCTCGTACACTCTATTATACGTTTAATCTAGTTATTTTCCCAAGCATGACGTAGCTTGTGGTTTTTGTGTATAGTTGGTTCCGGCATGTTGTGGCCGAGGTAGTTAATATTATTAAAGATGTTTCCTCAAACTTATACTTGTGCTTTGTTAGTTGGGTTCCGGCTGTAACATCGCCGATGATTGATTTTTCTTTATCAAAGTTTTTGTTATTTCGGTTTTGTGGTGAGCACGGGTCGTTGCGCCACGTGTTTTTATTATTTTTTTATCGTTTATTGTTTGTTGTTTTGGCGCGTCGACCTCGGGATTTCGCATTGGAATCCGGGTCGGGGCGTCACAGGCCTTCCCATTGGTCACTCAGCAAACATCTTCATCCCTTGACAAGCAGGATATGTGGCTATTCGATAGTCGAGCATGGACTGAGATGCCAATCCTTAGATAAATTAAAGCATCCAATGTCATTTAAATGCCACATTCAATGAGACAATGACCTAGGGTGAATTCTGGCGAGGTATCTCAATCCCATTGGCCATCATCATTGACGGTTTTCACATAGTATTACGACTACCTGGATTTGCTTGGTTCCCAAGAAAAGGTTAGATATTTCCATTTGATTCCGTGACAGACCGCACTCTCCCATGGGCAGAACCAATCCTCCTGCTGACACGTGGCAATTTAGCTAGAATTTAGAATACATTCGCTGAACTATAAATACAAGGTAATTTTTGACATTTATTCTTTTTGGACAATTACTTTTCATACTTCATTTTCCACTCTGACATTCAATACAGAGCATTAACTCCTCCATCTCCATAGTGCTCAAGGTGTTTTTTTGGGCATGTCGTCGGAAAACACTTATTTTCTCACCCCTCTCTTACTCTTACACCGGAGGGTTTTGAGTCAGGCCAAGCCCCGACTCCCTCACAGTGCTTTTTTGTCAATGCAGGAACCATATATCCTTCATCACAAGCCAGATCATCATCCCATGAGCATTTACGTAGACAGTAGATGTAGTTACCCCACTTTTTAGCGTGATAAAAAAAACAACCTGCTGACTAAAGTGTATCAAATAATAACAAGTGCTACTAAATACCTATTAGAATAAGTCATACCAATTGTAATCATTTATCCTTGATGTTAGTTCCTTCTTCTTCTTTTTTTTTGTTTTTTTTTGTTTTTTGGTGGGGGTCGAGGGAGGAGTTTAGTTCTTAAATCTTTACTTTCATGGAAACATAGCTAATGAGGTCTCAAAGGGACCTAATTAATCAAAACTAGTTCTTTGGGGCCTATTTGTTAAAATTAAAAATGAAGTTTTGAAAATTGATGTCTAAAAAAGTAGAGGTAAAAACATTAAGTCATCACTTTTTTTACTTAAAAGTTTGGTCATTTTTAAGGATTAGTCAATTTATTAAGTAATGTAATATTGCATTCATTATTAAACAATTTTATTTTTAAATTTACTTAAATTTTTCTTAATTAAGTTAACAAATAGGCCTTTATATTAAGTCTAAATTACCCTGACTTTGAATGGAATCTTTACATCTTTGATGGCCCAAACAAAGGAAATTAAGGGTGGTAGATCGGTTATCAAATATGAGTTGGTTAGATAGCTTTTATATAAGGCTCATTATATGAAGAAGAGATCCCGGCCGGCCTCTTTTTTAAAATGAAAATTACAAATGGGACGAACTAGCTAGTGAAACGAATGTAGCAAAGACAGAACAGAAAAGCCCACCCACCCAGATCAAAGTATCACTCTTAATTGACTTGAAAAAAAGTAAAGTGGGGACTCTTGCCTTGTTGCAGGTCCAACTACAAAGCTGCAACTGCAAAGGGTGAGTGAGAGAGAGCCAGCCAGCCCATCAAGACAAGGAGGAGAGGAAAGATCTTTTTCAAGGCAAATTGTCAAAGACGTCAACCGATCGAGATTACAGACAGCATAAAATTAGTTTATGAAATGAAAAGATTATATCTGTCATGTTTGATAGATTTCTGCTTTTATGGAGTATATTTATTGAAATGTTATAGCAAATTTTCTACTTATTTGAAAACTTATTACTCCCTCGTCTTAAATGTTTATTTATAAAAATAAAAAAAATAAAAAAAAATTTGTCCTAAAATAAGTGTTTATCATTTTTATTTTTTTAATGAAGTTACTAGATTTATTTTGTCAATTGATGTGCACTCGCAAGTGGTGTTTCTCATGATTTTAATTTTTTTTATTAACGTCCATAGATAAAAAAAAAAAAAATTAAGTGTTGTTAGCAATAGGTAAAAAAAAAATCATCAAAGAACATAAAAATATATTTATATAAAGAAATATTAAAGTTATGATACCAATGAGATTTGAACCCACCATTATTTTGGACATGAACATTATTATTATAACTTAAACCAAGACAACCATATCAAATTCGTATTATATCTATGAAAAACATATTACATAACATAAATTTGAGTGGAGTCCTGTGACCTCACACCTTATCAGGTGGCTCCGCCACAAACACTCACAATACTGTACTATAGACAATAAGGATATTTATGTATATGTGTTGCTAAAAAAATTATACTATTAGCGCTCCAATTATCAATCAAGACACTCTAAGTACTGCTCCCGTACATTATGCATTCTATATGATTAATTGGTTGAAAAATTGGAATATAACCTCTATGTTTCAAACTCATGATATATGAGTTGTATTTAATATAAATCCAAACTCGACCCTAAACTACAAACCTAAAAAATATATATATACACACATATGTATCAGAGAACATCTATTTTTGTTTGCGATAACTAAACTAAGGATGCTAACATATACTCCCTCGGATTCTAACTTTTTAAATATTGTAGTTTTGGATCTCTATGTTTCTTTTTAATTGTATTAAAGTTATTTAGACCATTATGCATGACACGTAATTAGATAAATATTATTTTTTTCAAAAAGAAAGAAAAAGATTGAAAAGATATGATGATTTAATACTTAAAGTTTAAAAATGTGACTCTTTTTTCAGGACAAAACAAAATGAAAAATGTAAACTTTTTTGGAATAGAGGGAGGAATTCTCACATAAATTAAATGATACTCTCTTAATGTCCCTCAGTGATGTTATTGAGTAAAAAAAAAACATTACTATTATTGAAAGACGAAAGTGAATTATTTTCATGATGTGTTAAGATTCTAAAATTAGTAAGGCTGTAAGACTAACAATTTTTTTTAAAAGAACATTCTAAGAGAATTAATGAAATTAAAAAAAAAAATTCCAGTAAAACTAAATGAGGAGAAAATATCAAATTCACAATGCATATACAGTTTTAACTAGCTATTAACAACCTCTGTATTTATACATTATTCACTAAACATTGTATAATGATTTTCTTGGTTTATTGGTAGCAGCTTGGTAGGTAAATAAAGGTACGGATCATCCAAAAAGAATCAGTTGGGCTGATATAGCATGCAACCCACCAACCTTGTACCTAATAATATTAAAACATAATCTAAACAATTTTGAATTAAAAATGAGGAGAAATTCGGGCTGATACCTTGCAGTGAATTTTTAACCGCTTTAGTTTCCTATAATTGTTTCAAACTGAAAAAATACATTTTTATTGCGAATGTCGTCTATACCCTTAAGAAACACACAATGTGCATCACGATGTACAAATTACACTTGCATCATGATGCACAAATCGATGCATCACGATGCACAAATTGATGATATAACTGAGTTTTATTTTTCTAAAATAGGTGAGTGAGCGGAAGCCTGCTTCCCTCTCCTAATTGACTGACTTTAGATCGTGACAAAAACCAAAATCATAGGCCCAAATCTCAACAACTTCTGAAATCGCAGACTAAGGACTGTCTAAACGATTGAGTCCACCTTTTGTGATTCAATCCAGTGGATCTTCCCGAAAAATGGATGTATGCTTCAGAAAGAAGGCTCAAAGGCTCATTCCCCTCTTCAAATTCCATAGTGGATCCCTTTCTTTTAAAAAAAATTGGAAAAGTCAATTGTAAGGCATTTCGATGCGGGACTGATCCAGAGAAAGAGTTGTTGTTGTTGATCGGAGTTGCTGTTGCGTTGTTGCTGCCCTAGTTTTGGCAAAGAGGGAGCCGTCTTTAAGTTGTTGGGGGTATTTTAGGAATAAATTATTCATTTATCCACCAAAGTGAACTTTAACGATTTGAAATAAATATTATGAATTTTAGCGATTGAATATCCAAGAAAGTGTACCGACTCACAATTTTTTCATAAAAATGTAAGTGTCAATTTACAATATTCTTTCTTTGGAAAATTGCTGGCCGGTATACTTTGGAAAATTTTTATTCTCTTCAGTCCATCCTTTTTTTTTAAACAAAAAAAAACACTTTAAAAATTATCTTTCTAAAATACCCCCATCTCTTTCATCCAAACAACTATAGCGTCCTATAAATTTTTAATTGCACCATAAATATAAATCTACTCACTCTTATTCTATGCATCATACTTTTTGCTGATGATATCATGATATGGGGCAGTTTAGCATTGGATATTCCATCTTTCGTTTGTGTTATACTTGAATTTTCTACTAATAGACTTTCTGCAAGCTCCTATCTAGTATATTTCAAGGTTCATTTATACGAAGTGTCTGAAATCTCAAGTGTAGTTTCATGGTTCATTCATGCGAAATGTTTAAAATCATGGAGGTTAAGACTCTTTGCGAGTTCCGACTGGTTCGCTAAGGCGCGCTGCGATGTTGCTCCGTTTGGTATCGCGATGCCCAATTGTTGCATCTCAAATTAAATTCTGATGCTCAATTTTTGTATCTCGATGTCCAAATTAATTTGAGAAAGTGGCACTGTATTTCAATGCCAAATTATTTGCATCCGATGCCCAATTCTTGTATCTCGATGCCCAATTGTTTGCATCCCGATGCACAATTTTTACATCATAATGCCAAATTAATCTTAAAAAATACACTACATTTCGATGCTCAATTAAATTGAAAAATAAATAATTAATAGCTGGCGTTCAAAGTATCATTATACTACTAGTAAAATAAATAATTATTAACTTGATAGTTGAAATGAAAATAAATAATTATTAACTTGCTAGTTAATAATTATTAACTTAATAGGCAAGTGACTTTTGCAAAGAGGATGAATGGGTTGCTGCGGATGCTCGCCCCAGCAAGGTGAGGCAGTCTTAATTTTTTATTTTGCACCCTCCTTGCTAAGGTGTGCATCGACTAATTTGCTAAGGCGCGCTGCGATGTTACTCTATTTAGTATCGCGATGCCTAATTGTTACATTTTAAATTAAATTCTAATGTCCAATTTTTGTATTTTGATGCCTAAATTAATTTAAGAAAGTGACACTGCATCCTGATGCCTAATTGTTGTATCTCAAATTGAATTGCGATGCCCAATTCTTTTATCCTGATGCTCAAATTAATCTGAAAAAGTGTCACTGCATTCGATGCCCAATTATTGCATTCCGATGCCTGATAATGAGAGCATATTTTAATTTCATTAAGGATATCGTAATCTTTTTACTTTAAAAATATATTTTTTGATTTAAAAAAAAAAGAGTAAAATAAAGAAATTACAAATATCGAAAAATGACCCCCTTCTTTTTAAAAGATAAGGAAAAATAGGCCTGCAGAAACGCAATGGAGGTCTACGGTCTATAACACAAAAAGACAACAACATGTTTCATGCAATACAAAAACGTTCACTGTTTATATTTTGTCCATTATTGGCCCAGCTCAGCTCCCAAAGTTATCCATGCAAATGTTCCACGATTTGCTCAGGGGTCTTGATTAATCCAGGAAAAGCTACTTTTTTATTTTATTTTTATCATTATGCTATTTTAAAAATATTAATTAATCATAGTAGTATTTAATTTACCAAAACAATCGTTGTACTAATAAATACACTATATACTAAACCTAATTCGTTAATATTAGTTGAAAATTTAACAGTGTCCAATCATGCTTAAACGAATATTTTGGTACCCACTTTGCCAAAAAAATTAAAATTTTCATCTCTCCAATGGGATATTGAGAGAGATATAACTTTCGCTTACTTGTTTTAGAGGGAGTTTATACTGCAAAAAAAAAAAAAAGAGAGAGAGAGAGAGAGAGTGTGTGTGTGTGTGCATGATCGTTGAGGGATTGAGGGTTCGATCGATTTTCATTTTGCGTCAAAAAATCTTAATCACAGCAACAAGGTTCAAATTTTTTTTTTTTGTTGCTGAAACAAGTCTAATTTTTGAAGAATGTTTCACCTAAAAATAATTTTGTTTTGAAAATTAAGCCAATATATTATTTGACTTAAAAGTACACTCTTATAATACGCTGTTAAAACTTTAAAAACTATTTTAATCCTTAACGCATGCAAAACAAAGAAAGTATGGAGGTGGGTGTAAAAAAACCGTGATACATAAAGGTGGATGAGTATGGATATAATTAAGAGTTAGCTAATGTTAAATATAAATTATTTTAAAATT
Source organism: Platycodon grandiflorus (assembly GCA_016624345.1). Classification (NCBI taxonomy): domain Eukaryota; kingdom Viridiplantae; phylum Streptophyta; class Magnoliopsida; order Asterales; family Campanulaceae; genus Platycodon; species Platycodon grandiflorus. The sequence goes on from CM028362.1 coordinate 28,377,261, forward strand.
AAAACAATTTTATGGTCGTAATACAAAACTACATTATGTAATGATGTCTAACATTCAATTTAAAAGAATTATTGAACAACAAATGTCAATGACCGAATATGTGACATGTGCCCTTCAAACATGATGAGGTATTGGATGGTGCACGAGCCTGAAGTATACCATGTATCGTGCAATTTCATTACGAGTAATGCTATAGATATCTAAAAAGTATTAAAAAAATTTTGTACTAAATAATGTGTTAGTTAATGTGGTACAAAAAACTAAATTAAAAATCATAATTAATGCATCACGTCAGCTAATACATCATTTAGTACAAAAAATTTGATACTCTTTAAGTACCTACAGTATTACTCTTTCATTATTGCTACTATTCTCTCTCCTTGTTTTTTTACTCTTTCGTAAAGAGCCATTCCTAACTCGTGATTATTTACAGATAAAACGACACAAATTAATTAGACTAGTTCTTTCTCAACATAAAGTTGCTTTTTTGATAAGAAACAATTGTAAACCCAGCACAATAAAAGATAGCTTCACTTTCACGTCTTGACAAAATTTCAACAATTGTCTCTCGTCTCTTGAAACTTGATCTCCGAGTTTCAATTTAAACAATCTGTACAAGATGAAGTGAGTTAGCTCTCATAACTCAATACAACAGTTATTATACATGTCATATAATTAAATCTTCTTCATTGTAAATTAGAGTTTGGAAAATCCCCAAAACAATCAGTCCTTATATGCTCTAATTTTGTCATTAAGCTCACGCAGTGAACTCTGTGTAAAACAGAAACCACTTGACATATACAATCTCTCAATAATCTAAAATTGAACATTTCATTTCAGATTTGAATTTCTTCTTTAATTGTCAATTCAAGTTGGGTAGTGTTAGCTCACCTTCCCATATTATGACAGAGTGTAAATTATCCTTGTAAAATACTCCATGACTAATGGAGTTTCTTTAATTCAAAAACAATTGGTGCCAATCTCACTGTCGTTATCAAGCTTAATCTAATCTTAATTTAATTACTCCTATAAACATTATACAGAAACAAACAAACCCAATACAAAGCACGAAGCAATCAAACAGAGAGAATCTGTGTACAGCTCCCAACCCCCCTGTAACCTCCTTCGCCCCCATACCCATCACATGTTAAACCTCTCCCCACACACACACACACACACACAGCGAGAGCAGATATTGCACATTTTCCTTGAAATTCAAAAACGACCCACCAATAATCAAACTCAGATCTCCAAACCCATTTCATTTCTTGTAATTTTTTCAAAAATCCCACGAATAATTGCTACAGTAACAGCACAGAAGGGACACCCTCTCCTTTGAAGTTGCTTTCATGGCTTAATACTCATGGATTTTGTGGTAAGTCCAAAGCTCTTTTCTCTCTCTATTGTTTCCCTCGCCAGTCATTTTCGTCGTCTACAGTCATTTTCGTCGTCTGCGTGCTTTGTTTTCTCCTTCAACTTTCAGCTTTTCAATGTCTTTTTCCTCTTGTTTTCTTTCAAACTCTACCCTCAAAATTCCTTCTGTTTCTTACAATTTGTACACCTTTCGTAGACCTCTAAACGTTTGAATTTTGTAGTATACCCACTTAATGTTTTAATTATGCGGTTTGAATTGTCGATTTTTGTTTGATTTTGTGCTGGCCTACGTAAGTTTCAGATCTACCTGGACATTATATGTTATGAGATCATATTGCTAGCCTTCAATGTGTTTGTGTGTGGGTTAGGAGATTAAATGGCAATATTGGCTTTCATTTATTCAGGTGTACCCATGAGATAACAGGTTGACCAGTGAGTAACATTTTGTGGAAGAAGAATAGGGAGGAAAGCTTAGACAAACACTAACAGAATTTTGGGGAGAAAAAGAAAAAGAAAAATAAAATGTTGTGTGCTTGCTCAGGAGAGCAATTCAAGTTAGAAGAGCCTGCCCCGCGGTCACCGGAATCATTAGCCACCAGGGATTTCTCGGCGAGTGGTCTTTCGTCTCGAACTGGGACTATTGATTGGGATTCAAAATTTGATGATGCACAAGTGGATGAAGCCGAGTCCACTCTTAAAGAAGCTCTTTCTTTAAATTATGAGGTGTTAATTTAAGTGGTTTTTTACAGTTAACATTTCTTCTTGTTAGCCGAGATATTTTTTGCTTTGGCATTTAAATGTTAATTAATATGCTTGCAGGAAGCTAGAGCATTATTAGGGAGACTTGAATATCAAAGAAGGAATTTCGATGCTGCTCTTCAAGTGTTTTATGGAATTGACATTAGAACTTTATCACCGAGGATGACTAAGGCTATTAGTGAGAGAATCCGGGTACGTAATTCGCGATCCAAAAGTGAGCATGTGCTGGTAGGTGCAATGTCGCTGCATTCTGTGAGCCTGCTTCTTGAAGCAATCCTACTTAAAGCGAAATCATTGGAGGAGCTGGGGCGAGCGAAAGGTAGGTTTTGGTCATTGGCTTTTTACAGTGATTTTGATAAAAGAATACTTGGTTTCCAAGCTTGAATATGTTTGTGAATCATTTTCTCATTTTTATAAACTGTTTCGTAATGTTCTGATTTGGTATGTTTTAAGTTATCATTTTTGAGTCGGTACTATAACATTTTTGGAAATGGTTCAACTGAAACTTACTATTATCCGTCTGCTTGAATGGGTATGCACGAGCTTGATGGTTATGATTTGATTTCTGTGCAGAAATTTTTGTTAGTTGATACTAATGGTTTTCTTTTGGGTTTCATGATTAATCAGAGGCTGCGAGGGAGTGCAAATTGATTTTGGATATAGTTGAGGCAGCATTACCTAATGGAATAACTGAGGGCATTTTTGAAGATTGCAAGTTGCAGGAAATGTTGCACAGAGCACTGGAATTGCTACCCAAGCTGTGGGTTCAGGCTGGCATTCTGAATGAAGCTATTGTTTCATATAGAAGGGCTCTAATCAAGCCGTGGAATTTGGATCCCCAAAGGTTAGCGAATGTACAGAAAGACTTGGCTGCAATGTTACTCTATGGAGGTGTTGAAGCAAGCCTTCCACCTCAGTCGAAGCTATGGGATCCAACAAATCCTAAGAACAATACAGAGGAAGCTATTCTTTTGCTGTTAATACTCATGAGAAAGGTGCTGTGTGGTGAAATAAAGTGGGACACGGAAATTATAAACCATTTGACTTTTGCGCTGTCGATAATCGGTCAATTTGAATGTTTGGCTGATCATTTAGAGCAGATTCTTCCGGGTACTTGTAAACGAGCTGAGAGATGGTTTTCTCTTGCTCTTTGTTATAGTGCTGCTGGTAAAAATGAAGCAGCCTTAAATCTTTTAAGAAAGGTTTCAGGGTTTTCTGAAGCAAAGCATGAACCCTATGTACCTACCTTTTTGTTGGGAGCAAAATTGTGTTCTCAAGATCCAAATCATGCTCGTGAAGGGATAAATTATGCTCGTAAAGTGATTGGATTGGCCAATCATCAAAACGAGCATTTAGTAGGTATTGCTCATAAATATCTTGGTGTTTGCTATGGAAATGCAGCAAGAACTTCCCTGTTAGATTCAGAAAGAGTGCTTTTCCAAAGAGAATCAATCAATTCTCTTAATCAAGCTGGCCAAATTGATAAGGACAATCCAGAGGCTACGTTTGATCTGGGACTGGAAAATGCTATGCAAAGGAATTTGGATGCAGCTTTTGAGAATGCAATGTTGTACTCTGATATGGTTGCTGGAAGCTCAGGAAGAGGTTGGAAGCTACTAGCTCTAGTAGTTTCTGCAGAGCAAAGATTTAATGATGCTGAAACCATTGTTGACCTAGCTTTGGATGAAATGGGAAGGGTTGACCAGTTGGAACTTCTTAGATTGAAAGCTGTGCTTCAGATTGCTCAAGAACAGCCCAAGCAAGCCATAGAAACATACAAAGTTTTGCTGGCCTTTATACAGGCACAAGGGGAAATTCAAAAGAACTTGGATTCTGATGTGCATATACAGGTACAAATAATTTCTAAGAAAAAGGGTATTACTAGTTTTACAGCACTCAAGTTATAGATTTCAAGGAATTTTGGATACAGAAACTGTACCCTTAGTAGTTAATTTTCAATTCACAGGAGCTGGAAAGAAGATTGGAAATGGAAGCTTGGCTGGACTTGGCCAAGATTTATTCAGAGCTTGAATCATTGGCTGATGCAGAAATTTGTCTAGGCAAGGCGAAATCAAAAGAATATTATTACCCTCGAGTGTGGCATTCAACAGGTTCACTTACAGTTTCGAGAATTCAAATTGATACAGTAGTATTTTCTATTTTCTCATTTACTGACCGCCTGCAATTCTAACACGTGCAGGTAAGTTGTTTGAAGCTCAATCACTTTACAAGGAAGCACTCGTTGCCTACTCAGTTTCCTTGTCTATAGAACCAGATTATGTCCCAAGTGTTATATCAACTGCAGAAGCCTTGATGAAAATGGGTAGACAAACTCACCCTATAGCAAGAAGCTTCTTGATGAATGCATTGCGTTTAGAACCTACGAACCATAACGCGTGGTTTAACCTTGGTTTGATTTGCAAGAAGGAAGGTTCAGTGCAGCAAGCTGCGGATTTCTTCCAAGCTGCACACGAGCTCCAGTTGTCTGCTCCTGTTCAAAGCTTTGTGTAACAGAGGTTTCCCCAAGAAGCAAATTTCTTAGAACATACTAATTCAATAGTAAGTTCGGGTTATGGAAGCTAACTATGCCCATGTTACTCTTCTGAGATTGATTTGAGTTGATTAGACGTAAGGATATTCCTGATTATGTAAATTCTCAATGCTGTGAATAATTAGGAGGAAAATATATCATATATGCATTAGGTAGAAGAGGCTGAAGCAAGGAGTTCTTTGTTTGATGCCTGGTGCAAAGATCATGCAGAAGTGTTTTTTGCTATCATGAAACACAGTCTACAGTAATAGAAAATACAGAATACAGAAACTATTAATGTGCATTAAAGTGTTGTACAGAACAACTGTGGTGCCTGGATAATTGTACTGGAAAACATTTTTAATGCACATTAATGTTCTGCATTCTCTATCTTCTGTACGTACATATAGAAATTATTCTATCATAACACTGCTGTCATAAAATTATGATTTGAAACAAGTAATCGAATTTCTGTCCAGAAAAGTTTTCCATCTATTATTTGTCTTACAAAAAATACACTCATCCAGCATGTCCCAACTAAATGAAGCTTGTTCCAGGAAAAATATAATTAGGGGCGGAAAGTATTCATGCAGGATTGGTTGAGCTGACTTCAGTTAAGGTGCATCCTTGGCTAATTGTAAGACTATTGTAATTATTTCTTTTCTATATTCCTGAGGGGCTTATTCCGTTCCGTCTTTTGTTTTGCTTTTCCTAAGAGTAGAAAACTGTACTCAATCTGTTCAACAAGCGCATAAATTGAAGGTATTATATCCCCAGACAAATGTCATTGTTGCTATTCAGCCCACTGTTTGATCCTTACAATTGATGATTTATAGCTCACAGCTATCCGAAATCGGTAGATTATATAATTCTGAAGAAAAATACTACACCCTCCATCACAAAATGATCCTTACAATTCGGACAAAAAAGTTTTAAAACCTGACAATCATTCTGAAGCGGAGGGAGTAATTAAAAATCTTTCTGTTCAGAGAATTGAGCTGTTGACTGGTTTGACATGTTTTGCTATCTGAAGCATATGTTCCAAGTATCAATTACACAGGGCCAAAAGGAGATAAAACAAACGGAAGTCAAATGGATGTTCTCTAGCAAATCATTTTGCACACAAACGGCAAAGGTGTGCAGCACCTTCCCATTAAATCTTGGAGAGGTGGAGTCCAGGAAACAAAGATCAAGCAACATTACATACTGTACACCATCATCATTCATTGTTTCAAAGAACAAAAGTAACATAATTTGAAAAAGTTACCAGGGCTAAAAATTTAAACAAAAGAAATTTAATTGAGAGAGAGAGAGAGAGAGAGAGAGAGAGAGAGAGAGAGAGAGAGAGTATAGAAACAAAAGTTCCAATTTCATTCCACTTCCCCTTAGTTCTTAAGAGAAACTTCACCCCAGGCAGCTATTCCACAAACTTAGTCTGACTTTGGTAAGATCATGTATAATCTGCCCAGAAAAATAAATAAATAAATGCATTACAGTAACAAAAGTAAAAGGTCAGGAATTCTATATGTTGAATTACTGACAAATATTCCATACATTATGTAGAGAATATGCATGAAATATGAATAACCCAAACTGTGACTTCGATTTTTACGCGCCAAAAAAAAACTCTGACTTTGACCATAGAGCACAAACGTTTTGGATGTACCAATTCAAATAAGCTTTCTTCCATAGTACAGAAATATCAACACAAAATAAGAAAGAATCTGTAGATTTACGCAAACAGCTATAAAACAAAAGATATGTTTCTGCCATTCATGGCATTTACTGAACTACTCCTTTGAAGAAGCGAATATATGGTCATAAATTCTATCTTGAGATGCAATGTACGAAATAGAAACAATTGCAATGATGAATCGCATATCCATCTCAATCATCTACCACACATAATTTATGGACAAACTATTTAATTTCATTAATGACAAAGGTCAGAAGTCAAATTCATCTTTTAATAAAATTATAAAAAATAGACGATGATTAAAAGAATTATGCATACTTACAATTTACAATTGATGGCCAGTGTTTAATAAGCTTAGAAAAGCTCCTCATCCCATTTGCCACTGTACCCAAACAATAACCGATAAAAAGGTCAAACTCAGCTATCTTTCTCACTTCCTTAGCAACTCGAGTGAATGCAAGATCGATCATGCAAAGGGGGTTAAATTGTGTAGTGTTAACTTAAACAGCATTGAAAAAGCGGAAGCAACAACGGGATCAGAAACAAAAGATCATGCCAAATGGTAAAAGTTGGTGGTTTTTAACATCATTCAGCAAGCAAGCTAAGAATATAACCATCAATAGTACCTTAAGGACCGGTTCGCCTCTGCTAGCATTGGCAGATTGTTTTGCAGCTGCTGCTTGCTGTGCGCGTGCAGCTCTTCCTGCAGCAGACTGTTGAAATTGCTCTTGCCTACAATTCATGTTATCACAAGTATGTTAAACGATTCGTCAGAGACAACTCCATATATTTCCTGATGTTTGTTTGATACCAAGATAATGTGCTATAGGTGATATAGGATGCAATACCTAAAAACAAAAAAAGTGTAGTACCCTCATGCACCAACTGTACAGTACAAAATGGCAACTAAAGTTTAACAGTTTGTGCTTGATTGCAGACTGTAACCACTTGTATCATATAGAACTCTAAACTCAAAACTGAAAATCCACAGCAGCAGTTAACATTTGAAATGGTCAAGCCTGCAGGTATCAAGGGTGGAATTTAGTACTCAAAGGATTTACTTCAATCGAATCTTTTTGATGCATCTTCACATCATACTCAGTGGCGAAGCCAACCATAGCAATAGGGAGTTACTTCACACCCTAGGTTTAAAAAAAGTGTGTCATTTATTATTCTTAAGAGTAAAAAATATACTATGTTTTACTACTAAAACATGACAACTTTTATCCATTTTGACCCCCCTACCCCGTTTAAGGAAAAAAAATGCACATTTTATAATTTTTGACTCCCATGAATAAAATTCAGATACTACCATGTAATTTTCTATGCCTAAAATAACCTTGACCCCCTTCTGACAAAATCCTAGCTTTGCCACTGATCATACTATCTATACAATCACTTGCTAAGGAATTCAAAGACTGTTGTTTCAACAAAAAATCTCAAGAGTATGGATACCTCTCTAACATGGTGTAGCTTTCATGGATATAACGACACGGTCTAATAAGCATTTCGTACACGTCCAGGTTACCATACTTCATCAAATGTTTGAGGATAACCTTTGGCAAAGCTGATTTTTTGTTTCCTAGCATTTCTGCTGAATCAATAGAAACCATTCTTCCGTGAAAGGGCAAATTGTTACAAAACAATCGGATAAAATATCATCTTAATTAAAAATTAAACATCCATCGATTCCAATTACTACTAAAATTTGAATGGGAAATAAAAGCTTTTATAGTACGGATGCAAAGAAATACCGAAAATCATTTCGAACAAAGATTTGTTAAAATCCAGAACGAATTTGAACCCAGATAGATAGTACTATAAAATTTGTGATAATTTTGTGGGAGTAACGTAAAAGTAGAGGGAAAAGGATTGCCTCTTCTCGGCGGCTTCGGCAGCTTTAGCGCGAGCTTCTTGAGAGGCGATACGTTCTTCTTCCTTTCTCTGCTGCTTGCCTCCATCGAAGCAAGCAAAGCATCCCATCTCTCTCTCTCTCTCTCCTTCCCTGGGGCTCTCTCTCTTTTTTGTGTGTATCTATCAGCTTTAATTTTGACTTAAGAGAGATTGTCAATTAGGATTGGCCCCATTTCAAGTGCACTGTTATAATTTTACATTATATATCAAACTCCCCCTAATTAGAAGAAATCAAAATAATTATCATTTTAATAATTTATACACAGATTAAAAAAACTTTCAAAAAAATTGATTTACCCTTATTTAAGTTCATTGATTGTAGAAAAGTTGTAGAGGTATTTTCTCTTTATTCTCACCAGTTCTTTTTAATAATAGTATTAAATAAGAATAATTTTGGTAAAATATGGTCAAATGTTTCTTAATATTTTATAACGATATTTATTTTGGGATAAAAAAACTTTGCTAAAACGATAATTATTTTGGGATGACGGTAGTAGCAAATTTTTCCCAAAGCATCTTTGTTTCCGTCTTGGATAGATGTTCCTAGTTGATAAAACACAAGAATTAAGAAATATAATTAATGACGAGTTATAAAATGTGTTCTAACGATAATACCCATGAACATTAATTGAGTTAACTATTCTAAATAATTGGATTTCTTTGAAATGTGTTATATTAAATGAAACTTTAAGGGTATATTAGAAAGAATGGTAGAGAATAGTCAGATCAAAAGTGTTTAGAAACATTAGTTAGACATCCCAAATTAGAAAATATTAACATTTATCAGGGACGGAGGGAGTAGTACTTATAGCCCGTTTGGTTGTGCGTTTTAGCCAAAATGCAAGGATAAAACGTAGCTTATTTGCAAACAATGTGTTTCAATGCTGTGGTACAAAAAACAGCGTTTTCAAAATGCGTTTTAAAATGTTGGATTCCTAACTTTTTCCCAAAACGTAGATTAAAACGCTGCTAGAAAAAAAAAACTGCTTATTGAAGTAATATTCCAAACGCATTTACAAGAAAAAACTTGCGTTTTTAAAATACTGCGTTTATTAAAACGCTACATTTTTAAAATACTGTATTTTGTAAACGTTGCACCAAACAGACTCTTATTAATGTCACTATAGCAAAAACAAATCTTAGTTAGAACCGTTTGGTAATCAGGATAAATGATTAGATAAGATTACTAATACAAAAAATAATGTTTAGTAAGCTTTGGTGTTCGTGATTATTAATCCCCTTTACCCGAGTAAAGAACTTAGAGCCCGTTTGGTCGAGCGTTTTGGCCAAAACGCAAGGATAAAACGCAGCTTATTTGCAAAAAATGTGTTTCAATACTGCGGCAGAAAATGCAGCGTTTTCAAAACGCAGCTGCGTTTTAAAACGCTGGAATTCCCAGCTTTTTCCCAAAACGCAGGTTTTAAAACGCTCCTAGTAAAAAAAAAGCTGCGTATTGAAGTGATATCCCAAACGTATTTATAAGGAAAGACCTCCGTTTTTTAAAACGCTGCATTTTTAAAACACTGCGTTTTATAAACGCTGTACCAAACGAACTCTTAATTCCCTCCCTATTAATACTAAGGAGAATGTGTTATTATTAATCCTCATATTATTAATATTAAATTCATTGGTCTCGCAAAAGTATATATCGAGTTTACTTCAATTCAATTAGAAATACAATATGGTAATGAGTTGTATAAATCATCTACTAGCATTATCGCTAACACAAAAAGATTTTACCTTCGTCCATTGTCCCCACAATTTAAACAAATACAAAACTTTTAAATAGATATGTCCAGTTGGTTCCAAAAATTAGAATTGAATCGATTTTGAAACCGTCCAAACTGTTAATCGTCATGAATCAAAACTGAATTAAAATGGTTCGGTTTCGGTTTATATTTATCAAGAACCGTGAACCGCCGATTCTAAACACTAAAAAATCGTTCAAAAATCGCCAAATTTAAATTTTAAACTTTTGAAACTTTGAATTTTGAAACTATTTGCTCTTACATGCTGCACACCTGCACCTACTCTGACGATATCCTTGGACATTAGACTTGATAAAAGACTGGGGAATACTTGATAAAAGACTAGAGGATACTTGATGAAAGACGGGAGGAGACTTGATGAAAGACCGGAGGAATCTAGCATAGTAAATTTTGAATGTCAAAATCAACCTACTATATCATGATGCCTAACCCATCCTAAGTATTTTTTTTAAAATTTTTATTTTGATAATTAATACTCCCTCCGTCCCTAAATTATTGTCTGGGTTGACCCGGCATACAGATTAAGAAAATTCAATTGACTTGATTATTAATATTAGTATAGTGTGTAGTTTTCTTTAATGCCCATGTGTATATGGCCCATAATTAAAGTAGGGAGAAAAAGTAAGGGTAAAATGGTAAAAGTGATGTTCTAAAAAGGAAAGTTTTCAAACAAGATAATTATTTAGGGACGGACAAAAAAAGAAAGGAAGACAATAATTTAGGGACGGAAGGAGTAACATATTGTAACATTTTTTTTACACTTTATAATAGATTTAAAATTTTTAAAATAAAAACAAATGTTAAAAAAATTCACAAAACTAAAAACCGAGAAACTGAAACCGGAACCGGCCATTCACGATTTAATTTCGGTTTGCCTTGTCACAGTTTGTGGAATCATCAGTTTCGAACTGAACTGGTTGGAGCATGTCTACTTTAAAAGCCATTTATTGCTATATTAATCAAGTTTAAAATGGCTATGTCCTGACCATTTACATTTAACTTTGACAATTTTAATTTTAATTTTTACAATTTACATGCATGTATTTAGTTAAGTCGTTAAGGGGTGGTCTAGTGGTAGAGTGAGATTTCATAAAGTGTGAGGTTACAGATTCGATCCCTTCCCACGCCCCTTTAGGACATAAAAAAAAAAACATGTATTTAGTTAAAAAAAAAATTATACTTCCACGTCTCTAAATAAGTGTCTATTTAAAAAAATATATATATTGTCCCTAACTAAGTGTCTATTTTTGTATAATTTTACTAATTTCACATTTCATACATACAATGTCTTACTGTAAAATTTTAATGTTATATGTAGATATTAAAGATATTAATGTACATAAAAGTGAAAAAATAGACACTCATCTAAAGACGAAAAGAGTAACATTTATAAGGTACAAAAAGATACTACTCCCCCTATTCTAAAATAACATTGATTTTATACATATTTTAAGAAAACAATTGATTCTATATGTACTCCGTTTTATACTCTTAAGTTACTCCTAGGTGGTGTTAAATTGATGAGACACGTTCCAATTACAACCTCACAACAAAAAAATAGATCTTTTCAAAAAAAAAAAAAAAAAAGATAATTGACTTAAAAAATAATACTGTAGTATTTTGAGAAGGGAGAGGAGACACTCTTTTTGAGACATCTAAAAATAGAATTAAAGACTCTTATTTTGAGATATCTAGAAACATTATAAAATCACAAGTTGTAATTTACAAAAACAAGTAAATTCATATCGTATCGAATCAAATCTTGCTTAATGGGAAACATGAATCAAATCTTGCTTAATGGGAAACATGATAATGAGCATGTGTGTTTCATTCTACGGAAAATTGCTGACTGATCTGCTTTTATAATATTTTTTTCTCTTCAGTCTACTTTTTTTTTTTTTACAACTAAAAGACAGTTTCATAAAATTGTTCCTAAAATATTCCTGTGAATCTTTTATCCTGTAAACCATATAATTTCTTCTCATGTAACTCCTTTATTTTAGACCTTCATTGAAAACTCGATCTAAAATACTTCGTATTTGTAATGGAAAAAGCAATGCCTCAGTTTGTAATATCTTCTGTAACTCCTTTATTTTACACTCGATCTAAAACACTTCGAATAATGATGATTGCGTAAATATCAGTTAACATTATATTAGTAGACGTTTTTTAAAATTAAAATGCTTTAAGTTACGGATTGAATATAGATGGGTTACTTTGTGATTCTGTTTCCTTTATCCCACCTTTTGATTCAGTCAATGCCCGAATTGGGCATCGCGATGCAACAATTAATAATTCTTATGCAGAAATTGTGCATCGCGATGCAGAAATTAATAAAGGCCTTAAACTGCTTTGGTTCATCGCAATCTAATATTTGGACATCACGATGAAGCTTTGATTATGCATATCGATACCTGAATATTAAGGACATATTAGTATTTTCGTCAAAAAATAAAAGATAAATGCATCATGTGATATGCCTTTTATTTGGGTATTGGGATGCCAATATGATTGAATTCGATGCACATATCAGGCATTGCAATGCATAAAATTAAGTTTAAATTTTGGGTTACACAAATCAGGCATCGCCTCGCCAAATTCAATGCATATATCAGGCATCGAGATGTCTTGGGTTATTGATGTGCGCATATTTTTCTTTCATTAAATTGGGCATTGAGATGCATTGGGTTATTGATGCGCGCATGTTTTTCTTTCATTAATGACATAATCGTTTTTCACCCTAAAAGTGCATTTTTTCGATTTAAAAAAAAGTATGGTGGATTGGAGCGATTACAAATGTTCAAAAAAAGACTGGCCGTTAATTCACCCTTTATTCTAACTTGCAAAAAAGAAGGGGAGGGGGTGGAGTACTCCCTAGGTTAGTACTTGTGCTGTGCACGATTTTATTTTATTCTATTATTATTATTTAAAAAAAGTTATTTATAATTAGAGAATTTTCTAAGATCGTTATAATTAAGAATATTTTAATTAAACTACTTTGAATAATAGAGAGTGAAGATGTAAACTGACACCGCAGATTAACTGCAGTTCATTGAAGTTTATAAAATGGTGAGAATGGAAACAATACGGTAGAGTTTAGATGGTTGAGATGATAATTAAAATAAATTATAAATAAAAATTATAAATAATATTTTATTTTTACAGATTTAAGATACGGTTAAACTCAAAACAATAATTAGAAAAAGAGTTAAAAAAAAAAGATTTATCTATTTAGGATAAGGTTCAAATTAACCAAAGCAATCATCTATCTAGTAAAAAATTGATAGACACGTAGGAAATATAAATTTTCAAAAAAAAAGAAACTTCTCCAATGCAACCTCTTATGCTAAAGTGGAGATAAAGTCTCTACGTGATCCTCTACTTCTAAAGGATCACCTAGAGCACATTTACCGTCAGTTTTTATTTTTATTTTTTGGCATGCCTGAAAGAATGTTCTAAAAGAAGTCTTGCATTGGAGCACGTTTAGAAAGAAGACTCTCTATCCTTATAATTTTTTTTTTCCACATATGAAAGAGGTCTTCTTGTTTAAATATTTTACATAAAAAAAATTAGATGATAACATTGTAGATGCTCTTAAATAAATAAATATGGATGTTGGGCGGAAAAAAGAGTTACAAATAAAAAAGATTTTATAGAGTTAACATACATCTAAAGTTAAACAGTAATTAAAAAATTATAAATAAAAAAATATTTTACAAATTTAGGTTAAAACTAAAGTTAATTTGAAAAGTTACAAAAGTAAATAGGATTGTTTGGCAAATTTTTTTTTTTTTTTAAGTAGAGCATTTTTTAAGGTGGGAGAGAGCAGTGATTTTTGTCTTAGTTATTATTAATAAATAGATTAATAGATAGGGTCCGCTTTGGAAATTTTTTTTGTTCAGAATAAAGTAAGAATAATCTTATAGGTATCTAAAATAAAATAAAAAATTATAATTAATATATTACATCAATCACCACATTAACTATTACATTATTTAATAAAAATTAAAAAAATTTAAGTATATTTTAGGTACAAACCACTGGTAGCATTACTCGTAATGTAAACGTAAGCCCTTATCATTCCATTGTCGCCCCCCAATTTCCGTTGACCGAGTATTGACCACAGGAGATCTTCCGAGTGTCAGCAACAAAGAGAGTGTGTGTGAAAATTGCTTGTGCATTCTGGAGAAACAAACGAGTGAGCAATGAGCAATCCATCGGTAGGGTCTCTTCTGCCTACAGAAACCCTAGAACTGGACAGCGGCCTCTCTCTCGTCCCGCGCGTCAAACTCCTCCTCACAGTCAGCCGTTCCGACACATCGGTAAAACCAATCGACGAATGGCAACTCAAGCGCTCCCTAATCGACTTCCTCAAGACATCCTTCTCCGTCACCGTTCCTGAAGACGACCTCATCATTCGCAAATTCAAAGACCTCAAAAAGCGCAAGCGAGAGGACCCCGTCGCTCGCGGCTCTCTCTTCATTCGTGACCTAGGGTTTCTCTCCAAGATGAAAACCAGTTACGGGAAAGATGATAGTAATAAGGAGTTAGAAAAGAAGGTTTCTGATTGGAAAAAATCAGTTGTGGATAAGATGGATGGGATTGAGTTGAATCTGGCTGGTGTTAAGTTTAGGTTGAGTGTTGCACTTCCGGAATCTGATGATTTCGAAGGGATGAAGAAGGCATGGGAGGAAAGTATTGCCTTCGGTGATCGAGGTTCGTAGTGCCAAATGTGTTAAGTTCTAATGAAGCTCTGCATATTCGGTTTTTTTTTTTTCCTTTCTTTCTCTTTTGGAGTTGTTTAGTTTAGCATAAATTTGATAGAAAACACAAGTTTTTAGCATGTATTTTCTTGTGAATTTGAACATTTGGATGACTAGAGGAAGCTAAACTAGCTAGGTAGGGGAACATTAACTCAATGGGCTGTCTGACAAATGCCTCCATGGATTAGTTGTTGTTGATTTCATTCCCCACAATTGGGGAAACCAATAGTTTTGAAAAGACTATTTTCCTTTTCTGATATGCTGTAATATTATTTGAGAAACTTGAGAGAAATGATTTTATGGTATATGTTACTCCATTCGTCCTAAAATAAGTGTTTATTATAGTTTTCATGGAAATTAAGAAATTGACTTTTAGGTAATTTTACTAGCGCACACACACACAAATATATATATATATATATATATATATATATATATATATATATATACCCTTAGTTTCGGCATTATAGCATTGCAACTGTATGCTTGGACATAAAAGTAGGCTATAATGAATTCATAGAAAAAAACACTCAGTTTTCTTTATTTTAAAAGACACATTTTGGGAAGGAGGGAGTACTAGAAATTGGTGTAGTTGTATGCAAAAAGTTTAAAGTTTAATCCTATGGGGTGACATTGATACGGAATGGAGCAAATATAGATTATTATTTGTGTAATTTTTGTTGTTATTATGGTTGTTTCTCTTTGATGTATAATGAGAGTAATTATAAGCATGTATGTAAGTTCAAAAACTCCCACGTAATGGCTGAACACAGCAGGATGGGGTTCATGTGTTTGAAAAATGCAATTTCTTATCCACTTGATTAGTTGCATTCTAGTGGTTTAGGTTGGGGTAGGTTTTCTTTAGGCCATGTTTTGGATTTGTAATGCAATTTCTTGTCCACTTGATTAGTTGCATTCTAGTGGTTTAGGTTGGGGTAGGTTTTCTTCAGGCCATGTTTTGGATTTGTATACATTGTTCTGTTGTTTCATCACCCTTTTTTATGAATAGTGCTCACGGTCTCATTTTTGATACCGGTCATTGCTATGCTTATGACTGTTTACCACATTACTCCCTCCTTTCACTCAAAGAGTCCATGTTTGGAAGGAAAACATTTAAAGGTAGAAATTAAAAAAAAGCAAGAAGAAAATTCTTCCTTTTTCTAACAAACAAATAAAGTTCTAACATTGTTGAATCACTTAGACGAGACCAGGTGCTTTATTTAGGGAAACCTTTATAAAGGAAGAGGAGAAGACGCAAGAACAAAAGGAAATTCTCGCATTTGCCACTGGATGAAGCAGGTTCTAATTCTGTTTGTTGGCGGTGGCTTCCGGGGAACATATTACCCTCTGTTCTTTATATATATATATATATATATATATATATATATATATATATATATATATATATATAGTTGCCCCGGTAGTAGAAGAGTCCAATTGCCTAGGGGAGCCTTCTGCCTAGAAGGAAGCCCCCCACTCAAGCGGGAGTGGACAAAGTGGATTGTTTTTCATAAATAACTGTAATCTTAATGATTTAAATAGTTTTCCTTATTTTAAGTTTAATGTAGGAAGAATAATTGAGGAACTCATAAAACAAATTAGTTAAAATTTTTCAATAGGGGCTGTTGAAGTGGAATGTCCGTTAATTGAAAGCAGGACTCTTTTTAGTGGAAACAGAGGGAGTACAACTGATTCTTCAGAAACTATACCCACCACTTGGTGATGGGACTGACTGAAAATTCAACCAATCACATAATTTTGATGCTTGTCATGTGAGTGGATTTGATTGGTGATATTGAAGGATCCTACAGGTTGTGGATGGATGGACCAACCTAAATTCACCCTTATGTGGATGGATGAACCAACCCTATAAAAGAACTTTTAGCATCCATAAGTTATTTTATAGGGTTTTCTGTGCCTATATCATGAAGATTGACGATTATGATAAAAATCAAAGTGTTATGCAAATTTATTCAACCATTTAAAAAGGTTTGTGTTTGATTTATCAATCTTGATAAGAGAAATGATTCCATCTAGTGCATCACGCTGGTTTACTTGATTATGAGGCTCTCTCCCAACCCTTTGATGCACTGACCTTATCCTCAAAAGAATGATTTGCGACCATGTTTCTATATATGTGGTGTATATCGACTGAAACTGCCATCAGCTCTTCATTGAACTGATTGGATGTGTGTGAGGGTGGTAACATGACTTGGATTCATGTTAAGTCATTTATTGATGTATGTTATTTCTGGTTATTCATAACGCTTTAGTCTAGAAGTTTTATATGATCACATGAAACCTGTAAATATGATGTCTATTCGTGCATACAGCCTAACTTTTTAAAATAAGGCAAAACTTTCAGCCTATGTATTCTATTTCGTTGTCATTAGTTATTGATCTTCAAAATCCTAGTACATTTACTGGGCCTAGTAGGCAATGATGTTGATTCGTCTGAGTATTCAGACGAGTTGTCTGGACAAAAGTTATTTGCTTCTGAAATCTGAAGTTGTAACCTTGTAAAATATAGTATCCATTTGGGCCTACAGCACTACCTTCTTAGAATAAGGCAAATATTTCACACTATGAGATCTTCTCTTTCGGTGCCATCCTTTATTGATCATTTAACTTCTAAAACGTTTACTGATGCCTAGTAAGTCATGATATTTGATATGTCCAGTGTTCAGACAAGTTGTCTGGAGAAAGTGTATTTGCTTCTTAAGTTGTAACCTTGTAAATTGGATGATTATCAATAGTGTTAAGAGGAAATAGAATGCGTATAATATGAAAAAACACGCCCACACATACACATTCTATTTGAGGCTTTTGCCCCAGTGCACTTGGGGGAGAGGAATTGGATGGGAAGCTTACTTGCAATTGTTCTCTTTGGTCAGTTAATTATTTAAGATGCATTTAGGTGCACATTTGTGCCCCTACGAGCGTGACGAGTAAATGTGTTTGCCTACGAACTTCTTGTTCTGTTTGAACAGGTTTGATGGTTATAATTACTTTATTGCAACCTGTTTGGCAAGTAATATTGAATCTCAGCAGGAACATTGAACCTCTATTGGCAAATAAAACTGCAACCCGTCCTGTTGAATTCTTGTGCTGAGAAGCATCTACAATCAATCAAAAACTTGATTGCAAATATAATGCAACTCGTCTAGTTGAGTTCTTGGGTCGAGAAGCATCTACAATCGATCAAAAACTTGAGAACAAAATTAATAGATAAAACCGAAGGGTGCCATGGAGAACTGTTACTGTTGTAGTCACCCTCTCGTTTTGGAGAAGCAGAGCTGAGAAGACTGAGAAGAGGCTATTCTAATAGGCCTTGGCTGTGAAAGAAGCTCAAGGAGGCTGTCAAATACAGTTGATAGCTGTGTTGATCTTTTTCTCCATAACTGGACTAGGAGGCTGAAGTGACTTTTATTGTTGAGATGAATATTCTAATATCCTCTTTATATATATATATATATATATATATATATATATTGGTGATAAGCATGATAATACCATCTGGTTTTAGTGGTGAATTTGTAGAAGTGCTTGTTGTTCGAGTAGGATGAGTGCTCTTGTTGATCTTCCTGTCATACTGATTCATTGTTTTTACTTGTTGATTATGCTTATGATAGTCCTTCCATGTCTTGCTGAAACATAGAAACTTATTGTGCGTAGGGTGTTCAAGGGGTGTGCGGGGGCAACCAGACACGATAGTGTTGCGAGGTGTTCCATCAAGGTGGTTTGCCGAGCCACGTGTTTCCTCCAAGCCTTCTATGCTAGTTACTCATACAATTTTTTCTGCTTTAGGAAAGATAAGGTGGGTGTCACAGTTTGCTTTCGTTGCATAATCTGTTATCTACACTCTGCTATTCTTTTGCCTACGTTTTTTTGTTTTTTATAAATAAAGAAATAAAGTGCAAAAAGCAACATGAAGGAATATTGCTTCTACATTTATGATTTATCACACATACTTGTTTCCCAAACTTATCCATATTCATTTTGGTAATGATACTCGTTGTTTACACATCATTGTGCTGCTATGTTTAAGTACATTCATTAAATGGTTCTATGGCTTTCTTTTCTTAGTTAAAGTTCTACCTGATGTAGATTTTTACATGTATGAACTCCTTTCTTGCCATCGTGTGGGATCTCATCGCACGCATAATCCTTGCTTTTGCTCCTTTAACTGACTATCTCGATAGGAATCTTGATGTTGCTGAGGACGATGATATAGGTGAAGATGCCGAGGAAGATAACGGAGACCTAGTTTCAGGTCTCCAGTGCAAGATTGTTGTTCGGTATGAGGATTACAAGGAGTTCTGTAATGCGTTGAAGGTTTTATGTGGTCGGTCATTGCAAAAGGTAGATAGTCGTTCCACTTGTTACTCTTAACTAATTTAGAAAAATGTGTTTCCGTCTTTTGCTTTGGATATAGGGGACAGAGGCACCCCTCCCAACCACCACCACCAAAAGGTTAAATATATCCATATGTATAGATATAGAAATAATAAAAATAAAAAAATAAAAGGGAAAAAGAAAAAAGAAAAAAGAAACACTTGCACCCACAACTCATTGGACTTCGGATTCATTTGCTTGATGATATGCAACATTAGAATCCTGATTAAGATATTATGGTGAGGGATCCACGTAGTCTTATTAATGCCGACTATTGAGTTTTTGGCCAGCATTTGGTGATAAAATCCATGTTTAATGGACCTTTCTAACAATTGTTCTCTTTTTTGGTCTTTCAGCTACACCAAGAAAGTAAGTTCTGATTAGTTGGTATGATTATGAAGATTCTAGATGTTTGTGTTCTTAGACGGGAACTTCCATGTGCTGTTCAGCTCCACTCCTGTAGTCTTTCACATGCCTACTAATCTCTGAATTTAATCTTTAAATTTCTGCAGCCTTTGATCATTGGGATGAGTTGTAACTTTTATTACCAATTGACAAGAATTTGAATTCCTTTTTCTCCACATTATCACACATTGAATTGCTTTGGATATGTTCTGCACGACCATTCTTGGGTAAAAAGTAAAGGTAGTTTCTTTGTAGACACTACAATTGTCTTTGGATAAGATAATTGATCATGGGGTTTCACTTTAAATGTGAATATGGTACTGGTGATTATTTTCAATGTAAAAGTTTTCCATATATGTAACCTTAACAAGTGTGATAGGGGCACTTGTTAGCAAAATTCATACTTTATATAGCTTATGTATGGATATGTTGTCTGCACTTGTGTATGCAACTGCATTTATAAACTCTTATAAATGCTAACTGTACAATACATGTCTATATGCAGTGTAAGTCAATAAGTACTTCCTAATAATGTAGTTCAATATGCATGTATTAATAGTTGCCTATGTCATGCAGTTTAATCATATCATAAATGCAGTTGTTTGATTAAAATAAGTTTGGATGCTACAGCAAGGATCACGGCTGAGAGCTGATTATGAGGTCACGTGGGACAAGGATGGTGTGTTCAAAAATGGTAGAAGCCAGACTGAGGAAAGCAGTAGATGGATGCCGAAAACGACAATGGGCAGTTATAGGAATGAAGCTTCTAGACATCAATCACATGCTTCTCACTTCAGTGCAAACAATACACGCTCAAAGAGGTTCAAGGTTGGAAACCGGACACTCTATATCTGATAAACAATTTATGCTCAAAGATATATACTTTGTACTTTTACCTGTATGTCAGTTGACTAGATGTCTACTGCCTCTACTGATAGGGTGGTCAATGGTTAATCCTTGTTGTGGAGGTACTCGGCCCTGCCTCAGTGCCTCCATCACTCTACTCTCAAGTTCTTCAGTTAGTTTGCTTGTGGAACCTCAAGCATAAACAAGTATATCAGTGACTAGTATCTAACCATTAGTTGATTATATACTCTCTAGGAGATTGCACCCTGCCCGTGCCCTCTGTGTGTGTGTGTGTGTGTGTGTGTTGCTTGAGTTCAATTAAAGAACGTATAGGAAAGATGACATTCTGAATCCAATTTCAAATGCAGGAATGAGCATGGAAGGACAGGGAGTAGATAATGGCATGGTAGAGCTGAAGAGATTGGTTTGAGTTACACATAGTATTGAGACCAAGAATGTCCTTTGCCTCCCTTTTCGCATGGCAAGGTTACAGGCATCCCGCAACGCCTTGGCTTTCCTCCTTGGTTGTACCAACAGTACTTTAAAACAAAGAGCAGAACAGTGCAGGCAGTTGCACACTGCTGGGTGAAGGGTCTAATGTAAGAGGCCATCACCCATTATAAGTAACATAGGCAGTTTCCTTGAGGAATTCTACCTTCATGACGAAGTTGTAACCTTGCTCTCTTGAAATCTTGTGTTCTTTAACTTGCTCTAATTGTACATTAACTTTTCCTTTCTAGGTGAATTAGATAAGTTGGTGTTCATGTATCTCAAGCTTCTCAACTTCATATGCATTCAGTCAATGAAGATTTTAGTGCTTTCAACAAGTCAAGGCCCCTGAAATTATCAGTTGTAAAGTTCAATCAGTAACTCTCATAATCATAGTTCTCGAAAAAAATTCATTCGGTAATAATATGAAGGCCATTGAGTTGTTTTTGGTGATTTGAACTCGGTTGCTGGTGCCTATTGGAAGAGGCAGCTGCTTTGTACAACCATGGACAACAGGACTTTGCGCATAAGTAGGGCACGGAATTAATTCATATGGTTACATGTTTGCTTTCTACGAGTCTGTCTCTGTTTCAGGCTGTTCTGTTGTTTAGTGTTTGGCTTCTCTCAACGGATTAAGTCGTGTCTAAAAAATTCCAAAAGCTCGTCTGCAATCATAAATGAAGATCAACTTCTAAAAGAAAGAGTTCTGTTAGTAACTTCGACAAAATTAAGTTACCAAATCACATGCTCGACCCGTTATTTGGAAGTCAAAATTATGACATCTGTGGTCAACGCTTAACTCTCCAACTCCACGGGCCCCTATTTTCTTATTCGTTGGTTGGAACTAGTCTAGAATAGAACCACGGAGCCCTGCAAACATATTTGCCGTGTGAAGTCCTTTTCAAAGTCAAGACTATAAGTGGAGCGAGCGGGTCTTTTACTATAACCAAGTCAAGCAAATTTTATTTTGTGATAAAGATGCCAACGGGAAGATTTCAAATTAAGTTTACATGTAATCCCCCCAATATTGATCTATCTTATACAAATATAAAACCATATATGATTTAATTTTAGCATTTCTCGTTTTTGTATTTAAACTCTTTTACTAGAGATCTTATTAATAGTGGCCAAAGCTTTAACAGCACATGACAAGTTGATTGATTCCCAAGTCAACCCCAACTCACGTAATTAGGCGCATTTTGCTTTTGATCAACATGTTAAATTGAAGGAAATATACCAACAAATGTTAAGGTTAGCCAAAGAATACCAATTGTCAGTTGTTATTTAGTGACAAATTAAGTCTGTAAACTACGTAACCAATTAATAATGTAATATTGCATTATTTTAAATGAACATTTCCAAAGAAGAAATCAAGAAAATCATCCTAGCTAGAACAACTCTTATCAAAACCATAAATACAAGTTAACAAGTCGAGGCTAAGATCACGTATTCTAATTTACAATTATGAAATTGCCAGGGAGAAAGAGAGGGTGGATTTTCCCACCCTACATCACATGTTCAACAAAATAATTTACATGATGAACACACATAACCCAAAACTTGAACCTGACCAAAAGAATGAAGAAATAACCAAAAAACTTGTACAAAAATTTCAAACAATGGAATCAACTTCATCAGAAGCTTCTCCGGCGGCCTTGATCTTCATCGTTCATCGGTCCGTTCAAAACACTTTTAGGAGAAGAAACTTTCTCGCTCATTTTTCTTGCGTATTCTTTCTTCATCCTCTTCGGCCCCTTCGAGTTTGAGTTTGATTTCGACTTTGAGTTCCGTAATTCCTTAATGGAAGGAACTACGTACCATCCGATTGAAGTACACAGAACCGCGAATGATCTTCCAAACAAAGCCAAGAAAATCAAAATCAAAATAAAGAACAGTGGTAAATAATATGATGGCCGTCTCCAAGTCTCCAACTTCATGAACTCCCACGTAGAAGAATTAATCTTATTACTCTTTTGAGCTGATTCCACCATTTTTGTTGGTTGTACTTCATGACTAATACTCTTGTTGGATGGCGGGGCAGACTCCAATCTGGAATTATGACTAGATATGGGCTTAACTTTGGCGTTTTCGAAGACGGGTTTGATCATATCTTGTTTCCTCTCTTTCACCTTGACAATAATAGGCTTGCATTCATTGGAGTTTGAGTAAGCGAAACGAACCAAACTGATATCCTCAGACCCCTTTTGAGTGAAAATCTTTTGCCTTTTGTTGTCGAGATCGGCCAAGAGTGCTGAAAACTTGTCGAGCCCACGATCTGCATATGGGTTTTTACTATCCTTGTTTCTACTACAAAAGCTATTCACTCTCTTTGAAACTTTTCTTGAACATCGACTAGGAGAAGATGTGGGGGCTGCTGCACCCCAAAGAACTTCAAAATCATCTTCTTCTTGGTTGTGAAGAGAGCCACAAATGAAAGACATCTTGAGATGGGTTTTTGTGTGTTGGAGAATTAATGTTGTGAAATGAGTTTGGTTTTTTGAGATCAAAGGAGAGAATGGGGAGAGAAGAACTTATTTAAGGGCGTGGTTGGGAAGACTAGATCCAAAATGGCAATATTAGTCAAATGAATGGTTTGAAAAGGAAATAGAATGAAAAATTCTATGGAAGCTTCTGTGTGGGTTTTGGGTTCTTTGGTTGACTTCTTGGTGGAGGGGTTAACAATGTACATGTCACATAGGATAATAGGATATATGTATCTATTTGTATGTCATATTCAATTACAAAAAGAAAAAAAAAACATAATTAAATGGTAACCCAGATATGAAAGGCATGTTACTTCTATTAATTACCATATATTAATGAGAAGATACTTGAATTGGTCAAGATGCACAATAAATGGTTAAGAGGAAGATAAGGAGTGAATAAGATATACTCCCTTAGTTCCTAAATTATTTTTCTGTTTGTCAAACAAAATATTTTTCAAATGCAAATTTAGAGTATATATATATTTTTAAAATCAGAAAAACACGTAAAATATTACGAATTACGTGTTTTCTGAACTTGAAAAAAAACATACGTTAAATTTGCATTTAAAAAATATTTTATTTGACTAAAAAAAGTCAAACAAAACAATAATTTAGGAACGGAGGGAGTAGATAAGTACTTTTAGTAATTATCTTTAAGCAAGGGTAATTTCAATTTAAGCCCTTGTAGTTAGAAACTGGAAGACATTAATGTCATAGCTTGTATAAATTTTGGATCAAGTCCATTTCAGTTTGCCCTTATGTCCGATGGTGGTAGTTTTACGGGCAAATGCATCAAAAGAGTGACCAATTCAAAGAGTTAAGTCAATGCATCAACAATTCAGTTAGTTTGATTGCTCAAGATAGATAGATTAAATCAAACATTTGTATAATAATAAGGCAATTGCATTAAGGTCTACTCTTTCATAAATTCAAACATTTTGCCTTTGAAACCTATCTATCTAGCCCGACATTAATGCTAAGTAATAGAATCGGCATCCCTTTAACTCATATTCTTGACATTTATCTAGGGAAACCTCTTATTCATAAAATGCATCAATCAATAAAAATAAGTGTAAGCATATAGATATTAGATATAGGGTGCAACAAAATGTTACTGGTTGGAAATTCAAAATGTCTATCTTCCAGTTGCTGACCCAAGAAGTGGGTAAGGTGCTGTTGGGTTGAATTTGAGTCATAGTTGAAGGAATTTTTTTTTTTTTTGAAGTTTACGTATCCTTGTTACAACAAAAAATGACTTTGTACGTTACAAGTATTCATTATTATTTGTATTTATTTTGTTACAAGTGTTCATTTTAAGCTTTGTGTTTCTTGCTATACTAGAGCTATCTCTCAATCATTTTAGGGAAAAAAACAAATAAAATAAAAAATATAATGCAGTATGTAATTAGCCATTGGTTGGTGCAATTGGCACAAAATGTGGATGTGAAGTGATACTCTTTGAAAAGACTTTTTTTTTTTAGGTCAAAATACATGAGAAATAAATAATTAATACTGTACATGAGAAAATACATGTAAATCATTGGAGTAGATAAAAACCTTTGCGTGAATAGAAAGTCTGAGTTGACATCATTGCAAAGAGAGAGGATATGCATCATATTACCATTACCACCAGCCCACGTTACTGGGCAAATGGGGGAATCTGGAAGAAAACACATCAATTGACAATTGCCTCATTTTCTGTGAGTAATTGCTAAACAAATACACCCTCCCATCTTTAAATTATTTTTTATTTAATTCGATACATAAATTTAAAAAAATTAATTTAATTATTAATATTAATATAGTGTGTAGTTTTCTTTAATATCTATGTGTATGGAACCTATAATTAAAGTAGGAAAAAAAATAAGGGTAAAATGGTAAAATTAATGTTCTAAAAAAAAAGTTTCAAACAAGATAATTATTTAGAGACGGATAAAAAAGAAAAGTAAGACAATAATTTAAGAACGGAGGGAATACAAAAAAGATAAAATTTCATACTTTAGGGTTTTTCATAAAGCCAATTCAAATGTTCGAAATTTAGAGCTTTTGCTTGATAAAGGAGAAAAAGGTAAGTTTTCTGTGAGATCGTTTTATGGATTTATATTCGTAAAACGAAACACCACTCTCTCATAGCTTAGTCACTAATACACGATAAATCAGGTTAAAAAAATACACAATGAATTAAATTAAAGAGATCTATTTTATAGAAAATAACTATAAAACGATCTCTTTTAAGAGAAAATATGACCAATATGTTAACAAGCATTAAATGAAACTCTCAAGTTAACAAAATTCTATAATTAATAGGGAGGGAGTTTATGATGTGGATCAATGAGGTCCAAATCACATGATTATTAAATCATAAAATAGATCAAAATTAAATAGGCCATGTCATGTGGACCCCTTCCCTCGTATAAACATTATGACGACATTTGAAAAATCTTATTTGTGGAATTTGAGGTGAGCTCAATCCAAAATTTTTATGGTGAGTAATGTTACGTGTATTTAAAGATTACTAAATTTTTAATATTAAATTTTTTGTATTAAATAATATATTAATTAATATGATAGTTGATGTAATATATTAATTATAATTTTTAATTTTATTTTTTATTATATCAATTAATATATTATTTAATATAAAAAAATTAATACTCTTTAAGTACTGTAGAATTACTCTTCCAACAAAGCCCGCAAGAAATAGTATTTGAAACAGGATTTGTTTGAAAATTGGCTTATTGGGTAGCCTTAATTAGTCATGTCAATTGTCATCATTTTATTTTTCAAGTGAAGAAAAATCAATCAGAATCATTTAATTATCTATATTAATAGGGTAATGACGAAGTTATGCTAGTATTTCTCTATTTAAGTAAGGTTAGGTTAGTTTTGCCATGCAGTGAAGACGTAAGCAATCCGAGAAACTACTCTCCCCAACACCCCTACTCCCCCTTAAAAAAATATAAATAAATAAATAACGCAAGCGATGACATTCACCTGTCCATGTGCTCAGTTGTTAAAATTAGTATCAGCATATATCAAATCAATATTTAAAATATACTCCCTCCGTCCCTAAATTATTGTCTGAGTTGATCCGGCACACAGATTAAGAAAACTCAATTGACTTGATTATTAATATTAGAATAGTATTGAAAAAGTGTGTTGTTTTTTTTAATGCCCATGTGTATGTGGCCCATAATTAAAGTAGGAAGAAAAAGTAAGGGTAAAATAGTAAAAGTGATGTTCTAAAAAGGAAAGTTTCAAACAAGACAATTATTTTGGGACGGACGAAAAAAGAAAGGAAGACAATAATTTAGGGACGGAGGGAGTATTTACTTTATTTTATATAACAAAGTTTTAATTAGTAAAAAATAGAAAAATATTAATTAAGAGAGAGTTTATTTCACTTAGGGATGACAATGGGGCGGTTTGAAAACGGTTATACCTAATACTATCCCCATTCCACAATTCAATTTCATTACCCATATCCACCCCATTCCCCACCCAAAAATTAGTTCTACCCCCATACTCATTTTTCATGAGTAATGGTTAATCGAAAAATGTCCATGAAGAATCGTTTAAGTTTTCTCCGGCTATTAAACTCCTAACAATAAATTGAAAATATCTTTATATAAGTTGATACTCCTTCCGTTCTACCCAAAAAGTTCGCGTTTGAAAAATCTAATTAGTAAGAGATACTCCCTCCGTCCCGGATAAATATTCATACTTTCTATTTTGGGATGTCCCGACTAATGTTCCTAAAGACTTTTAATCTACCCATTCTCTACCATTCTTCTTAATATACCCTTAAAGCTTCATTTAATATAACACATCCCAAACAAACTTAATTCTTTAAAGTAGTTGAACTCAATTAATGTTCATGTGTATTATGGTCAGAACACATTTTATAGCACATTATTAATTATGTTTCTTAATTCCTGTGTTTTATCTACTAGGAACATTTATTCGGGACGGAGGGAGTATATTAATATCATTAGAGTTGGTCATATTTACAAAAATATTTGGTCATATTTACAAAAATACTTAAGTACAATCAAGATGATTACAACACAAGTGGAGAGTAAAGATGAATGATTATGAAAATTCTAAGCATGATTTTTTGAAAGTGGACTCTTTAAATGAAACATTCCAAAATAGTATAGTGGACTCTTTCCCTGAAACGGAGGGAGTATAATTTAACGATTAACGTTAATAAAATATGCAAGAAAGGAACTTATAGAAAACACAACAAATCAAGTTCAAAAGATTTGATAAATAACCGTCAACTTTGGTTCAATTAAGTTCGGGTGTCCACGGTTCGGTACGAAATTGATATCCCTAATTACACTGCAATAATTATTTATCCACTGCATTCATCTAAAAGTGAGCTTATATAGACAAAAAGATCTCTTCTTTAATTCATGTCATGAATTACATAAATTAACAACAAATAATATTTAACAACAAATAGAAATCTTAATTATGATGCGACATCATATTTAATCTTACTTATTATCTTAGTAATAGAATTTCATGTATATATAGAAAATATTTTCTTTGCTTCTTGTACACAATGCAATTTTTTTTATGAGCATAGATTAAGAAATATGATTCTTCAAGCAAGTTGGAAAGGAAACTGAAAATACATTGTTCATTTGACATATTAAAAAGGGTTAATTCCACCATTGGTCCTTGAAGTTTGGGCCTTTTCACCAATACGCTCCGATCTTAGACTTGTATCACCACTAACCAAAGTATTCAATTTTTGCACACCACTAGTCCCCGAGATGGACGGCGTTAGGGTTGGGCCGTTGAGTGGGCATGTACTCACTCACGTGATATTTTAGGAGGGCAAAGAAGTCAATTCCATTCAAATGAAATACTTTATTTGTTATGTTTGTGCAATAGTATTAAAGGCGATGGGGTTATGTGTAATATCAAAAGTATCTCTTCTTTTTCTCCGGCAAGTTTGGCTCCGACACCTCCTAGGTTGGTTGGTGTCGTCTTCCACACTCATTCGCAACTATTAATCACCCATCTCTGTTCCACATAATTTGGTTTTCTCTCTCATACACACACATATACACACATACACACACATACACAGAGCTCTTAAAAGCTTTGTTCAAAGACCAATCGCGAGGATTGTTCAATTTCATGGCCAAATCAATAGTTGCAACTTAAGTAATAGGTTGCGAAGGTTATGCCTTTGCCTGTAGTGCGTGACAGCCATGAGGAACTCCGATGAGTTTGTCGAACCTTAAAACCTAGTGATTTAGAGAGTACGCTGACAGCAATTGGGAAAGAGTTGAGAACTTCTCAACAAATTGAAACCCTAGCTGTAAACCTGTGAATTGCCTCCCTAGGTTCAGATAAACAGAACGAAAATGGGGGGAGATCCGAACGAAATCGAATAGTCTCTAGTACGACCTACTGACCAGTTGATCTATGGTGATCTCCAGGTACCAAGGTACATATCTATATACTGCCAATTTAGAGCATTTATTATGCAAAGATTAAGAGTGCAAAGAGTTTTCTTGGTCATTAATAAATATGCTTAAATGTCACCATCTGATAAAGAACTTCAAGAGGAGAAAGTGGGAAAGAAAAGCACTCTCCAAATGACAAGGTATAAATATCTACAATACAAATTGGAAGAGCGCCAATTCAGACAAATAGAACGGAATTGAATATAGTCTTTGTAGATTTTGATCTTGTTAGCTATGAATTCGACTAATTGAGGCGGAAGATCCGACCAATCGACATCGATGGTCAACTTCACCTCATCCATTTTCATTTTCTATGGTTTTAATCATTTCTAGGGTTCTAATTATTTCCAGGGAAAATTAAGACCAAGAATTGGGGGAGAAGACGTGAAAGGTGAAAAGACAGTATTACCCTCACTAAGATGCACGTGAGTGAGCATGTGTTCACTTAACGGACCCTGAGTTAATGCCGTCCATCTAAGGGACTAAAGGTGTGCGAAAATGATCTACTTTGATTAGTGGTGATATAAGTCTAAGATCGGGGACTATTGGTGAAAGGCCCAAACTTCAGGGACCAATGGTGAAATTAACCCTATTAAAAAAATTAAAAGATAGTGTTGAAAGGTCACTTGATAAAATTAATACTCTTTCCGTTCCTAAATTATTGTCTTGTTTGACCCGGCACACAGATTAAGAAAAAATAATTGACTTGATTATTAATATTGTATAGTGTGTAGTTTATTTTAATGTCCATGTACATGTGGCCCATAATTAAAGTAGGAAGAAAAAGTAAGGGTAAAATAGTAAAATTATTATTTTAAAAAGGAAAGTTTCAAACAAGACAATTATTTAGGGATGAAAAAAAAAAAAAGCAAGACAATAATGTAGGGACGGATGGAGTAACATTTAAGTGAAAAAAAAGAGTTTATTAAAAAATATATAGCTATATAGGTATCAAAACTAAAATTTGATACCTATTGATACTATTTACAAGGTATCAAATTATCATTTTCAACAATATGTATCAAATTCATGGTATTAAATTTATTTTAAATTTTTTATTAACTTTATTGATACTTTATACATTATCAATTATTTAAAGTATGACTGTTGTTTTAATTAATTAATTTTTTATTAAAATAAATATTTTTAAAAAATTATAGTCGCCATTTGTAAGAAAAATAAAGAGATACTTGATAGTATTTAAGGGGGGTGGGGGAGAAAAAAAGCCAACATTGTATCCGTTGTAAAAAAAAGAAAAGACATTAAATTATCATTTCAATAGCAGTTGGAGTTGCGTGTTTCTCATCGTGAAGTTCTAAGAGAGGTAGCAAATTTGCTACCTCTTTTAGGACAAAGGCAAAATTTGATACCCATTGATTTGACTATTGGAGATGCTAGGACCTTTAACTAGGTATCAAAGTTTGGTTTTGATAGCCATTGTTGGACTTACCCTAAGCATATTTGATTACAAAAAAGAAAAAGAAAAAAAGGCCTCAAAAAGACTGTATTTTTCATAGAAACACAAAAAAAAAAAATCCCTTTTAATTGAAAAAAAGAGAAGTAAAAGTTATTTAAAAATATTGTATTATTATTATGAGTGACTATTTGGGGATATTTTGCCATAATATAAGTTAAATTAAAATAGTTATTAATTATTGTATTAGAGAAATAATTATTGTAGTGAAAATAAACTCCACCTACTATCAATTGCAATTTTTATAATATTGTACATTTACTTGTAAACCCTCGGTCAAAATTAATAGTAACAAGAATGTTGACTAAAATATGTCAAAACTAAACTATTTACATAAAACATAGAGAGTATATTGTTTTGCAAATCGGATTCTCTATTCCAAAAAGATGTTCTATCTCCTATTTCAATTGTTGGATGTACGCCACATGTGCATAAAAATTATGGGGTAATTAATATTGTTTATTCACATGCATATGTGGCGCACATCTAACGGTTAAAATAGAAGATAAAACACCATTTTAAAATAAAAGATCCAATCTGATTATTTTGTGGATATTTACTTAGTCTGACAATATTAATTATTGGGCAAACTACACAAATGGTCCCTGTAGTTTTAGTGTTTTTTGCAATTCGTCCCTGTACAAAATTTTTTTTGCCAATCGTCCTTGTACCAACCAATTGAACGCAATTGGTCCCTCCGTCTAGTTCCGTTAAATTTTTTCCGTTAAGTCTTGACATGTGCATTGCACGTGCATTTTGGACGGGGTAAAATAGTCATTTTGCTTTTAAAAGTACAGGGACCAATTGTGAAACTGTAAAATTGACTCTTTTTCTTCAGACCATTTTTACTCTCTCTCCTCCTCTCTCTTTCTTCAAACCATTTTTACTCTCTCTCCTCTTTCTTCAAACCATTCGATAGTGTGTTTTGCCCGTTTATCAAACCGCAATTTCCAAGAACATCTCTCTCTCTCTCTCTCTCAATATCAATGTAGTTTTGCCTTTCACCAAATTAACCCAAATTTGTTTTCTTTCAAAAAACCTCACGTCACCCTCTTTCTCACAGTCTCACTTTCTTCCCTCCCTCCTACATAAAGCCAAACCCAAATCCCACTGGTTTTCTTCATTGCTCAATGCTCGATGAGTCTCACACTGCAGTTGTTAGCTAACATGGCTGCAAACTTTTTTCATCTTACGGTCATTTTTTCTCTCTTCATTCCTTCAATCCTGTTTCGCAGCACCTTATCACACACCACCACATCTGTCCTCGACGTCTCTGCTGCAATTCAACAAACACTTGACGTGCTATCTCTCAAACCCAATTCACACCATGACACCCAACAATCACTTTCTGATCTGTCTACCACAAAAACATTCAATAATTGCTTCTGGTGCCATTTGCCCCTCTGTGAAGTCGATTGGTCGTCACCGCCTCACAGCTCACCAGTAACACAAAATCGGCCACAATTTTTCAAGCCCACCATTGTTTCCGGCGGTCAATAAGAAGCTTTCTTTCCCCTCTGCCCAGTGCCGTCACAAGATGGGGAAGCTCCTGCAGCGTTATCAAGCGAAGAAGCAGCGATCTCTCTCTTTTCCCGGTCGATTCTTCTCGTCGTGGTTCTACTTCGAAGCAATGGATGCTTTGGAGCACGGATCGAACGGAAAAGGTGGCGATCCAGTCAAACCCTATCAAGGATTAATGGTGGTGGTGGTGGTGGTGGTGGTGGCTGATTTTGTCTTTGTAAAGATAGGGTTTGTAATTGTTGAAATGGGTAATAGAAATTGTAGTGCCTCTGCAATTTTTGAAGTGCAATAGAAATTGTAGTGCCTTCGGTAATAGAAATTGTGTGATACCCGAGTGTAATTTTTCTTTGGCTTTAGGCGCTGGATCAAGAAGATAGATTTCTGGTTAGAGAGAGAGAGAAATGATTGAGGAATAAATCAAGGAAGATGAAAATGGATGAATTGAGAAGACGATGAATAGTAGTGGGTTGATTTTCTTTTGCTTTAATTACTTCAGAAATGGTCCCTGTACTTTATAAGGTCAAATGACTATTTTACCCATAAATAATTGCACGTGTGTGGCACGTGGGAGTACTTAACGGCAGAATATTAACAGAGTTTGACGGAAGGACCAATTTGGTACAATGTCTTGGTACAGGGACCATTTGCGAGGTGTAAGGACCAAATGCAAAAATGGCTAAAACTACAGGGACCATTTGTGTAGTTTGCCCTTAATTATTTATGCGATCAAAAGCTTCGTCAAATCATATTGGAGATAAAAAATGAATAATACAGGACTAAAATTAAATTACGAGATATCAATAATTTAAGCAAATAGTTTGGGTCAACTTGGAGTTTAGTCTTTAGCTATTGGGTTGTCATTTTCCTTTTTCTGTTTTCAATCTATAGGATTTTGATTGATTGAGCCATTCAAGTCGTAGCTAATAAACAATAATCGTCTCGAATCATTGAGTAATGCTATGGATATTTAAAGAGTATTAAATTTTTTGCATTAAATAATGTGTCACCTGATATAGCAGCTAATTTGATACAAAAAATAAAATTAAAAATCAAAATTAATACATCACATTAGCTGCCACATCAAGTGATACATCATTTGTTCCAAAAAATTTAGTACTCTTTAGGTACCCATAGCATTATTCCGAATCCTTAACCATACATTATACATAAGCTACATTAATTTCAGCTCATTTAACTCATAATTTGATCTCAAATCTGACCTAAGAAATCGAGTTTTTTACCAAACTATTGTAGTTTTATAAAAATATTTCTGAATCATGGTACTCATAAAACTAATTCTCAAACTGTGGTCTTTTCTAAAATACTAAGGGTTTTTAGGTATTTGATTTTTTAAAAACAAATTTTTTTCCTTTTCTTTTTGGGTTCAATGGAGGGCCAAAAGCCCTTAAACAATCCCAGCACTACACACCTTGTTTCTCCGCCCCCAAAACAAATGTAGTTATAGTACAAAAGCTCTGCTACTATCCCCCCCCCTTTTTTTGATTCGATGTCTGATGTAATACCCAATAACTCTGCCCACTCCAAAATCTCTTTTGCTTCAATATCTACCTCCACCTCTTCTCACGTTGGTATAAGTAAGGTGTATGTATGAGCTTAAATGGCTTGGGGGGTTTATGACTGCATATATGTGTGTGTGTAAGCTTAACTTGAAGGGTTTTCCAGTCGATGCTGATTACTGGAGATTGGAAATGTCATTAAAAACTTTGCTGATTGAGGATTACAGAAAATTGAATTGAATGTTCAAACTAAAAAGTCTAAAATGCTTTGATAAATAGATTTTTATGTAGAAATCATCAAATTCATACACATGTAACTTAGGCAGATGATAGTTCTCATAGTTCTCATAGATTGATCTTGAATAATCAGGCTAATATAGAATATAATGCATATCACTGCTCCCAGGTTTAGAAAATCAGAATACATGTGGGGCATCAAAACAAGGCAAATTAGACATCCAAGAAGATAACATCTATGTATTCTATAGAATATGCAATTCTATCTCCATACAATTCAAACAAGCTCAAATCGAACAAAAGCACAGAACAAAAAGGAAATGCAATATTGGACATGTTGGAACGAAACTAGCCAAATAGTCATCACTCAAGTCAAAGAATTACTAATATGAGAGATCACGAAGTCCATGAAAAATTCATAAGTAACTATGCCATCCAGCAGAGAATAGCACAATTGTAAAATCTCAGCACAATCAAGATGAATAAGCAAAGGAAAAGTGCAGCAAACAGACAATCAAATATTACACAGAAAAACATGGGAAACTCCTATCCCCTAAAAAAGAAAAAGAAAAAGAAAAGGATCTAACATGATTAACATTGGCGAAAAAAAATGAATATAGTTACAACTGTTGTATGTATCCATTGAACAATATTGAGTATCTATCAGTAAAATGACTTAAAATAACATGTTCATAAAATTTTCTTTAAAACTAGATAAGCCTCAAGATACATCATCGCAGAGGTGATACTCATGCACTACCCAATCAGAATGGTCGCCTACACGAACACGAGTATATATAGTCATCAAGTTTGTATAGTTCGTGGATTCCTGGATGAATATTTCGTTTGTTGTGGCCTGGCTGTTTACAAATTCCACAATGCAAAGTTCCATGATGCCTACCCATCTCATTGTTAATGTGAGTTGAACAAAGTGCCTATGACAGATTCTATGAAGTAGTAAACTCTTGCTATTCTTTGGGAAAGAAGTATGAAAAGAAAGAGATAAACATGAGATTTCTTAATACACTAGGCAATCTATGACATGTAAAGATTACTGCCATGAAAGAATCAAAAGGCTTGAATAAATCAACTCTTAAGAATCTTTATGTAAGTCTTTCAATTTATGAGCTCGAAATTCAGCAAGCTTAAGAAATGGAAAAAGAGTTTCAAAAATTTATCTCTACCAGCCATGTCTGTTGAACCTCCCTATTCTAAACCTGATGAAACCCCGTCCATATCTAGTGATGGTGATGATATTCTTTCTGACGAAGCTTTTGCTATGTTTGTTAAGAAGTATCAACATTTCAAAAAGTTTAACAAGTCTTCTTATCAGGAGTCTCTTTACAAGACTGCTGCTTTTCAAAAAATAGCTGCTCCTGTGAGAACATCTGCTCCTTATAAAGCTGTTGTTCCCTAAAAGGAGAATGAGCTTATCCGTTTTAACTGTAGGAAGCTAGGTCATTTTGTTTCAAAATGTCCAAAGCTAAAATATGAATTTTACAAAAAAATGTCCCGAATCTAAATTTCAAAAACAAAAAGAGATGGTGTAATACCCTGGATTTAATTATGGCCTATGTGCTTACTTTGTTGCACATTAACATGTTATTATAAGTGTTTAAATTTGCTTGAATATCATGTTAGATTAATCATGTTTTAATTCTTGTTATATTTTCTAGTTTATGTATCACACACCTTATAATGCATTGTTAATTTGATTATTGTGTTTCAAGATATGGATTAGATATGTTATAAATGTTATACAATCAAACCTAGGAGTGGCCAAGTGATCAAACCTAAGAAATAGAGTAAACATAAATGAGATTGGACTGTAAAGCTTGGCAGGACTGTGCACACTTATTTGGCACGGCCGTACGAGAGAAAACAAAAAGTTGGGTTTGGGCTGTGAAAATTTGGCACGACCGTGCGCACATTCTTGGCACGGCCGTGTGAATGAAACTTGGCATGATTGGCTCACTTTTGTACTTAACTGCTAGTAGACCTGACATTACGTTTGGAGTTTGTGTATGTGCTAGGTTTCTAGCAGATCTAAAGGAGTCTCACTTACAAGCTGTTAAAAGAATCATTAGATAGTTAATTGATATATCCAATTTGGGTATTTGGTATCCAAAGGATTCATCCTTTAAACTTATAGGCTATTCTGATGCTGACTTTGCTGCTTGTAAGGTTGATAGGAAAAGCACTAGTGGAACATGTCATTTCCTAGGGAATAGACTTGCCTCATGGGCCAGCAAAAAGCAAACATCTGTCTTAACTTCAACAACTGAAGCAGAATACATAGCTGCTGGTAGCTGCTGCTCACAACTGCTGTGGATTAAACAACAACTGGTAGATTATGAGATCAAGACTGCTGATTGCCCTATAATGTGTGATAATACATCAGCTATCTCAGTCTCTCAAAATCCTGTTATGCACTCCAAAACAAAGCACATAGACGTGAGATATCATTTCTTAAAAGATCATGTGGAAAAAGGTAACATCAGCATGCAGTATGTATTTACTGATCAACAATTAGCTGATATTTTCACCAAACCACTTGACTCAACCAGGTTTGCATATTTAAGAGGAGAGCTTGGTATGCTCGATCTCAATCCTTAACTTTTGAAGAATGTTCTAATTTATTACACTTTATCTACTTATAAAGCTTCCTATCTTATCAGACAAGTGTAACACTGTCGATATTGTAGGAAAACCATAAGTAAGTACTCTCCTTTTCGGATCGGCCATCTTCAATATAATAAGTTACAAATGAACGCAATATGAACAATCACTTTTCATGACATTAAATGCGGACTTCAAAATTTATTAGATATCACTTATTGAAAACTGTCAGAAGTATAAAAGTGAATTTACAAAATTGACTGTTCACTATTTACAAAAACTGTCTTTCGTATTTTTCAAAATTCTGCTATAACTTCAAGATCAAAAGCTTCAGAAATCATCAATCCTTCATTTCGATTCTTGCATCAATCTTCAATGGTGAGTAACATTACATTCTTACATTTATTTAATTTAAGTTTTATTCTGATAAAAATTATAACTTTCCCATTCATATGAACTGTTTGGTTCTTGCGTAATAGATGAATTGCAAATGCTTGATTTCATGATATTATGTTGATAATGACTAATCTATGAATATGAAATATGTTTAAAGTCATTGATGAATGCATATTTCAATTCATACTATTGTATTTCCTGAGAATGGTAGAATCTGCTCTTTTCTAAAACCCTGTCTATGAACTGTGTTATTAATAAACTTGTGTTTATTAGTATATTTTGGGTTTGAATTTGAGCAGTGCATGTGTTCTAAAGAACTGCTGAATATTTTTAACTTTGCTGATTGTACATATAGGCAACAACACAATCATCTACTTCTGCCAACATGACCAACAAAATAGGACAACTTTCAAGAGCTGTTAAAGCTTCTGAAATCCCTATCAAAAACCTTCCAAGAACAAGTTATCATCCAGGAATGACCATTGACGCTGAATCAGTACAAAGATATTCTTCTGGAGAAGTCCTGTTAAAAGATCTAGAAGGATGTGGTCTTCTTCCACTCTTTCAGCTAAACGACACGCACTATAGTACTGCTATTGCTGAAGAGTTCTACACACGGATGACTCTTCCTCCTCCTTCTACCTCCAAAGATAAGAAGGTTAACATGAGCTATCTCAGAGGCTATATTAGAGGCTGTTCAATCAAGTTGACATACAAGGATGTCGGACATGTTCTAGGATTGCCTACGGAAAGCAAACTGGAATTAACTGCTGAGGAATCTGCTCAAGCATGGGACATGATGAGAGGATCCACACACCCTGAGCCCTATGCTGAAATGTTTCACAATCTATTCCCTGAGGGTCCATATCATATCAGTCATCTTCTTGACAAAAGCATCTTGTTCAAGAATGGATCAAGGGATATCTTCACTTCTCAACAGCTGATGTGGACAAAAGCTGTTATTCTTCGCAAACAACTTAATTGGGCTAAAATTGTATTTTCAATGATATTTCAAAGTGTGGCTGATGTTCAAGCCAATCCAGCAATGAAGAGACCCTTTGTCAGGGTAATCAATATCCTCATGCAGGGGTTCGAGGAAATTGAAAAGAAAATGGCCAGTGATGATCTCATCAAGGTGACCAACACCTATGTCTTTACTGCTAACAATATATCCCAATATAGAGAAGACTTGGCCAAAAGGGCTGCTGCTACTGCTACTGCCGCTTCAACAACTGCTAGTCCTTCCTCTCAATCCAAGAAAAGCAAGAAGAAAGTGACATACTCTTCTGAGGGGCTTCCTATTGAGGAGCAAGATAGGAGAAATTCTTCTTTTATTGATAATATCTGGAATAGCTTTACATCAGTGATAGTATTTTTTCAGATGATCCGCATGCCAAGGATTCTTGAGTGGTGTGCCATCCTATTCAGCTAGTCGATAAGTCCCATCTCTGATTATGCCTGTTACTCTGAATAGGCCTTCCCAATTTGGGGATAGTTTATTCCTTCCGGAGTTTTTTCCTATCACCTCGATCTTTCTAAGTACCCAGTCTCCGATGTTGAAGGATCTTGTTCTGACTCGCTTGTCGTGGTGAGCTTTGGCGAGCTGCTTGTAATTGATCATCCTTAGCCTTGCCTCCAGTCTTCTTTCCTCCAGGTAGTCAAGGTCGAGCCCCCGAGCTGTTGCGTTGTCTAGCTCGTCAAAATGGGCTACCCTTAATGTTGGTAGGGCCATTTCTACTGGGGCCATCGCCTCTGATCCGTATGCCAGCATGAAGGGTGTCTCCCCGGTTGAGCCTCTGACCGAAATGCGGATTCCCCATAGTACAATGGGTAGCTCGTCGAGCCATCTTCCTTTTTTCTCATCCAGATTTCTCTTCAAGGCATAAAGGATCTTTTTGTTTCCTGCTTCGGCTTGACCATTTCCTTGGGGGTGAGCAACTGAGGACTTCCAATGCTTGATATTCATCTGTTCGCATCTCTGGGTGAACTTGGTGGAGAACTGGGTGCCATAGTCGGACACAATAGCTCGAGGTAGGCCAAATCGGCACCAAATATAGTCGTGTATGAAGTTGATTGCCTTCTCCTCGGTTATGGTAGCCAATGGTTTTGCTTCTATCCATTTTGTGAAGTAATCCACCGCCACTATTAAGAACTCGCAGCCTCCTTTAGCCTTTGGGAAGGGTCCTATGAGGTCGACCCCCCACATATCAAATGACCAGACTGCGACTACTGGTGTTTATGGAAGTGATGGCAGTCTTGGGATATTGGCAAATCTCTGGCACTTGTCACATTTTTGCACGTAGGTCTCCGCGTCTTTCCGCAAGGTTGGCCAGTAATAGCCGTGGAAGAGGATTCTGTCTGACAGCGACCTCGCACCTGGGTGACCTCCACATACTCCTTCATGGACTTCGGCGAGGAGGTCTTCCACTGTCTCTGATCGGACACATCTGAGTAATGGCTTGGTGAACGATCTCCTGTATAGTATCCCAGCAATCACTGTGTAGCGAGTTGCTCTCTTCCTTACTAGTTGGGCTAAGTCTTTTTCTTCAGGCAGTATTCCATGCTCGATATAGTCTTGTATTTCATCTATCCAGCATCTTTCCGTCGAGTTGATGGGCATAACTTCCTCCCTATTTACTGATGGTGACTCGAGGGTTTCCAACCATACGTCTTGAAGGAGGTCGCTGATGTCCAATGATGCAATCTTGGATAGGTGTTCAGCTCACGAATTCTCTATCCTGTCCACTTGTTTTAGCTCCCAGTATTCAAATTTTTCTAACAGGTGTTTTGCAAGCTCACAGTATTTTGACAATGTGAGGTGATTAGCCCCGTACTCCCCCCAAACTTGCTTCACGACGAGCTGGGAGTCGCTGAAGATTACGACCTGGCTGGCCCCAAGTTCCAGTGCGAGCTCTAGCCTGCGATCAGAGCCTCGTATTCAGCCTGATTGTTGGATGCCTGGAATTTAAATCGCAGAGCTTTGCTGAATTCTCCTCCTTCTGGTGATTGCAAGGAGAGGCCTGCACCGCTACCTGCCTTGCTGGACGAGCCGTCAACATAGAGTGCCCAATGGTGCAGTGGACGAGGGCGTGACGAGCTGGCCGTCTTGATATGCTTGGGCGGGCTGGGAGGGTTTGTCGAAGATGTCAGCTCGGTCAGCGTGGTGGCCGGGCTTTGATCTTGCTTGACGAATGATGTTTCAGCGATAAAGTCTGCAAGCACTTGGGCTTTTATTGCTTTGCGCTGCTCGTACGTGATGTCGTATCCTGAGAGCTCGATTGACCATTTTAACATTCTTCCAGCCACATCCGATTTATGGAGTATTTGCCTAAGTGGGAGATCAGTGTATACCGTCAAGGCATGGGCCTGGAAGTACTGAGTCAGCTTTCTTGCCGCTATAATCAGGGCTAGTACTACTTTCTCCGCGTCAAGGCATGTAAGCAGTGGCGAGCAGTCATCAAAAGTCTCCAGCACCGACTCATCGGCAATATCCAGCACGGCCTTCTTTCCCAATTCAACGGATAGCGTGCCCGGACTCAACACGGGCCCAGTTCGAATGGGAGTCGCCGAGCTCGGAATAGACTGTACTTCGGCCGAAGGGCTGGTTACACTTCGAACACTCCCAACTGGAGATGCTTGCTTTGTAACGACAGGCTCCGCAAGCTCGATGGGCCCAGTACGAACAGACTCAACGGGCATCACGGACATCACAGGCTTAGCAGTTTCGAGCTCCTCAACCCTTAATTTCTTGACTGATGCAGAAGCCGACGTGGACAGGGATCGCTTCACAGGAGCCCTCGAGCCCGACGCCTTTTCTTTGCCCTTATCAGCTGACAGAGTAATTGTGGGGAGCACCTCGGCAGTCCCGGCCAAGGTCGCAGCTACCCGGGCCCGACCTAGCTGCTCAGATCGTTCCGACTTCGCTTGAGCTCGCCTGCTCGAGCTCCTCCTCCTCATCACATCAACATCCTCCATCACTACAAAATCAGAGGGTTAAACACTTATAAAGTATACGGGCATGAATAAAGAAGGGGGCTTTACAATAGTACATTTAAAAGAACTCATTTATAAATGCAACCCCTCTCCAGATCTCTATGGCAGCCTGAGCAGTGCTGGTGGAGTACAAAATCTTTGTGAAGTAGCCACCCCGGGAAACTCTCAAACGGGGG
Organism: Platycodon grandiflorus; assembly: GCA_016624345.1. NCBI lineage: Eukaryota > Viridiplantae > Streptophyta > Magnoliopsida > Asterales > Campanulaceae > Platycodon > Platycodon grandiflorus. The sequence continues at coordinate 28,418,106 of CM028362.1, forward strand.
AAAGGTGCACATCGGTTCCAGGCCGGTGACTTTTAATGGGGACAGTCCGGTGACGACGAGGAGGTTTTCGTCCTGAACTATTCTCCTCCAGTCATAGCATCGAACCTGAGTGTTACCCCGTACACCAAGGGGAGCTTCCAAGGCCTGTTTGGCCGACCTGTCATACTCATCCAGGTCGGCAAGATGAACCAAGGTGTAGGGCTCCTCAGTCGGCACCGCGAAATTCCACCCAAGTCTACTCTCAACCAAAACGACCTTGTTAGCTCAGCCCGAGACTTTTCCAGGAGGATCAGAAAATAACTTTACCCTATAATTTTGGCTTTTGGCTTGGAGGCAGTTATTGTTGCGGTCGAGGTGGAAATAATGGCAGAACAGAGTCAAGGTCGGTTCAAATCCTAGAATACGCGTGCTCGCGACGAAACAGATGAGAATTCTCATGGCATTCCAAGTAAGGTCTAGAGGGACCGTGGAGGTGACATCGAGGAATTCACAGATAAATGGGTCCAGAGGGAGTCGAAGGCCCAACTCGAAGAAGCTCAAGTAGAAGCCAACCCGACTTCACATATTCCTCAGATCGTGAAGACCGAGCTCAGGATCAGGAACATGACCTCGATAATCATCAGAATTGCAGGGGTACTTTGAAGTCCATACGCCTAGGTCGGTAACGGTCATCTTATTCCTCCAATCTCGGAAGGCTCGCTTTACAGCACCCCCAGCATCAACGTCAGCCTTCACCTTCCTCTTTTTACTTCGGGGAGCTCACAAAACGTGACTGGCATCAAGAAACGAGCTGGGGGACGCTGAGGTGACAGCCCTCGAAGGCCCTGCGACCTTACTAGCTACCCTATGCTCATCAAAGTACAAGTAAAGAAGCCCTGACATGGCAACGTCATACTTCTCGATGATCCTCATCGAGGTGCCGAAGGGAATGTCATCGACCTTGTAGGGTTCATCGGCAGGGACGACCAGACCATCCAGGTTGGCACCCCATGAAGTCAACAGAACTTTTGCTTCACTTGGCAGTACAACTTTCTAGTCCTCATCCTCAGTCTTGTATATAGCGTGACCTTTTTGCAGCCTAGCAAACATGGGACCTTCATTGGCACGTTTGATCCTCATGTTCTCAAAGAAGGAACACGAGGAAAAAGAACTAACAGGGAGAATGGTTGTGAAGAAGAGACAGATCGGCCTAGACACTACGACCTAGATAGTTCGACCTGGACAGGTCGACCTAGATGGAGGGCTAAAGGACGTGATTCGCGGAACCCTAAAATTCAAAATCGCCGAAAACCTTACCCAGATTTTGGCCAAGAGCTAACAGGCGAAAATAAGACCCGAAAACAGGAAACAAAGGAAGGAAACGAAGCAAGGGTTGAAGAAAACTAACCTAGAGTCCAGAAGAAGCAAGGGGGCTTGAGGAAAATGGTTGAATCTGAGCTTTGAAAGAGAACAGGTAGATCGCCGGAAATCGCCTGAGAGTTGGAAAGTTTTGGAAGCTTCGGGTAAAATGAAGATGAACGGTGGGAAGTCACTTATATAGGGGACCCGGAGTGGCCGGGTCGACCCACACGAAGACATGCGGACCTTGATATGGCGTCGTTTTGGAACAAAAACATCAACCGCCAAAATTTCAAACTTGAAGGGACGCGCCGTCTGACAGCCCACGAGCTCTGCACCCATTAAATGTGCACGTTTCCCAAAAAAAGTACGAAGTCGACCTAGAATCTGGAAGCTTTGCGAGAACCAGTCAGCTCGATGCAATGAATCTTTACTTCACACCTCGAGGATAAATCCTCTCCTTGAGAAGTAGGGGGCTACTGAACGACCTTTCAGCTGGACACGTGGCAGATATCGCGGCCTCATGAGCTCCAGCTGGCAAATACCGAGGTAACATACGCCACCTCGAACCTGACAACCTGAAAAACACAATATGGTAGGTTGCTCACCTCACCAGCATACTCTCTCAGCACGCTGACACAGGGACCCACAGTGTGACCTAGGACATCCCGGGCCGACCTTACCAACGTCAAGCGACCTGGCGTATGCCAGGCCGACCTTGGTAACAGTGAGCGACCTGGCGCATGCCAGGCCGACCTCGACTATATAGAGCGACCTGGAAGCATCCAGACCGACCTCAGCATGATCCCTTCAGCACGGCATAACAGTGTCCTGTACGGAGTCACGCCACGCCTGAGAAGAGTCCTGTTATAATTCTCTTAAATATCAGTACTAAGCATATAAGGAAACTTATTCCGAAAGACATGGGGATCATATCACCCCTACTCCGAATCCAACCAGGATTATGGTTCCTATCTCTATAGAAAGCACCCTCAACAATCATAAGGTACATGCAAACTACTTGCTTACATACTTTCTTAACTTTACCTCTCGTACGACGTATTGCTAATTCTCACGCCTGAGGGTTATCGCTGGGATAACCCAGCACCCCTTACAGTGTTCTTTGTTGATCACAGGTTCAAGACTGCTTGCGTAGCAAGGACCATCCCTGCAACACAGTCGGAATCCTACTTAGACTACACACGTGAACCAGACACGTTTACATACAATCTTTTTGGCGTAATCAATATTAATAATAATAATCAATCAATTATTTTTTTTAAATTTATGTACCAAGTCAAACTTAACAATAATTTAAAGATGAGTATTATATATACTCCTCGTTAGCCTCCACTACCCGGCCCCACTTAAACAAAAATCTTCGGTGTGCAACTGGTACGTACGTAAGTTGGGAATATTCAAAGGGGTTCACATTTTCGGACATACGACGTAAGTAACGCTACGGCTACCAACTCTTACCGTGGCAACCTATCAGGTTAAAGAAGGATCCATTCACGTGCCCCGCTTAGCTCTCTAAGCTTTTCGTCTTAGTTAATCTCTCGTTTAGGATATGGCTTTTAATTTCTTTTTAGAAATCATAATTTTAGTACTCCATTCAAAATAGGGTTGTGTACGTAATTTTTAATATAATATTATAATATCTAATTCTTTTATATATTTAAATATACTCCATAAGGATATTGTAATAACTAGTTTATTTTTTCGTTAAATTATTATTGTAAATGTTGATGCTTATTTTTTGATGCCCTTTCGCTTTTTTCAAATACGGTTAAAGTTTTTCGACTATAAAAGATTCAGATTAATCACTAATTTTGTTGTTCTCTGATTAAAATTGTTTGTATCAATCCATGCTATACACTTCACTAAGGCTGTTAAAAAAAATTACAAACCATACCAAAAGAATCGGACCAAACTATTACTTTTGGTTTGGTTCTAATCCTATATTTTAAAAGAACGGTGAAACAGTTCAGTCCAAATTTGAAAAATGTAGAACTAATTGGAACTGGATTTTTGAACCAATATATAAGTTTATACAATGTAATTTTACTTTACGCACACATATATATAATATACATATAATTTTTTGTAAATAAATATTTCTAAATTTACAATTTTTAATCGTACTGCACTTTGCTCTTTAATTTTTATTTTTTATCCCTAGTGTTAGACTTTGTTCTTTTGCTTGGTTCAATAATTTAATAATTATTATGATCGCTTTAAAATTAAAGAATATAAAATATGTCCACGTTAAAAGGCTAAAAAAAGAAGGCAAATGTTCAGGACCATTAAAAGAATGGAATTGGAGCAATGGAACCAACACCATTGCTTCGGTTCTCGCTAATTGGTTTGATCCTAATTTTAATATTTCAAGAACCAATTTGCTGGTCTTGGTCGTAATTATCTATATTTGTAACAAAAAATGGACCAAATCAGATCCACTTAGTTCCCTCGTTCCACGCTCTACACACCAAATGTTTAGAAAGAGCATCCGATATAAATTAGAACTAGTAACTCAAAGAGAATTACTATTTACACCTCAAAAATTACATACTATATTCCATTACTAAATACATCCCACCCTTAATATTTTCAATCCCTCAAAATACTGAGTACAGCCCTCTAATTTTTTATTTTAACTTTACCAATATTTTTTCCAAAATTAACTAAAATCTACTTAAGTACACATCACCCCAAACAAACACACCCCTTCCTCCTCCTTACCCCCACTCTCCTTCCCCCCCGCCACCCCCATCCAACCCGCGCCACCTTCCTCCTCCTCCCCCCACACACACACACACACACACAAAACACCACAATAGGCAGCCCCTTTCCACTTTTTTTTTTCCACCTTCTCCACGAAACCTAACCCCTTCCTCCTCCTTCTCCACCCCCCCCCCCCCCCAAGCAGCCCCCCTTCTCGTTTTTTTTAAATGATTCGTTCGGCACTGTGTTATCAAACACCCATACGAATGTTCGGCACCCTTACCGAACATCACTATGAGTGTTCGGCACCTCTACCGAACATCTTTAGGTGTATTCGTGTTCAGTAGGGCTACCGAACAGTAGTAAATTTTTTTTTCCTAAAAAAATAAAGGACATTTAAGTTAAAATTTATAATAATATTTTTGTAATATATGAAAAAGGGTATATTCAATAAATATTTGGGTATAAATAGCAACTTTCTAACTCAAAACTACTTTTGTCTATATTTAAACATGTATTCAGAAAACTTTTTCCATGTGACTTAGATGTGTCTGTTGTTTCATGAATCTACTTTTAAAAAGTGAGAGACTATTTTGAAAGACTCCAAAACAAGGTTAAGTTACTTGCTCTAATTAATGTGAGTGGGGCAGTTATTACTTGATAAAGCTTTTCGGGATATTTCACATTTCTTTTTGACTCATTTCTCATAATAAAAAAATGTATTAGTGATATTAATATTAGGAATACTTGTCTAGTTTAAATGGTTCTATTTGGTTGAATTTATGTTAAAACTATGAACCGAGTCACTTCTTATCGGTTACATTTTTTTTAAATTGAACCAAATTGTCTAAGGTTCGAAACCGAACCGAACTATTTGGTTTGGTTTGATTTTATGGTTCAAAAAAATTTATTTCTTGATTAATTATTATTCTAGAACAATTGAAGAGATATTGAAAAAGAAAAAGACAATGTCAATTTTTAAATATTGAAAAAGAAAAAATTTGAGACTAATTTAGCTAAGGTCGAAAAAGATCTTATAATGATTGAAAGAAAATTTTAGTTCTATGAGGTGTGGGAAAAGAATGTCAAAGAGGTGAAAGGGAGAGAGCGTCGGTGAGGTGAGAGGGACAATGGTGGACTAATGGTGAGACGCGACATTGCGTTGAAGTGATAGAAAAAGAGAGAGAGTTGAGAGACCAATGCGTGAGATTACCATCTTTATTCTTAGAATTTTTTAGATCTTAATCAACGGTTCAAAATTTTCAAGATAAATCAAATAACTATTAATAACATGAATACCATATATATATATATATGACGGTTTGGTTTGGTTCGGTTCGATCCCTAAAATCACAAATCGAACCGAACTGAACCGACTGGTTTATAAAATTTTCAAACCATTACCGAACCACCCTAGTCTAAAACCAATTGATTATTAATATTGATATATTGTGTAATTTTCTTTAATGCCCATGTACATGTGGCCCATAATTAAAATAGGAAGAAAAAGTAAGGGTAAATTGGTAAAAGTATTGTCCTAAAAAGAAAACTTTCAAACAAGACAATTATTTTGGGACGGAGAAAAAAGGAAAGCAAGACAATAATTTAAGGACTGGTGGAGTACAATTTAGTACTTATTTTATGATTTTGAAAAAGATAAAAATATATATATTCCCTCCGTCCCAAAATTATTGTCTTGTTTGATCCGGCACACGGATTACGAAAAAATCAATTGAGTTGATTATTAATATTTGTATAGTGTGTAATTTTCTTTAATGCTCATGTGCATGTGACCTATAATTAAAGTAAGAAGAAAAAGTTAGGATAAAAGTGTTGTTTTAAAAATGAAACTTTCAAATAAGACAATTATTTTGAAACAGATAAAAAAACAAAGGAAGATAATAATTTTGGGACAGAGGAAGTATGTAAGTTTATATTTAAAAAATAATATATTTAACCTAAAAAAGTCAAATAAAACAATAATTTAGAAAATGAAGAGAGTAGTAAATGAAGTACTCCTTTATGGGAATAATTGCGGACCAGTCCCCTTTATGGGATTTTCAACCGCTTTAGGTTTTTTTTTTTAACAAACACTTAAGTCCATTTTTAGTAATAAATTGACCAATTATTTTAAAATTACCCCCGTAACAACTTAAACAACATTTTAAGCATTGTTTTTCTTTTAGTTTTCTCCTATAAATTCCCCCTTTCATTTCAATCATTGTTTGTTTTGCTACAACCTTCATCTCTCTCAGTTTCTTTTTATGCCAAATTCATCATAAAAAAAACAAGATCAGTATAATTTTTAAAATTATTTTAATTCTTTGTGTCTTTGTTTTATTAATATTGTTCGCAAATCGCTGAATGCTGGCATAACGAAAGTGGCAACCTTTTTAGAAGTGTCTTGGAGAGTTTATTTAATCTTTAATTCTCTAATATTCACAATATATTGTGCATCGAAAATAAAAGTTGTCCATCGCGATGTATGAAAATAGTAATTTTTTTAGTACAATTTTGTGCATCGTGTTGCACACTTTTGAAAGTGTAATGTTGTGCATCACGATACACAAAAATAATACTCCCTCGTCCCTAAATTATTGTCTTGTTTTTTTTGTTCGTCTCTAAATAATTGTTTTGTTTGAAACTTTCTTTTTTAATACATCACTTTTACCATTTTACTCTTACTTTTGTTCTCTACTTTAATTATGAGCCTCATATACATATGCAATAAAGGAAACTACACAATATACTAATATTAATAATCAAGTAAATTATTTTTTTTAATCCGTGTGCTGGGTCAAATAAGACAATAATTTAGGGACAGATGGAGTACTTTTTAGTACAATTTTGTGCATCGCGTTGCACACTTTGATGCATCGCAAGTGTAATGTTGTGCAACAGTATTATTTTGTACATGGCGATGCACAAAAACAATACTTTTTAGTACAATTTTGTGTTTCGTGATGCACACTTTGATGCATCGCAAGTGTAATGTTGTGCATTAGTACTGTTTTGTGCATCGCGATGCTAGTGTAATGTTGTACATTGCGATGTATAAAATCAATACTTTTTAACACAATTTTGTGCATCGCAATGCACACTTTGATGACAAAAACAATTAATCAGTTAGCTGATGACAAAGTTGTAAATATAATAAAAGTTAGTAATCGGTCATTGTTAGATGATGACAAAATTGTAAATAGAATAAAAGTTAGTTACTCAGTTATTGTGTTAGCTGATAACAAAGTTGTAAATTAAATAGAAGTTAATTAGTCAGTTATTATTTAGTGGACTACAACTATTTGTAGTTAATCAGTTAGAGTGTGGTACAACAATTTAGACATTGTGATGCATCAATTTATGTATCACGATGCATAGTATACATATTTTGTATTTTTAAAAATATAAACAATATTTCGTAAAAAAATATCTATTTTCAATTTAAAACAATTATATGCGATTAAGGTGGTTAAAAATTTATTAAAAAGTTCTGGGCCGAATTTCGCACCGCATGTTACTGCTACACGGGCTTCAGGTCACCTCCACAGACAAAGTCTTTTTAATTGAGATAAGATTCCTCCCCCTATGTAATTAGACGGGCGTTTACCTTGACTAAGACTAGACTGTACATGCGGCACTGCACAGGGTACATATCACCAATTCCCATGAATATTAAATTGACTGCGACTGCGAGTAACCATCTTAATCAAGTTTAAAATAATAATGTCGGAATCTGATAATTTAGATATCCAACTTTGACCATAAATCAATGCTTATTTACTAGACACATCAATGGATCCAATATATCAAATTCAAATTTAATTTATCGAGAAATTATTGAATTTAGATCGGATCGAATTATCGCTCCGATATTTTAAAACTAGATTCATATTTAAAATTTTTGAATTCAGATTGGATTCAAATTTTACTCAAATTTATTCGGACCTCAGTTAAAATATTAAATAAAAATAATATTAAGTATTTTTTATTTAATCAAATGTCAAACAAACATAAAAAATTATGTTCCCATCTTACATAAACATAAATGACAATGTTAGTAAAATATTATAGTGCACGAAAAATTTATATTTAGTTGAAATAATAATTATTAATAATTAAAAGCTCAACGTAAGTAACTTAAGTATGTATAATATTGCTATATTTTTTTATATCGGATCAAATCGGGTTATCAACGAATCAGATCGAATTATCAACGAATCGGATCACTCTAAATCCAAATCCAATACGTTAAGTTAATGGGCTCGGATCATAATTGTGTAATCGGATTGAAAAACTCAATCCATATCCTAAAAATAACGTATCAATTTCAAATCAAAATTCAATCCATCGACAACCTTAGTCTAGTTAACACATACCAGCAATTTGTGTTTTAGTAGCTTTTTATTTTTTACTGCTTCCAAAGCGTTCACTTTTAACTTTCTCGGGTTAACTTAATTAAAATTTAACGAATAATTTACATTAATTTATTTATTTTTACAAAATCATAAAAGTTTGTAATCTATAGTATTTTTAATGTAGTTTTTAATAAATAAAATTTTATTTCCAAAAATATAATTAAAAATATTAAATTTTAATTTAATTTAATCACATGTTAACTTTTAAAAACTGAAAATAGACTCTTTGGTTAGGACGAACGTAGGTTTTTTTTTTTTTTTGGGCGGGGGCGCCGGCGGAGTGCGGGTAAATAGGATAATAACACAAATCAAGAGCAGTTTGGATATGAGTTCTTAACTCCCTGCACACTGGTTTTAGAGAACTTTTTTTCGAAATCCCAGTTCCAAAAAGAAGCTTTTTTAGCAACTTCAAATCTCTAGTTTCGGTTTCATTTCAAGGTATAGTAGAGATCGAGAGGCTTCAAGGATATAGAAACGACGTAGGGAACCAGTAATGTTTGAAGGATGGTCTAAGTTGCATCTTCTACTTCTAGCTTTTGATTCAGTCGTAATCATGATCTTCGTCGTCCTTCATGTACTTCTCTTGCACCGCTGCAACTGTGGAGAACTATCTATATGTCAAGGAAAATCATTAAATTTAAGTACAAAATATCACTTCTCTGAGTAAAAATTTATACATATGATGTTCAACACCTTCATAGAGAATAAAACTGACCAAATGCTTATCACAAATCAATTCCAACAGATAATTTCCCCCTAAGGACTAGGACCCGACTATCCTTGGGATAAATTCTTTCAAAGAGTTCAACCAATAGCCTGCATACAATTTTAAGAGTCACTACCACCCATCAACAATTAAATGAAATAAAAGATGCTCATATAACAAAATAAAAAGAATCAACAAATCTTGAGAAGATGCAACTTGAGAATATAGAATTACCACTTTTTTTTTTTTTTTTTGATGTCCTAAGGAGGCGTGGGAAGAGATCGAACTTGAGACCTCACACTATGTGAAGCCCCAGCTCTACCACTGGGCCACTCCTTAAGGACTAATCTAGAATTACCACTATGCAACAGGGAAAAGCTAAACTCAACGGGACCAACCATAGCTTTGCTGAACTCAACAGCACTACGCAACACTACTTTTTGAATGAATGCGAAAAAGGCAATCACAGGCATAAGATAGAACAGAAAGGAAAAAAAAAAAAAAAGAGGATATCTATACTAGCTAGTCCCAATCAACAAGACCAACCGCAACTTTGCTGAACTCAACAGTACTTCCGTCAATGCCAGCAAAGATATAGCCATTGGTCTTGTCAATCGATCAGCTTGACAAGATTTCCAACTCTTTCTTTGTCCTGAGAAGGTATGAGTTAACACGGCTAAGAAGACATACTGCTAACTAGCAATAAACTATCACACATAAGTTTAATATTGATATACTTGAATATCCAATGTTGAAAAGTTGACAAGCCCATAATCTTCTATCACCTCACACAACTGCTTCGTAAGCTTCCTGCACAAGGATAAATTTTATATTATTCATCAACACAAGCACATAAACTGATAGAGGACTACTCTGAAACCAAACCTGTACTTGGCAGACCGAGGATCCGCATCAAGGTGATGCTGTGACTAAGACAAATCTTGCACATGTGTTGAAATCAAGGTTGAAAGCTGCAGGAACAAAAACAGGAAAAGGATTAGAAAGGGTACATATCATTTCTTCAGTAAAATTGAAGATGGTGCAATTGATGTTCAAAGATCAATGGTAGGATCTTACCTAGCTTCCCGTAGCTTTCAATCAGATCAATCTTAGGCAAAAGTTCGTCATGTCGGGATCTAGTCATCTGGTGTCGATGGTTTTTTGATGGTGGCAAAAATATCAGCATGCACATCCCGTAGATACTGAACCAACTGTCCCTTTTCCGAGACAAAAGTCAGATCAAATCCAAAAACACGCCAAGACTCCTTAGAAAATTTAAGCATAGGCAGATTCAAAAATTGACACAAATTGAGACTAAAAGACAGCCATACATGGAACAACTAAAGGCTTATGAAAATGTAGATTCTGATAAACAAACCTTTAAGAAGGGGTTCCAATTTAGACTGCAACTAGTCAATGTTCTTCTCGAGATAGTCAGTGCTATAAACTGGGCTTGTAAGGCCAATAGAAATATTCTAAGAACTAGAGATGATGGATTAATACAAAAATCACTTAATACTTTCCCAGCGACAATTATGCCACTCAATATGGAAAAGGCAGAAGGTAAATCTGGGCCACCGAATTTTTCACAAAATTACAGTCTGGCCACCGAAACTTTAAAACTATACTTTGGGCCACTGTACTTAAGTTATGATGCATCCGTGCCCATTTTTTTGAATGGACGTTACTTCAGCCGTTAAATTAACATGAAATATCAATTTTACCCCTGTCTTCATCTTTATCATCTTTGAAAATCAAAACCCAGTAGTATACCAAGTTAAGGCATAATCTCTTTTCTTTTCAATTAACCAACACAAAGAAATCCTTAAGTCGTTCCATCTCTGGCCCAAAATTGTTGCTGGTCAATTACTTTCTCTCTCTTCCCCCAAAAATAAACATACTTTCCAATTAACCAACACCCAACACACGTTCCTTCCTTCCTCTAAACTAAAAGAAGTGATTCGTTGAAAAAACCCACCCCCCCAATCCATAAACCCCCTTTCCAAATTCAATCTCTTTCTGGGGATTTAGAGTTAGGGTTTGTGGGCAATTTGATTGGTGTTTGGTGACACACAGTCAATGGCCGTTTCAAGTGCATTTGGTGGAGTCAAGCTGGAAACACACCTATTCACCAACGTCGCCGTGGTGGCCACGGCTTCTTCTTGTTCGTCAACTTCTTATCATCAAATTAGGATTACTTCCTACAAGCCCATTTCTCGAATTATACAAAAATCCCTGATTGAGACAGTTTATTATCACATTCAGGTGCGAGGTTGCTACTCCCGATGTGGTGGTTGAGACCGCCGACAATAAAACCCTAATTTCGAAGAATTGTTGAAATCCAAATGCATTGGTCTTCGAACAGACTACGACGGCGAACAAAGACAAATTCAAATCATCCAATCAACGAGTGTTTGTTACAATCTGGATCGTCGAATTGTCGCAACGGCGGTGACGGATCTGATGGTGAGAGCGGCTAGCTCCAGTGAGGTTAGGAGAGAAGAGTTGTTTATATCGGTGGGGATTCACAAAGGCAGGTCATGCTAGGGTTTTGTGGAGGGAGAAGTGGGGAAGACGATGCAGCTACACTTCTCACCTAGTATGAGAAGTATAACGATATCGTGACGTTGAAGGGGAAGCCTCAGTTTTCCGATTTTAATCTGGCTCCGGACGATTGGGAGGCTGATATACAGGCGGTGTTTGCAACGGCGTATCCATTTCGGGAGGAGCTTGAGGTTGAAGAGAATGGCGGTGAGTGATGAGAGATTGGAGTTTTTAGCGACAAATTTTGCTGGGTTCAAAGCTTTGTCGATGAAGACATGGGCAAAATTGGGTTTTGATTTTGTTGCGTTCATGCCTTGACTTGGGATACTATTGAATTTTGATTTTCTGAAAAAGATGAAGATGACGAGAGGGGCAAAATTGGTATTTCACGTTAATTTAACGGCTGAACTAACGTCCGCTCAAAAAATGGGCACGGATGCATCATAACTTAAGTCCAGTGGTCCAAAGTGTAGTTTTAAAGTTTTGATGACCGGACTGCAATTTTGCGAAAATTTCGATGGCCCGGATGTACCTTCTCCCATATGAAAAATATTGAAACAAAGGGTACAACTAAATACTCCCTCAGTACCAAAATGGGATGGAAGGAGTACTAGGCAACGACTGCTGTTGACATCAATTTACGGGATCTTTATATATGAGCACTACTGCCCAATTTTACCAGGGCATTTTTTTTTTTTGGGGTGAGTTCACATGTTAGAACTCTTCAATTGGGGGACCGAACAAGTTAAGGATATCAAACAGCATGTGCTTAAATTACTTCCTAGCTAAACCACTTAACAAAAGGAAGAAAAAAATTATAAGCTGCACTTTGTCCCAGCTCACCTCCATTTGGACCAAGAGAATGCTCAACCATTACATCACTTAGTTTGATGAGATCCTCAATATTCACAGCACACTTGTATCTGCATCATAAAAGGAATAACTTAAATTGTCATCATTCTCAGCATATATATATAACTACAAGTCTACTACTGAATCATGATAATCACTTTTCTGGCACAAGTTAAATCATAAAATTTCAAAACCAACCAATGAAGTACGCACGGTAAAACATCATTTGCAGGATCCAAATTGATGACAGCAACCTTCCTCATGGCAAACATGACCATTATTGAGATAATTGATTGAAGGAATATATGATATAAACAGTTATCTACCCTCTTATCAACTCTTCATAACAATCAATAATAATACCACTGTCGCTCACTAAGAGTCTCACTTTTCTTTTCTTTTGGATGCCTAAAATAATGGTTGATATTGATAATTAAGCTTACATATTCCAGTATGATTCAAATTTACCATTCATATATAAGGAAAGACGTTTGTGCATTTGATGAAATATAGTGTTGTCATGACTCTCAAATGTAGTAACATAAACCTTAACATTATGCCTTCTGAAATAGGGGATCCATGGAGTGAGGAGGGACTTTTCTTGAAAAAAGCAATTTTAGGCATCTTCTCCCTCTCCTGTCCAAGGCCAAGCTCACACTGTTGCGGTATAATCAGTAAAATTACAAGATACCAGGGACAATAGGTCAAGTGGCACAAATACTATCACTGAGTCATATTCATCACTGTTGATCTATCTCTTCAGAAAACTAAATTACTTTGCAGGCACAAGGTTAAGTACATGCTTTTTATTTACTAAGATTTGTGTATCGTCATACCCGTGTCCGACATGATCTACGTGGACGTGGATGTGGGATTTACATCAGGCGCTTCACGTGATCTGGACACTCCAGCTCATGATTTTCAGTCGTCACAGAATTTTTAAATATGCAACAGTTAAACTGTCAACTATTCTTAAATAGACACCCAAAGTATTGGGTCTGTTCTTCTTGTGTGATTAAGTGACTTGGTTTGCGGTTTTGGATTTTCACTCTCTTTGGTCCGACCAGCTTTCTCTCTATCTTTCTCTTACTTTTTCTTTGATCATTACAAAATAAAAATCCATAACCCAAAATCAAACCACAAAATAACAAAGTCAAACACACTCAATTATATTCCACTAATTTCCGTACCATATCCATCATGTATAATTAAGTATTCAGCCATAGTTCATGTCCTAGTACCTGCATCCTGTTTCAGATGCTTTTGAGCCCAGTCCAAGTATCCTTAAAGTTCAAGGTTTTCCGATATCCGACTTGTAGACTAGTACCCGCAGCCTATTTTCTGATCCTTTTAAGCCGGGTCCAAGTGTTCTAAAATTCATGATTTTCCCATATTGTACACACATCTTAAGGCTTCTTTCTTTCTGGAAGCTGAATGAGCTTCTCAGAAAAGGGATCAGAATACTGGACAAGTATCGGCACTCAAGTCCTTGTAACATAGACTAAGATGCATCCACACATCACACATGTACAGTGTGGTCATTTCTTAACAAGGGTTTTCAAATGGAACTTATTTGGGTTGAAACACTAATAAGATCCAATGTGGTCATTTCTTCCGAATAGCATATCAAGCACATAAAACATTTGACCCCCGACATTGGCGGATCACCCCAAATATCCTACAATCACAAATGACATTCTAAACAGTTAAAAATAGCATTCACGCATGGATCTTTGACACCATAATTGCCTACAAAAGCAGTAGCTTCTCATCTTTTAGTAATTCGAGACTTCCAAATGCAATATTCCCATTCCTTCAAAATCACTCCATCTCGTACCTCATCCTCCATAAGTGCACAAAAGTCAGAACCCAAATAAGTTACCCCGTCAATCATAAGTTTCCACACATCACACATGTACAAAAGAAATCTTTTTTAAGACGTCGGCGGACATTTAACAATACCGGTGCTAAGAAGAAAATTAAAGAGTAGAGGTCATGCGAAAAACAGCAAAATGGGGCATTCCGAGAATCGAACTCGGGACCTCTCGCACCCAAAGCGAGAATCATACCACTAGACCAAATGCCCGCTTGTTTACATAATCGAAATGTTATATACTAATTTAAGAAAACCAATTTGTCTAGCATTATTCTTTTTTAGTTTCCAACGAGATATCACACGTTACATGGCACATTGAATCTGAGATTAATCCCGATTACATTCTATAACTGCTAAATACATTGGTTCAAGGTATTATCGAGACAAATTTAGTGCTATATGTAGTTTAAATGTTATTCATTTCAACACGTAATTTGTATATTCATTTTCGATAACATTATGTTTAACTAATGTGATGCAAAATGTGCAAGCCTTCAATTATTTCCGAAAACTAACATACAAACAAGTGATATATAGTTAGGTTTAAGCTGCTAGAAAGGGATTTGAGAGGAAGAATAATTGGTGACAATGGACATCATCATCCAAGATTGTAAGCTAAGCTGTCACAGCTCACAAGTACTCAAATTCCTTCTATTCAAAGCTTCACTGCCCTTTCAGCGGCCCCCTCTACATATATAAAAATAAAAGTAAAAAAGGTTCATGGGCATGAGCTGTGCTATATATCCTTTTTGTTTTGCTGCTTTCCATTTGAGTCTCCCAATTATACTTTGTAATTTCAACCTCTAACTGTAAAGGTTAACAAATCAAACAATGGACCTCCAAATTCCAACCACCCCTCCCCTAGAATGGGAAAGACAAAAGAAAAAGGAAAAAAGCAACGTTATATATAGAAATATAAGGTTCAACCCACTGCCGGCATGGAATTACAAATTCAAATCTCTCTAGAAGGAGAGGACTATATATAGTATATACATTCATTTTGAGACTTATCATCGCTCTAGATAAAATTGCGTTTCATGTTAAGATAAAATAGATCTAGCAAAAAGGTACAACTTCTTAACAATTTGTAAAGCTTATTCCCTCCATTCTGGAAAAAAAAATAATAATAATCTCCTTTAACTGGGACACATACTAATTAGTGAGTCATTTAACTTTGTTTTACTTTCCCATTTTATTTTTTGGAAAAGCTTAGAAAGATGATTCGTAGGAATGTGAAAATTGTGTTCCATTTACTGAAGTATGTAACCAGTCAAAAGAGACATAAAAAGAAGTTTTTTTTTATTTTAACAGAGTGAATATTTTTTGAAGAACATTAATTGACTCATTTTCAGAAAGAAAATGCACGTTATAACCATAGGAGAAGTATAAAGGGCATCTTTCCAGGGAGGTGATTAATGGGTTCCACGTCCACTAGATATATACGATGCTACAATTTCCGTTCATGCTGTGAATATATATATATATATATATATATATATATATATATATATATATATATATATACTTAGACCCTTTTTTTTTTTTTTTTTTAAGGTTTAGAACAAATTGTTTGAACATCACCCCTTTGGTGAGGCTTGAACAACAACGGTGCCCACCTTTGGTGTCTGGTGAGGCTTGAACAATACGATGCCTCTGGTGAGGCTTGAACAACAACGGTGATACTTGAACAACAACCGTGCCCCCCTTTTGTGAGGCTTGAACAACAATGGTGTCTCTGGTGAGGTTTGAACACCCGACCTTTCTAAGTACCAGGGTGTCGTCTCTGGTGAAACTTGAATACTCAACCTCTCCGTTAAAAGAAGTGAGTAGTACCAGTTAAACTAGAGCTCGTTGATATATATATTTAGACTATGCTTACAAAACAAGGTCTCATAATGAATAAAATTGGTAGTTACAAACTTACAATAGTACCGAAATAAGGTTGCCAACCAGCTAATTAATCATGGCAACGCAACCAGAACCAGTAACCTTGGACTTTAAAAAACATGAGTATGAGCCCCTCTCTACTCTCTACTCAACATTTTCTTTCTCATATTTCCTTGTTGGTTTCATCTTATCTGACATTGTCACATGCCACCATGAGATTCTCAACGCCGACAAGACAACAATACCAGAAAGTAATTTATTTATGCTTATTGAATTATATTCTCTCTTGTAAATCAATTACCTGAAAACAGTTTATTCATTCTAATTTAACTCTTTTATTAATAGACAGTGTATTTTTTTTTTTTAGATGCCAATATAATTTTATATTTCAAAAAGGACAATATAAGTTAAAAAGGTACAAGAGCTCTATTTCTCAACAGTGTTGACGCAAATCAAATTGCAAGTCCATATTTTTTTATTTCTTAAATTATTTTCTTTTCTAATTTTTTTGCTTTGTTTTTTAATCTTGTATTAAGTTTTTTTTTTTATTTGTTGTAACTGAAATGTTCAAAGTCCTGGTAATTCATGTTAAATTTAAGATTTATTTGTGAAATCTCATGTTTCCGATAAATTTTTGTTTTTAGTAAGGGTAAATTACAAATAACCCCCTCAATTATGAGCTGGGTTTGAATTGTCCCCCTCAACTACCAATTGAAGCAATATGTCCCCCTCAACTATAGCATTTTCTTTAATCGTAGCTTCTGTTTAGGTACTGTCATTTGAGTTCGACGTAAAATGCCCACGTAAAACTCATGTGATTATCTTTAGACATTATTTTTAACCATAATGCCCTTTTAGTGTTTTAATTGACTATATTATTCTTGTTGTTCTAAGACCCTCTATGTACATTAAGATGGTCATTAAAATAATTTTTTATCTTTATTTTAAATATTATGGTAAATATCATACGTACAGATGATGACGTGAGTCTTTGGTGAACAAATTTTGTGAATTCTAATCGCGGTGTCTAAATAGAAGGTGCAATTTAAAAAAATATGGATAAACTTCAAAAAAAAAAAGAACTATGCACTAACAAAAAAAATACCCCCTTGAACTATGAACTCGAGTGAGTTAGTCCATTTAACTCACTTTTCGTCACAGAGCTAACGGAATCAATAAAAAGACAAAGTTACCCTTTACTATTTGTAATTATTTTAGCACATCTCTCTTAACTTTACCATTTTTCCCTAACTTCACAATTGAGTATGATTTTTGCGAAATCACTGTGACTACCATTCCAAACTCCCATCCCTCGGCTGAGTATTGACCGCACTCTCAAGCTCAACACCAAACAATGCCTCTTCCCCAAATCTCCGTTCAACTTCCAGAAACTCTCCTAGCGACGACGGGTTCGAATCCCTGCCTCCGCACAACCTCCACCACTGCATTGTCCAACCCTGCTCCACAAATGACGCCACTGTTTTGATCTTCTTCTTACCCTTCCTCCGTCACCAACTGAGCTCGCAATGGCTTCACGGCGCTGAGAGGGAGACCTAAAGATGATTGTCGGGAAGTTCACGCCCATCACATGTGATTAGGGCTCGATGAAGGAATTGAATGAGTTAAGGTTTTATTGGCATGCAATTTTCTCCCTTTTTGTTTCCCTGAAAACAAAAATCAAAATCAACTGGGTTTGTTATGAAATTGGGCTTCTGTATCAAAATTTTTGAAATTCGCTTAAGGTTGATGGAGGCGGAGGAGGCTGGTTGACGCAATGATGGGTAAGGAGCGCCATTGTTGTTTACTTGTTGATCATACCCATTAGGGCTCGAAGAATGTCAACCAACTTGATTCAGGATCAACGCCTTTGTATGTTGGGGCGGAGTGACATTCATCGAGACCAAACGATCCTGCGATTGGCTAGTGTTCAGAAGAGGGGAGTTGTGCGGTTCCTTCGATAAAAATTATCTTGAGCTTGTCTTGATTTCTTGTTAAAAGTTACTATTGTCTTGTTTATGGGTTATGTATTATTTAGCGAAGAAAATTCCAAGCTTATACTCTCTTTAAATATTAGAATGATAAAAGATTAAGAAATAATGATGTGGGATTTGTAGTTTTTTTTTTGTTTGAATGAGCTTTTGAATTCACCAGAGTGAGTTTGAAGATGAAGTTTACCAATTGACTAAAGGGCATTTTGGTCATGGAAGATAACAATGTAGAGCCATGTGACATGCACATGGGTTTTGTGTTAATTCGACTAAAGGACAACTAACTGAAGGGTTCATTTACCCCTTCATTTACTTGGGTATGACCCAAAGAAGGGGTTGACCCGCCCGGGTCAATAGATAAGGGTACCGAGTTAAAATTGAGTAATAGTTGATGGGTTTTTTTGAAGTTTACCCAAAAAATATTATAGTTGAGGTGGACACACTGCTTCAATTGGTAGTTTAAAGGGGCAAATTAAACTTGACCCATAGTTAAGAGGAGTTATGTGTAATTTACCCTTTTAGTAATTGTCTTTTATTAATTGTAGGGGCTAATTTAACAAAAGGTCAAAATATCAGGGTCAACCTTTGGGTGAACCTAAGTGTTAATTCAGTGGCTTGATTTAGTTATTGTGCAGAGTAATATATATATATATATATAATGGTATATTTTGTGACTTTTCACACATTACAATTTACAAACAAATATATATATATATATATATTTAAAGTTGGTGAGGATGCCTAAGGATGTAACACCTCACCCCCTTTAGTTAAAGATGCATTATCATGGCTTGACTTTTGGAATTCTAGGGAGAGTACCATTAGCTAATAGTCTTAGCTAAGTACTATACATTAGTAGAGGAACTTTAGCTATTGGCAAGGAAATGAAAAGCTAGAAAATAAAACAATGTTATTAGTGAGATTTGAACCCACACCCTTTTGAATTAAAACATGCACCTTAGACCAACTCAACCATTCATATTTTATGTATTTATTTAAAATGCTACATATATCATGGGGAATAAGATTCTCACATGAAGAGGTTTTATAACTGATATTGGCTACTTAAAAGATATTCAGGTTCATTCAAATACTTGCCTCTTCGTGTATCTATATATAAATCATCTTCATTTTGGTATCAAAAAAATAATAATCTCTATTATAATTACTAATGGAGTAGTATAATATCTATGATATCAAAGTAATAATATCTATTATAATTACTAATAGTATAATAGCTATGGTACGAGAGTTATAATCTCTTTTATAATTACTAATAGTATAATAGTTATGATATGAGAGTAATAATCCCTATTAAAATTATTACTGAGGATAATCCCTATTATTATTACTAATAGTATATCCTTAGCTAATAACTATACTTAATAATAATAGGTTTAACATATAGTATTTATACCTTATTAGATATTTAATAATATTAATCTTATAGGTATTATTATTAGGTAGTATATAACTACGACATAATAGTATTAAGTATTACTATTAGATATTCAATAATATTAATCTTATAAGTATTATTAATAGCTATTAATAGTATTAGGTATTACTATTATATATTCAATAATATTAATTTTATAAGTATTAATATTAGCTATTACTATTACCCTATGACAATACTCGCTCAAAACATTTTTTTAAGTGATTAATAACACATTTAATTCTTCTAAAAAAACACATTTAATTATTTTTAAAAGAAATTCATTTCAAATGAACCATAGTTATATCTACTTCGTAACCACCATATTTAATTTTATTTTCTCTCTAAAATCAGTAAGTTGGGTTTCTAATATATATATATATAGAGAGAGAGAGAGATTTGTAACTCCCTTCTTGCTAATTACTTTTTCATTAAGTGCTCCATTATTTGTAACTCCCACATATTTGTAATGAAATTAATTATTTTTTACAATGGTTCCTACCACTCTATATTCCAAACGGTTTGATCTTCAATTTTTTGAGATATCTCCATTGGTATTGTAAAACTTATAAAGCATGTGCCCATCACTCCCTTCGTTCGGTTGCAAGATAACTTTTCCCTTTTGTAGAAAATAAGTAAGGTGAAACATCATTTGTCTGAAGGAATGATGGTTTCTCTCTCTCCTCTGGATCATGGTGTATTGGATTCACTTTACTTATATAGCTCATGATATTTGATTTTAGCTTCCATTTTAAATTTGGGTCTGATTTATGTTTTTTGGTTTCGTTGTAGTTGAATTGTTCAATTTCAATTTTAAAATTTTTTCTTTTTATTTTGCACATCTTTATTATTTTTATTTTCTCGATCTTTCACTTTTTGGTATTTTGGTTTTGGTTAGGCGATGTTTTTGGGGTTGATATTGCTCTTGATTTATGGTTTTACGTATCGATTTCTATTTTGATTTTGGTACATAATTTATACTAAAATGTTTGTTTTATTTCTGCTCTTGATTTTTTTTATTTTATTGATTTTTCCTTGGAAATTTGGTTTTGATTTTTGATTAAATGATGTATATCACTTTTTCTCTTGGTTATGTTTATAATATAAACCAACCAATTTCTATTTCCATAAATGTTAATTGAAATCTAGACTATAAATCCTGCATATATAACAATGTAAATTAATATTTTATTTTCTATTTTGTAAAAATTCTCAAGTATATGTTTAAAATATCTTTATTAAGGCGAGATGAAAAATAATTCAACAATTTGATATCATTGAAAGATACTTTAGGAATAAAAAATATATATAGAAATAACGATTTACTCATACCCATATACAAATCGATAACAAATATTTATTTTAAAATGAAAGTATTATACTAAAAATGATCATCAATTTGCGTATATTGACAAAACCTAACTTTTTTAAAACATTAAGTTAACAAATGCTTATATCAATTATAATTTTATTTTTATAAAAGTACTTAAAATATATCGATTAATCTCAATGTTAAATTACACCTGTGTAGAGCACGGGTTCTATAACTATTTTATTAAGTAACAAACTCACGAACTAAAAATAAACTCTAATCCGACAACAGCTCTTAAAAAATCAAGAGTGGTGGCGGCCTACTGGCGGGTGAGGGGGTAAAATAAAAAGAAAAAAAAATCTGAATACAGGTGGTTGGGTTGGGTTGGGTGCTTCAAAATTCAGACAACATGATTGTTGAAAAAGAGGGGCCCACTAACTTTAATTATCCATCCATAACTCTAATGCTTTTTGAGAATCCATTCAATTTCAATCCCAGTGAGAGTAAGAGAGACCCCTTCAATTCACATTTCTTCCCATCCCATTCCCCCTTCCTTATCCCCCCACCCCCTCTCCTCTCACGTTCTCTCTCTCTCCCATTATTTGTTCTTCAACAAGCATTCTTTCCCTCTCTCTCACACACACACACACGAACACATAGTGAAGAAGAGAGAGAGAGAGAGAGAGGCTAATTTTGGTTAGTGAGAGAAGAAGGAAGGTAATTGAGGCCATGGCATTTGCAGGGACTACCCAGAAATGTATGGCCTGTGACAAGACTGTCTATTTGGTCGACAAGTTGACCGCCGACAATCGAATCTACCACAAAGCTTGCTTCCGCTGCCACCATTGCAAGGGCACTCTCAAGGTCCTTCCCATCTTTATCTTATATACTCTCTCTTTCCATTTATTCTTCATCCGCCGTCTGCAATTTTTTCCCAATTACTGTATATATTTTCATTCATTCTTAATTACTACAGTACATCAACAATTTTACTACTACTGAACTGACTACTCCATTTAGTAAACCCATTCTGGTTCAATTGCTTCTTTCAAGTTTCTTACTTTAAAAATAAAAAAAAATAAAAAAATTAAAATACAAAAAGATACTGTATTTCTTAATCTCTGAACGCAATTCTATGAATTTCATTCTTTGTCAGTTGATATATATATGGGCCCCTATATAAATTTCAGTGTACTGACTAACACCCTGCAATAGTATTTATTTCTTTGATAACGATAAAAATGGAGTAATTATATTCATGGAATCTCTAATTGATCTTCACCCCTTACCAATTGTAGATCTGTTTTTGGGATCCGGATCTCGTCCATTTAATCTTAAACGGGCGGTATAATAATCCCTTTATTTGAATACTTATGGTTAAGAAAACTGTTATCCTCAACCGTTTGAATTTAATGCATTTGTCCCAATAATCATAACGGCTCATTTTCAAACACGTCATTCTAACGAGTCTCTTTGTGGCCCTTGTTAAGGATCAACTTATGAATCATTATTAGCACCCTACCTTTCAACTGCAACACTCCATCATACTTGGTTTTGCTTGTACCATATGCTTTACAAACTGTAGTGCAGAGTGCCTCAATTGAGAGGTGGTGCTAATAGCAATTCTCATCAACATGGAAATGTTTTAGATTGGAAATGACAATCAGTACATTACAGTAGTCTCTAATGCATTGGGGAGTATTCACAAGGGTAAGCATGTCTATAAACACATACTTGACAAGTACCTACAGGACACTTGTTAGTAATTGACTTACAGAGTAATGGAGGTCAATTTGCCCTTAAATGAGGAGATTCAAGTCCCCGTCTATGTGTGACCAGTTTTCTTGGTGATGGTGAATTCAAGATATGCAATTCATCCTAGTTGGTTTTTTGACCAGCAAGAAGGTTGTTCTTGTAGATCTATAGTTGATTAGAGCCGAACATGTTTCTAGTTCTTAGCTGTTTTTCTTCTGTTTGGCAAGTGTTAGTGGGTATTTGATCAAGGCTGGATTAATAATAACTTAAGCACTTAATCATGAGTTCCAAATATTATTCGTCTGACACATGGTTCAAACATGATTTCTGTGCAGCTTGGCAACTACAACTCCTTCGAGGGGGTTCTGTACTGCAGGCCACATTTCGATCAACTCTTCAAACAAACTGGTAGTCTTGACAAAAGCTTCGAAGGTAAAGTAGAATACCAAAGTGAACGAAAGATAATCTGCAACAATGTAATTTATACTTGAAATTCCTCGCCCAAAAAGAATAAGAAAAAAGATGAAAAAAAGAAAGAGGTTCCAGGGCTTACCCAGAGAGGCACTACCCATATACGAGCCAGCATCTCTGCTGGTAGACAGCTGATTTGGGATCTCATTATCGACAGATAATTAGTTCCATAGACCTAATTTATTTCTTTTCTGAATAATCTTTCAGGTACACCAAAGATTGTGAAGCCACAGAAACCTGGGGACACTGAGGTAAGTATATAACCAGGAACTAATAATCTTCTTCTCTGCCCAGAAAGTAGTCTTTCCCAAACTATGGTGTACTGACCTTAATATTTGATCAGAGACCAACGGCGAACAAGGTTTCAAGTATGTTTGTGGGAACCAAAGACAAGTGTTTGGGTTGCAGCAAAACAGTGTATCCAACTGAAAAGGTAACAGCAGAGATCATAACAATCAATGTATGTTGGAAAGAAAGATTTGAAATACTACAACTTTTTTTTTAGGTTTCGGTGAATGGAACTGCATACCATAAGAGCTGCTTCAAATGTACCCATGGAGGGTGTACTATCAGCCCGTCTAACTATATTGCACATGAAGGACGCCTCTACTGCAGACACCACCACACTCAACTCATTAAGGAGAAAGGCAACTTAAGCCAGCTTGAGGGCGACCATGATAAAGTTCCTGCAAGAGCTGCCGAGGTTGCACCGTAATTGCAGTGCTCCAAGGGGGTTTTGGAGTTTTTAAGCTTGTAATTCCCTTTACAATACCTTATCCTCTGGGGTTAAAGAATGAGTTTATGCATGATAGACGGATAGAAGTCTTGTATTCCTAATTGATGTGTGTTAATTCTTTGTTTTCTTGGGTTGTGCAATTGTGGATGTTCAATTGGGGATTTGAAGGCTTGTTGCACTATAATCACCATGTGGTGACTAGTCGAGTATTGGGTTATATGCAAGTTTGTTATCCTATTAATAGTAGAATAAGGTATTTGATTATCACAAAGTTCTGAACCAAGTCAAGTTTACTTGTAACGATGATTGAATATTCCACTATTTTTTTTGGACAAGTATTGGGATTTATCTTCTTGTTTTCCTCCCGTAACCAGATGAAATGGACACGTGGTGCAATGACGGGATCCTCATGTACTATTCGTTCTTTTTTGGTTAACCGCAAACTGCTCAACCCCCTTTATCACATACAAGTGGTGATATGGAAATGGTCCACTCTTTTTTATGCAGATGGCAAACTGCTTCACCCCCTTTTATCACATAAGAAAACGATTACTGCTTTGCCCTCTTTATCACACAAGACAATAATGAATACAAAAGATAGCAAAATAGATTGGCACATCATCTTGATCACACAAGACAATGAAGACAAAAGATAGCAAAATAGATTGGCACATCATGGAGTACCTTGGCTTCGTAATGGACCTTCTCTGCTAACTTAAGATTACACAATGACGTCTGGAAACCTACCATGAAACCTGTATATTTGCTAACTTCAGATTACACAATGATGTCTGGAAATCTACCATGAAACTTATAAAGCTCATACAGCAATTTTTGATTATGTTTTGGCAACTTAAGTCCAAGTGTTAGATTCTATTCTTTCATGGAATTCAAATTGTTATTCCAATGTTAATTAGTTGCCCATCGCGGCCTTCCAAGAAATGTCAAATTCTGTTCAGTAGAAGACCTCAGAATATGTACTTAAAATCTGCATTGGCAAGTTAACAATCCAGATGATACATTAGGCCATTCTTCTGAGAAGACTCACCAATATGCAAATCTTCGTCCAAGAGTTTAAAAACCCTAAATTACTAACTCCATCCACGAACTTGGCAAAAACACCACAAAGCAAAAATGACAAAAAGCTAAAGAAGCTCATCAGTTGTCCTCTGGAAATAGCACTTGTCGGAGTAAGAGCTGACAGACCTTGAATACATAGTTCACAGCCACGAGCAAGTATATAAGAACCAATAACCTAGAAGGACATATAAAAGAGTTCATAGTCCTCCATCCAGGAATATCAGTTACCAAACATGACTGCATGTACTGCCAGACAATGAAAGAAGTCCTCCCTCATTTTCACACAAAAGAGGAACTTAAAATAAGTGAAGAGCAAATCTATTATTAAAAGAATCAAAATATTTATCTGGATAATAAATATATCACACACTGCAACTTACATGGTCGGATCTAGATCCAGAACTATTTTGTACAATGGCAATCCTAAGCAATTTCATCAGTCATTTTCAAGTTCCATCGTGAGCATCTAAAAGGGAACCATCAACCACAATATGCTTCAGGTCTAAAATGTAATTGTCCCGGAGAAACCCAAATCCAAATGTCCCATCACCATACTGCCAAATCCTTCCCTCCATCTGTCGAGGATTAACGGTAGATCCCACCAACTCTGGAATTACCAGATCATAACTTGAGTTAATGTAAAGAATACGTGACACTTCTTCAGTCTTTGGGTTGGCTAGAAGTGCAGGTGGCCGAAGATGCTCGTGACTATCGTATATATATTCTTCTTCTGGAGAAAGTGGAGACTCGATAAATGTAGGGTTTGATGTCCAGAATACAGGGGCATAACCAGTAAAAGGTTTGGCTGAATCTCCAACCCTTCGGCAGGCAATGCCACCAATGTCATCATATGCAACAAGATAGAAATCCAAGTTCATGTCCTCGCAAATTCCCTGCAATCAGAAAGATCAGAGCTCAGCAATTGAGATGCAATAACACATCTGCAGTCAACCATATTTTTGCCCCCAGTTCTGGTATGAATAAAATAAAATTATAACCCAAAATATTAGTGAGGCAGGTTTTAGATCCCTACAAGAGAGCTACTTCCCCAAGTGATAGAGGGAGTAGATCAAAATGGAATTATCCACGGAGATAAACAGAGCAAATGTATTTCTAATACATAGAGATGCTAAACCGATTCTGGCATATATCCCTTACCTCACCAAGAGATAAAAAATGAGCAATCTAACTAAAACATATGTTCTTGATTGTGCCACTGCATTGTTGTTTATGCTCTCAAGGGTAGCTGAGGTTGTTCTTGCCATCTGACTAAAGAAAACTGTTATTGTGCTTTTCCTCAATTAAATCCATTACCATTACCAAAAAAGAAAGAAGAAGAACAAACATGTAAAAGAGAAGTTTGATACTTTGATATCAAAAGTTAAGAAGTAAACTTCAATCCAGATAAACAGCATATGTTAAAAGGTTAAAATTAAATTTAGATGTACTAAGCTGTTATGAGAGGTCAACAGAATGCATCAAGCTATTACTGAAATACAAGCAGATCAAGAAGCTTCGGCAATCAGTTCAAAAATCAACCTTCACAGCTAAAAGAACAAAGCTTTATATGGCAAGTAACCGAAGGCAGATAACAAGTAGTTAATAAAAAAAATATTGAATACCAAAAACAGTAGAGGTACCTTCCATAGCCCCTGCAAAGGCCGAGATGGCGTTGGGGAGCAATGAACAATCTTAACAAAATGCTCAGCCTCCCACTTCCTCTTCCCCTGCCTCTCCTTCTCTCTCCTCCTCTGCCTCCTCCACGACCTATCTCCACCCGGACTCGTCCTATTCGCAAAGTACTGATATATCTCTGATGTCAACCTATCTGGCGGTGACCCAATCTCCACCCCAATCATATCTTCCATTAAATTACTTGTACTTGACACTCTTGAAACCCCAGAAAGCCCAATCTTCCTTCCATCGGGTGAATTTGAGTACCCAAAGCTCACATTTTCTTCAATCACCACATGACATTTCCCCATATGACTAACATTAACAGCAATCAATTCATTTTCCAAAAGCCCTAACTCAGCATTATCAACCAAATTCTCATTCAATTCGAGCTTGCAGTCCTGATCTAGAAAATTAACATTTTCACCCTTGGAAGAAATACCCATCAACAAGAAGGGGGCTTTAATGACACTATAATTCCCTGAGCTAGAGGGGGAAACCCTAGAGCCGGTAATGAACGAGGGGCCCCACTCGAAGAAGACGAGTGGGGGGACTGAATTGAGGGTGGTGTTTTTACCTTGACCGCTACGGCGCCAAAAGCCGATGAGGTTTTCGTATTCGCTGAGGGTCTTGTGGAGGTGCTTGAAGGTGATTTTTCCGGAGCCCCATTTCTTGATCTGGGTCTTGGAGCCCCAGCGGCGGTCGCAGATTGAGAACCAGAGCTTGGCGTCGTCGCGGCAAAGAGAGAGGAAGCGCTTGGAGGTGCAGGCAAATGTGGAGATGTCGGAGGGGGTGAGGAAAGAGAGGATGCAAAGCTGCACGTCTTCCGGGAAGTTTGAGAAGGGCAATGGAACCTGTTCGGGCTCGGATTCGGTTGGGTTGTTGAGATTTGCCATTTTAAGGGGTTACGATTTGGGTTGAAAGAGAGATTGAACGAAGGCGGTGCTGGAAAGAGAGAGAGAGAGAGAGAGAGAGAGAGACGATGGTTAGTTGTGTGGATATGCTGGGGACTGGGGAGGGCGGCACGGAATGATTCTCTGTTGTTTTGATGAAATTGAGGTCACTGAGATAACGGATTCAGCAATGAGATAACGGATTCAGCAGTGGCAGTTTACAATAAAAAGGGTATATTGGTAACTCGGTCTTCACGTGCACTTTGACTTGAAAATTAAGGCCCATGGCTTAAATAGTAAATTAGTTATTTTACTTTAAATTTTTGTTCATTAAGGTCACGTTATTATATTTTTAGTTAATTCTATCAATGTAATTTAATTTTGCAGTCATGTTACTCATTCAATCCGCTTTCATTAAATTTTTTAGATAATACACATTAAAAAAGTAAGTAAAAATTATACTCAAAATTATCCTTATATATATTTTGATATATATATATATATATATATATATATATATACGATAAAATTAATATAACATTTTGTTGTATGTATTTGTTAAAGAATACATAAAATGACTAATTAACATAGAAACCAAAAGAATAAATAGAAAACATAGAGATAAAAAGTCTAAATAACAATATCTTTAACTTATATAGGATAATATTTTTTAAGGGTTAATCACATTATTAGTCCCTTGACTAGGATCATTTTCACAATTAGTCCATTAAAAAAAAATTATGACGATGAGAAATCATAAATAACCATTCATCTCTCTATTTCTCCGAATCCATTGTGTCCCCACTGAAAAAAACATTCCTGGATACGCCACTAACGGAGAGAGTACCACATTTGTCGTGACTGTGGTCCTTTCAGTTACGCTCGTTCGTAAAACAAAGGTTACTAATCATTAATGTATTTGTTAGGTGGTTAGAGAATATTCTCTATTTTCAGTAGCATATTCCCTAATCAATTAGTAAAAGCTGTGATGAGCAATGGGAAGTTTGTTACGCATCCTCTTTGATATTCGTCACCATGTTATTAACATGGTAAATTTGTTCCAATCAATGGTATTGGTGGAGGGTTTTGGAAAAAAATTTCCGAGAATGTTACAAATGTGTAACATGTTAGAACGTGTTCTTCCCTTTTTGTTTTGTTTTTGTTTTTCTTTTGTTTGTTCTGTTTGCCTTTTTGTTTTTTTATTTAAAAAATATATAAATAAAGAAGCGTGAAAGTAAAAAGACGCATAAAAGTACATTTTGCCGATTTGAAAAAAAAATATTAAAGCGATTGAAAATTCATCTTACTAACCCGCAATTTTCTCTAAAATAAAAATTGAGTGATGTAACAATGAGGCCCACCAAAAATATGGATAAGAAACAAAACCATTGGAGATGATCATCACATTAGTTATTGAGTCTGTGCTCCTACGAGTTTAATTTGATTTTGAGAGTAATTGATATATTTTAAAAATATTTTTTAAAAAATTATCATTATTGAATATAGATGTTTGTTGACTTAATGTCTAAATTGACTTAGAAAAATATTTATATAACTGATATGTTTTTATAGAACAATAAGATCGCACGGAGATTTATTTGTAGTATATATGTTTAAAAAAAATATTTATATAACTGATATATTTTTATGTAAGAATAAGTCTGAGTGGGAAACTTCAAACACTAATTAGCTAAACATGATATTCATACGATAATTACAGTGTCGAGCGACATTATTTTCTATAAAAA
This sequence comes from Platycodon grandiflorus, assembly GCA_016624345.1. NCBI lineage: Eukaryota > Viridiplantae > Streptophyta > Magnoliopsida > Asterales > Campanulaceae > Platycodon > Platycodon grandiflorus. Next base: position 28,447,543 of record CM028362.1, read on the forward strand.
AAAAATACATATCTTTAGTCATGAACCAATATCTTTTTCAATTTTTAAATGACTCAAAAAAATTCACACGTATAACTGAAAAGAATTGTAACAAATTTGATATCGCATATTTTGATATTTCACAAAAATACTAATAAAAATAAGTGGATAATGTAACACATAGGTCACGTGATCCACTTAATTATAATATATGTAGTATTTTAAACAAATACATAAAATATAAATAGTTGAGTTCGTATAAAGTGAGTGTTCATAAAAGTTTGTAGGTTCAAGTTTCATTGGTTATGCATATATTTTGTTGCATATTCCCCTTGTTTTTTGATATTTAATCATGCTTAGCCTTCGAGTATTGATGTGTTTCTTATTCTTGTAGGAGAATGGAGAGAATTGACAAAAATGGGCTCAATTCATTGATTTTGTGAGCTGGGAGGTCCAGAAGCTGAATTGGAGTAATGGTCACGGCTTATCAAACTGCGGGTGCTGTTTTGCTATCTCGATATAAGGCGTGGGCACGCTCAAGGCAATTTCAGGATTCATCAATAAGTGACGCACCAACTCCTAAGAAGTCAGTTTTTAAGTCCCTTAATTTAATTCTATGAGGTCAAAGCTTTGAGAGAATGTATCTAGACTAATTGAGGGAAAAGTTGGAGTAGTTACTCAAGGTAGTTACTCAAGTTAGTGGAATAATAATGGGAGGAGTTACTCAAGTTAGTGGGTAGTAATAACGGGAAATTAAAGAGACTTTTTGGGGGATTTTTATTTAAACTTTGGTTTTAGCTCTTGTAACTTAAAAAAAAAACCTTGGGAGACACGATTTTGGATTAGTTATTTTTCAGATTTTCTCCTCTTCCTTATTCTCTCACCATGTTCATGCAAGGCTAAAATTCTTTTCCAACCAAAGGATAATTGAAGATTAGGTTCTACAGGATTTGTGAGATCTAATTAGTTTTATTTTGTTTTTCTACTTCTCTATTATTTATATATTTCCTGCACTTCTTGATATTGTTGTTTTGGTTAGTTGCACAAAAAGGGCCCTTTGTTCAATTGTCAAAATAGCAAATCGTCATTTAGAACGTCGAATCTGTAATTGTTTGACTGTTCTAATACTTGTGACAATTAGTATAGATGATTACAAAAGAGGTAATTATTCTATACTATGGAAATATATAATATAATCTAAATGAACCTACATGTGCGTTTGTTGGCTAGAATTGGTGGTCTCTCTCATTCTTAAAGTTGTTGATAGATTAAATTCTATGATCGTATTTAGGATTGTTTATTGGCAAGAGAAGTAATTAGAGAACGTTTCCTGATTATCGAGGAAGTAAGGAGAGATAGATTGTTAGGTCGTATCAATAACCATAACCAATTTGGTAGAGAATAGAAGGATTATTTTTGCATCAATGATCAAGTCACTGAACCATTTCTGAAATTGCACCTTTGGTTGGATATTTCATCATATTGAATCTCGTTTACTTAAATCATTTTCTTGTTAATTTACTTACACTACAAGAAAACCCACTTTCACCGACACATTTTTTTTGACGTTTGATATAAGTGTCGGCAATTGCCAACACTTTGATATATCTGTCGAAAATAAACGACAGTTAAAATTCGCGTCGGGAATTTAACGACAGTTTTTTATAAATGTCAGGAATTTACGACACATTATTTAAGTGTCGGAAAAAATATTCGACACTTTCTTGTTATAGTCGATAATTATATGACGAATATTGCATATGTTGGTAAATATACGACAAATTTAACTAACTGTCGGAAAGTTCACGACACATAATGAAGTGTCGTAAAATCTACCACATTTTGAAAATTTATGTCGGAAAATTTTACGACATTTTAAAATTAAAAGTTGGAAATTATTTTGACATAGCAAATACAAACACTAGGAAAAACTGTGGATTAGCAAGGACAGTTTACCAAAGAACACTACTAGAAACTTGTTAATTACCAACAGAGCATTTACCTACGGAATGATCCGTTTACCAACGGAAAAAATAAATTACCAACGGAATTCCGTTGTTAAATTGTGATTTTTCAAATTGCCAACGGAATTAATTCCGTTGGCAAATTCTGTTGCAAATTTCAGAATATACTAAGAATATTCCTTATTTTCCGTTGGTAAATTGGAGGGAAATTTGCACCAAAAATACCAATGGAAATTCCGTTGGTAATTTCATAAATCCATTGGTAATTATCAATGGAAATTATGTTGGTAAATTTTTTAATTTACCAACGGAATATTTGTCGGTAATTATCCCTTGATAAAGTAAGCCCTAGACCCCCCAACTCACTCTCTCAGCTGGGAAAATTTGGTGGATCCGATTCTTTGTTGACGCTAAACTTCCCTCAAAATTTACATAGAAATATATATTCCTAGGAAATTGTGAAAAATATTTAAAAAAGTTTGGTGGTAAGATTCCCACCATAAATGTCAAGGAACTTTCAACGGAATAAATAGCGAGGAATTGTTTCCTTGGTGAAATCCTTGGTTTTTGTTTTGATATTATATATATATATATGTATGTATATATATATATACACACACACACACATAAATACATAATAATTGTTTCTTAATAGAAATAATTTTTAATTTTCTTATATAAAAATATTTATTATTAAATATCTCTAATCACTAATATATGTAAATATACATACATATCTTAATTACTTAGAAATAAAAATATAAAGTATGTAAAAATATTTTTGTCCAAAATAAACATATCTATTATTAATTTTTTTGAGGGTTGTAATATTAAATAATGACCTAATTTTTTCAAAAATGATAAACAATTAGGATACAAATTGAATAACTACTTTTATTTGAAATTAAATAATTATTAGTTTAAGTTCATTAAATTATCACGTCTAATTTGAAAAAATTTAGAAATTTCGCCTAAAAATTAAAACTCCCTCCACCACCCCAACCCCAAAATCCCAAAAAAAAAAAAAAAAGAAAAAATTCTATGTACCGCCAATAACACCCTGTCAAAGTAATCCCAAAAAAGAGAATTCGTCTTTGAAACTCTGTCTCTCAACTCTCTCGCCCTCGCAATCCCTGCCCCACCGTCTCCCACCGGATTCCCAGCGTCCCCGATTCTCTCCCTCCATAGATCTGTCTCTCTCTCTCTCTCACACACACACACACAAACACACACTCTCTCCCTCTATATTGCGTCGTCAGAGGATTCCACCGTCCCTGCTCTCTTCTCCACCCATTATCTCGCCGGAAAAGGTGAGCGGTTTTAATTTTTCAAATTTCCGGGCCCTCCCTTACCCTATTTCTAATCTCTTGATTTTTTTGGCATGATAACCCTAGATCCGCCGCTGCCACCACCTTCACACACCACCGCTTCAACGTCGTTTGAGGTATTTGACTAATTGGGTATCTATGAATTTGAGATTTTACCGTTTTCATGTCCCATTCATATTTAATTTTTGATTTTTTTTATATTTTTTATGTATAAAGTTATAAATATTTAATTAGTATGTCTCCATGTGAGTATGTGGGGATTTGGGTGGGGGACCATATGTATAAAATTCGATGTCGTTAAATATTTTTTTTATGTATGAAGTTTGTTAGGCATGGTAAGCTTATTAGTCCGAACAACAATTCTTGGCCTTATGATTTATGAAAACTTAAAAAGTTTTACTTTTAAAGAGTCAATTTGATAGGTGTTTTGCCCAATGGAGGTAATTTAGTTTGAAATTTAGCTTTCATCAAGTTCAGGCTTAGATATGAATCAATTTGATAGGTGTTATGCCCAATGAACCAAATTAATAAACAAACTTCCTAATTAAAAATTAGGAAAGCACAAACAAACTTCAGAAAGACTAAACAAATAAATTAACTTTGACTAAATTAATCAACATTCCCTCCCTTAAACTGATAAACAACATCAGCTTAATAAAATGAACTCCATATTCATGGTCAACTTTGATAGAACTAATAAACTTCATTTTATTATGACTATTACTTAAGCAAGCAAGAGAGGGAATGCTACGAATACATAGTTGCTGAAGGGACCATGGTGCACAAACAAACAGGTGATCTCCTTGATTCAAATTGTGTAAATACAAGGCTCTTCTAGATGGATATTTGTGATGAGCACTTCAAAGAAGTTATATGCTGGTCAGGTGCGATAGATATAACATCGCAATATTTTCATGGAACATCCATTTTTTTTTTCTAGCTCATCATTTCTTCCCACAGACTAACATAACGGGTGTTTGTTATTCTTCCCAGAAACGGAAAGGACTGTTTCATCATTCCAGCTTCCTTGCAGGAGGTGCTACTCTAGCTGCTGGAAGAATTACAGTAGAATGTGGGAAGCTCAAGGTATTTTGGTGATGGTTGGGGATGAACATAGTTCCATACACCCACAAGCGAAATAGGATTCTTTTTGCTTCATTTTTAGTATCAAGATTAGATAGATGTAGCTTATCCTCACAAAAGTGGGATTTGTACCATCAGTTTTGATATCAAGAATATATCTCTAACATGTATCGTTGATTCTGTGTCTTTAATCTAGAAATGGGATATTGGCACCTCTTCATTATGTCAATTGGAGGCGCCTCCCTAAAGTAAACAAGGACAACCTTTGGAAGGCCATCAAGGTATAAAATATAAACTATCAAATTCTATGCATAGTTTATTTCTCATATATGTTTAAGTGAACTCGTGCTATTTGATTATAGGACAATACAAATGCTACTGAGAACATGAGACAAGTGCTAATGATGTGTCTTGGGAGAAAGTGGAGGAGTGGAAGCATGAAGCCAAGAGTCAGGGATTTGACAAGTACCATACAACAGAAGAGCGTTTGGCACATTGTCCAGACAGGGTTGAGGAAAGTTAGTGGCGAAGAATTGTTTTTCATTGGAGTAGTGCTGAAGCAAAGGTATGTAAAATGTTCTAAACAACACTAATGCTTAATAGATAAGTTACCAGCCCCATTTACTAACTATAAAGCACTGTTTTTAAATATGTTACTTAAAGTTGTTTGGATAACTGTCACATCACCAATATGGCTTAACTGTCTGAAGAAACTGTTAATATGTTAGGAATTTCGGTTCTCATGTAATGATCAAGTAGTTGTCATGACCCATAAACACAAGAAATTAAAATCTCCATTTCTTTTTTGTTTTTATCCTTCTTTAGCAATCATGGCAGGTATCTAGCTATGTTTTCTTCTATTAAACCAGCATATGTAAATTTTGCCATACTAAAGGTTATCTCACTTTGCTTATAGCTGTATCTTTACAAACTATATTGCATAGCTTCTTCTAGAATTATGCATTGTAATTTTGTGGTGACACTTAATTGGACCTGAGTCATTTATGCTATTTCTTTCTCTTTTTAATATTAATATTTTTTTGGAGGTAACTCTTTATTGTATTGAAAACAAAGACTATGTATGAATTCAAGGGGCATCCCCCAGGCACTTGTTATATGTAGAAAAATCTTTTTATTTTTGCCCAGCAGATATGGTCAACTGCCACTCCACTTGCAAGTTTTGTAACTTTTAATACAGAATCACTTATACTATTTCTTGCCCTTGGAGGTTTGGGGTCAATATGTGTTTGTGGAGCTCGTTGGTGAAAGAGTAGAGTGGGGAGAGACATTGTGAGACACTGGTAATTCCTTATTGTTGTTATATTTGGACTTAATTTGCTCTCAACTTGAGCACATGTGAGGTCATTGACCTACACTATTTTAAGTGTCCGTCATTTCTGACCTCTGGAGTTCACTTATTTGCCCCAGATATTTGCATATTGACAAACATTTTTGTTTCTTCTAAATAGGAAGGGAGTGTAAAGAACCAAGCTAGTAGGACAAAGCTATCGGTGCCGTGAAGATTCAATTTTTCATCAAGCCTAGGCTTTCTTTTTTAGGTGTTTTGATTAAAAGATTGTTCACTTAGATAGCTACAATTTAAATTTTCTAGTTAACTCTAGAAACAAGCTTTTAGTTGTTGATAATTTTGTTTATGGGTAGTTGTCGAGATGTTACCTTGTGTATTATCTTTTATCTAGCAATGAATTAGTAATTGTAATATTGTTTCTCTTTTATAAATGAGGTTTTAACAAATAGTAGTTTAATTTTTGTGATATGTTGACAGTTCAATTTTAGTAAATATCATCATACCGTATGATATTTACTAAAAAAAGATTATATTTTTATATAGATGAAATGTCAAAAATTATTGCTATTTAACGATTAAAAAAAATTTCAGCGATCAACAATAAATAAAAAAATGTCAGAAATAATTGACACTTACAAATAAGTGTCGGAAAATAGAATCTATTGTTAGTAAATATTATACTGTAATCCAACACTTCTAAGTGTCGGTGGAAGTGTCGTGAAGTTAATATCCGACACCTCTCTATTGTGTTGGGAGTTACTGACATTTAACTAAGTGTCGTAAATTTACAACAATTAACAAATTTGTGTTGGGAATCTATAACGTAAACAAAATGTCGCCACGAAATGTCGCGAAGTTAATTTCCGACAGTTCTGCAATGTGTCGAAAATTGCCGACACTTAACTAAGTGTCGTAAAATTACGACTAGGGCATCGGCGACACTTAGCTCAAGTGTCAAACAAGTGTCGGTAGATTAATTTCCGACAGTTTTTCATTTATTCCCGACACTTTATTAGTGTCGTCATAGGTCTCTTTTCTTGTAGTGTTAGTTCACTTAGATAATTCAACAACATCCAACCCCCCCCCCTATTTTACTGTTTTCGTTAATTTCATAATTCACATCAAATTAAGTCAAGCTAATCTCTGTGGACACGAGACCTTGCTTACCACTATTACAAATTAATAATCTAGAAAAGCAAAATTTTATTATTGTTGGTTTCGGCAACCATCAAGTAGCACACTTAAAAACATCCTCACCAATTTTATATCTCCTTTTAAATTGAGATTATCAATTCGAGGTCTTAAACATCAAGTTTGTCTAATCTACACTTATACACCCCCTCACGATTACGCAACAATTAACAACGTGCCTAATGCACTAACTACTATTGAGAGGATCAAGCAAGCAGCGTACTTAGCCTTCCAAGCTCTCACTCAAATTGCTTATTCAGCTCACTCAAGAACAATATTAATGTTGAGAGGGACATATATATGATTGTACTCCCCATTATTTATAACAATCATAATTTATCATCAACCATTGTTCAGTGTTCAACTGATCATCCACGCCTAAATTAATAACAGATGCCACGCTAGCTCCTAATATCAACAATCTTTAATTTACGAGCCATGCATGAACCCAACCAATATGTAACCCAAGAGCAAGGATTGTACTTTCTGTGAGTTTAAACTCTTTCTTGACAAACATAGTTTGTTAGCATTTTGCAAACTTTGGATTAAGTTTGTGTGATATTCTAATTCGTGGTTCTTAATTAATCCATAATTAAGGGTTTCGAATCGATCAAGGTTCTTAGTTCATTGCGAAACTAAGGGTTGCGATCATCCTTGTGATTGTTATTCAAGTCCTAGGCGTACGTTTCCGCGAGGTAATTCCGAAAGCGTGGTTCCAAGTTCGTTATAACTTGTGGGTCTCGTTGGGAATCACATCAGTTATAACGAAAATGATGTGATTCCATTTAGCCCCCGAAACCCTTAGTATGGCTCCCAAGCATGGAAGTCAATTGATGATGAGGAACGTGAATCAAGCCTTATTTTGTATGTCCAAGAACAAATCCAAGCATGGAAGTCAATTGAAGAGGCCAATTTGGTGAATATGATTGTAGTCCAACATGTTTGGGAAAGTTTGAGGGCTTAAATGACATTTTTGGAAGCAAAAGCCTTAAAAGTGAGGCCATAAGTTCAAGGATGATTTTGGGGCCTTTTAATACTAAATGGATGACTTTTGGGGGCCAAAGTGCGCTTTTCAAAAGTGGGCCTTTAGAAAAACGGGATTTGTTCCCCTATTCTCCATGTTAAAACCGAATGAAAGTCTTGTAAAGATCCAAGGCCGGTTGGGACTCTTTCAAAGACCAAAACCGTGTGGAAGTCTTATGGTTTCTCAACTCAAATCTGAGCCATACATTCGGACAAGGCTTGTTAGTAGAGTTCTAGTTGTTTGTAAGGGTTGCGATCATCCTTGTGATTGTTATTCAAGTCCTAGGCGTACGTTTCCGCGAGGTAATTCCGAAAGCGTGGTTCCAAGTTCGTTATAACTTGTGGGTCTCGTTGGGAATCACATCGGTTGGTATCGAGCAAAGGCTATTGGTAACAATCTTTCTATCCCTATTTTATTATCTTGTTCTTAATTCCTTCATTCCATAATCCATACACTATCTATTCTAATCATCTTTTTGTGCCACAGAGTTTTCTTCATCTTTTCTTCTTCAAGCCATCCCAAAGGAGGCTATTAGTAAAAAAAAAAAAAAGAAGGCAGAATTTTCCCTTGAAAATTCGGCCAAGCTAGTACAAAAAAAAAAAAAAGACAACACAAAAACGTCTTCAAGGCGTACAAAAAAAAAGAAAAATTCAAAGAAAGCAAAAGGAGCTTGGGCCGTGTGCTAGAAAGTTCTTTCTTCTCATCTTTGATTCGAGAATAAAAATTGAATCTTCTTTCTTTCTTTTCTATAAACATTCTTACCCCCTTTTCTAAACTCTTATTTCTTTGTTTTAATTAAATTCTACGAATTTTAGAGTTTCAAAACTTTACTTCCAAAATTGCTTTGTTCTAACTCTACTTGTTTTCATCAAGGGTTTTGAGTGGAAAAAGACAAGAGTGGTGAGTACATAAGAGGAGGTAAAAGTCGAATTTTTGATATACGAGTGTCATGATTTTGAGAGATACACGTAAGGGAGTGTGTGAGGTTCCTAAATTCATGTCTCAAGTAAAGGAAAAGAATATTGTAAAAAAGGAGGGTAACAAGATGTCAAGGGCAGATTTGTTAGGTGAGATAAGGAGGATGATGAGGGAAGAGATTGGGCAAATGAATGATAGGATAGATAGGATGGAACGTGTTCGTCAAGAACCACCTCCTAATGAGCGTGTTAGAGAGAGAATGGGAAGAAATAGACAACCCATTGAGGAAGATGAGTGCTTAGAAGAGGATGAACCATCTTGGAGAGGACCTAGGAGGGGTGATACTCGAAAGATTTCTAGTTCCAATGCTAATGTGAGATCTAGTGTTGAGGATCCCATTGAGAGACTCAAGGTTGAAGTTCCTAAAACTAGAAATCATGCAATCCTTAAGGGACATCTTCAAAGTAAGTGTGAGAATTTTATAGAGTTGAAACCAAAAGATGGGTTAGTGAATAAAGGTAACAATGTTTCTTCCACTATGCTGCCATTGGGTAAAGTTAATGGTGATGAGGAAAACATAATAGTGAGGAGGATGTTGAGTATGAAAGTACAAACTATTGAGGAAATACAACATGAGAATCTTTTTCATACTAGATGTACAGTGAAGGGGAGAGTGTGCATGGTTATTATTGATGGGGGGAGTTGCACTAATATGGCTAGCGCAGAAATGGTAGAAAAGCTCAACCTACCTACCTTGAAACACCCTAATCCATACAAACTACAATGGCTCAATGAGTATGGTGAGTTGAGGGTGCACAAACAAGTGATGATTAATTTTTCAATTGGGGGGTACAAGGATGAAGTATTATGTGATGTTGTACCTATGCAAACTTGTCATCTTTTGTTGGGTAAACCATGGCAACTTGATCGAAGAGTCTCTTACAATGAGAACTCCAATAAATACTCCTTCAAGTTTGGTGGGAAAATCCTTACTCTTGCTCCCTTATCCCCACAAAAGGTGAGGGAAGATCAAGTAAGGATGAGTGAATTAAGGAGAGAAAGTAGAGAAGATAAGGAGAGAGAGATAAAAAGAGGAGGGATTGAGAGAGAAAAAGAGAAAGAGAAAGAAATTGAAAAAGGAGAGCTTGAGAAAGATAGAGAGGGAGAGAGAGAAGGTGAACGAGAGAAAAAAGAGAGTAAGATAGAAAGTGAGAGAGAAACGAAAAAGAGTGGGAAAAATGAGTTGAGTGAAAAACTGAGTGGAGGGGAAAAAGGAGAGTTTTTATGCAATGAGTGGTGAGATTGAGAGGAGTTGTGGGAAAAGCATAGTGAGATAGTTCTCTTTTCCAAAGAGAAATCTCTTTATACTAACATGTCACCCAAACTTTCTTTTCCATGTGTTGCTTCTTCTCTACAGATTTTTGTTGATGTATTTCCCGAATTAAGTAAAAAGGTTGTGAGATACAAGTGGGGATATGATCGGCATAATGAGATTGTTGTAGAATATACACATTCTCATAGGTTTGGCTTACCTTCTTCTTATGATACTAAGTTATTGGGACTTGACAATCATGGCAAGTCATATGACCTTAGTAGGGAATTCGAAATTCATGGAGATATTGGCATTGGTAATTTGATTTGTCATATGGGTACTTCATTCACGAGAAAGCTTGTTAGACCACTTGACATGCCTAAAAAGTTTGAATTGAAAATTTTGGTTAGTCACCATGGGTTAAATGATTGGATAAAATTTGATGATGGACTATACTTGACATTGCATGCCCTTAGTCATTCTTATGTTGATCCATTCATGGATTATTCATTAGAGGTTGACTTGGTAAGTCTTTATGGTGCATTGAAAGTTGGGTTAAAAAATTTGAATTGTGCAATAAGAGTATCTAAGAGCTCTATATTTGTGAATGCAAATGAACCCTTGAAAATGGTTTATCATATTTCATGTCACAAATTAGGTGATATTTTCCATGTTGCATTATTCTTTCACAAAATTTATGGATTGCATGGCATTCTTAGGGTTAAATCATGTTTATTAAAAGCAATTCTTCTTAAGCATGCAAAAACTTGGGAGGATTGTGTGTTTCATGTTAAGAATGTATTTGAGAGTGCTTTGGCATGTGCTAGCTTGGGAATTAAGAATGTTGATTATGATCAGATTGTTAGGCATAAGGGATATTTGTCTTTGAGGTGTGCTCAATTGTTATATAATGTAATTTATGCTAGCAACTTTGATCATCTTGTATTGTGTTGTTTGGTTGTGTTTCTTCTTCAAGTTAGAGCAAGAAAAGTTCGATTGATTTTCGATCCCGGTGATTGGAGTTCAAGCTTGGATGGAGAAAACAAACAAGTCTACAAAATGACATTTAAAGTGGACTTACATGGTGAGCATAATGTTAGTGAATATTTCTCTATTTCTGATTTGCGTCCATTTGATGTAGGTGAAACTGATTTGTGGACAAATCCTTTCAAAGGAGGAGGGAATGATGGATGATGTGATTCCCAACGAGACCCACAAGTTATAACGAACTTGGAACCACGCTTTCGGAATTACCTCGCGGAAACGTACGCCTAGGACTTGAATAACAATCACAAGGATGATCGCAACCCTTAGTTTCGCAATGAACTAAGAACCTTGATCGATTCGAAACCCTTAATTATGGATTAATTAAGAACCACGAATTAGAATATCACACAAACTTAATCCAAAGTTTGCAAAATGCTAACAAACTATGTTTGTCAAGAAAGAGTTTTAAACTCACACTATTTTTAATAATAAAATTCGTATTTTACAATGAAAGAAAAGACGCCTTTATATAGGCCTTAAAACAATGTATCCTAATTATTTTAGGAGACTAATTGACTACCAAATTCTATCTAGAAAAGGAATAAAAATCTGAATAACAAAAGGACTCCTAATCTAAGAAGAAAACTAAATAAAACATGTCTAACATACTTTCCAAGTCAAAGAAGGAACAAGGAAGTAAGAAAGAAATAGGAAACATGGCCAAGGTCTTCTAGAAGCTCTACAAATCCCGGTTTTCTAAAGGCCCAATTTTGAAAAGTGCACTTTGGCCCCCGAAAGTCATCCATTTAGTATTAAAAGGCTCCCAAAATCATCCTTGAACTTATGGGCTCACTTTTTAAGGCTTTTGCTTCCAAAAAATGTCATTTAAGCCCTCAAACTTTCCTAAACATGTTGGACTTCAATCATAGTCACCATATTGGCCTCTTCAATTGACTTCCATGCTTGGGTTTGTTTTTGGACTTGCAACATAAGGCTTGCTAAAGCTTGGTTCATCCTTTTAGCCCTTGCTCTTGTTATTGGACCATCTTGAATCATCAATGGATCATTATTATTGGCCTTGCTTGTTGGACCCTTGTTGACATCACTTGGTGGTCCTCCATCATCGCAAAATGAATTTTCATTTTGGTTTACGATGACGATGACGATGACGATGAAAAATGGACACCATTCTCTCCACAATAGTTGAACTAGACAAAACTTTATAGGAAATACATACACAACATTAAATTTCACCAAGGGATTCTACCAATGAATCATATCCCAAATTAGCCAGGCACCCTAGTAATAGTATGTACCCCTCATAATTTTACAGAGATCATAAAAAAAAAGATGTCATTTCCACACTGATCCTAGCTAAAACCTAATTAATTAGAATTTTCATTTTTTTGACAATTACCACTCTCATCTCATCTCATGCATCACTAGCATTAGACCTGTTTCGTCGAAACTGCTCACCTGATACCGACCTTCTTCCGTCGCTCAGCTGATCAACCTCACCCGACGCAGAGTCCCTTCCTTCCATCCGATCTTTAAACTCCCGCCTCCTAGGGATCAACAACTTACGTACACCACCGATGTCAAAAATCTGACCCAACATTTCCTCAATTGATTCGGGACTTGGATAAGATTTAGCCTGTAAAACAGAGGAAAAACTGCTCAAGAATTCAGAATAAGCAGGCACAACAAGCTTAATAGTGGCCTCTCTTATCTGCCCTCTCAAATCCACATCAGGTATGCTGAAATGACTTTTATGCCTCTGAACAATCTCATCAAACCCCTTTAGAAAAGCCTCCAATTTCCCTCTCACAACAGCCCCAATTCCTTCCTTGTTGTTAAGTCTCCCCAAATCTTCTTTCTCAAGCAACCTCACTAAACCTCCCCAAGCTTGCTTCTGATACAAGTAAGCTGATTCTTCGGCAACGACTCTGTATTTCTTTCTCATATACTGCTCTCCCAACAGCCTCCCGAGTTCCGTATTCCTCGTCCTCATGTAAATGTACCAATACGTGTTCATCGAAAACATATGGGGAAGTACTTTGTCCTTGTACTGTAACCTTTTGGTCTCTGTGTTCCTTTGAAGCGCTTCAATTACATTGGAAATCGCATCTTTGAGCAAGTTCTCATCCGTCTCGGGTTTCGACAGTATGCCGGCCTTCCAAATTTGTTCTGTTCTGAGTGCTTTAGCCATTGGTTCACTATAATTTTCGGTTGCAAGGTACTTGAGATAATTAATAGCATACCGGACTATTTTTGGGACAGAACCGTCCTGCGGAGGAGGAAGACCATCTTGACTACCTTCAATTTGGAGCCCGAATTCCCAAAACACTTTTGTGGAAGCGTGAACAAGAAGCTTCTCTAACTCTCTAAACCTCGAACAGATATCAGCTCCAGCTTCGCCTTCAAAAATCTCCGAAAATTCTGGCTTGAGTTTTTCTAGGGAATCAAACATGTCTAATAACTTGAATAGCTTTTGGGGCTCCTTGTTGCTTCTTGCAACGCCTTCACCGAATCGGAAAAAGACTGCCATGATCTTGTCTGCAATTTTCACGAAACATTCTGGCCAGATTACACCTTCCATGATGTTTCCCAGGACTTGTTTGCATAGGTTTTTCTCTGATACGAAAACTGTTTTGCCTGCGAGCTCAAAGTGTTGGATCCAAAGTGTTATGGAGGTCTCTAAGCTCTCCCATTCCATCTCATCAATTTCTTCTGGAGTGTAAGTTTTTAAGTATTCTGGATTTAGTCTCATTAATGCTTTCGCTGCTCTTCTGTACCTAACCTGTTGAGCAAATGAAAATTAGCTGTTTGGAGAGGAGATACGCGCGCCTTCATTTGTTTTATGGAAAATGATTCTTGTGCCTCCGTTGTTTGATAATTTAGAAAATATTCTATAAGTCAAAAGGATAATCACGATGGCCTGTTTGATTTAACCGATGAGAAATGACTTATAACTGATGACTTAAAGCTGATGACTTATGACTGATGATTCATAAACTGGTGCTGTTTGATTTAACTTTTCGAAATGCTGATGAGTTATCTTAATTTAGTGTGTCTGTTTGATTGATAAGTTGAAAAAGTGTTGAATTAAAATATAAGACTATATCATTAAATATTCTTTGCATCACTATTATTATTTATTTATTACTCCCTCCGTCCCTAAATTATTGTCTGGGTTGACCCGGCACACGGATTAAGAAAACCCAATTGACTTGATTGTTAATATTGGAATAGTATTGAAAAAGTATGTTGCTTCCTTTAATGTCCATGTGTATGTGGCCCATAATTAAAGTAGGAAAAAAAAGTAAGGGTAAAATAATAAAAGTGATGTTCTAAAAAGGAAAGTTTCAAACAAGACAATTATTTTGGGACGGACGAAAAAGGAAAGAAAGACAATAATTTAGGGACGGAGGGAGTATAATATATATATATATATATATATATTATTACCATTATTCACTATTATTTATTTATGATTATATTTATTACATTATTATGTATTACTATTATTATTTATTAATATTAATATTTATTAATATTATTTTTTATTATAAATTTATTATTATTATTTATTGTTATAAATTTATTTATTAATATTATTAATATTATATTTATTATTATTATTTACTACTATTATTTTCATTAATTATTAATATTATTAGTTATTTATTATTATTATTATTATTATTATTATTTTATTTTATTTTATTTTATTTTATTATTAGGGGTAATCTTAGGATATATAAAGTTTTACTAAAGAAGATGTCTTACTTGTTTTTGAAAAATAGAAACAATCACCATGCATAGTACTTATAACTTATAGCCTCACATGCATGACTTATGATTTATCTTCACATAAATCAAATCAAAAGCTTCAAAAACAACTTATGGTAAGTTATAAGCAATAAGCACCTCCCCATAAACCAAATCAAACAAGCCCATTAATTCCCATAGGAAAATGACTTATGGATTTGAGATTAGTAAGTTGTTTTCCAGAAAATGAAGCTCCTATACCTCTCCTATTTTTGTCTCAACTTACGTCTATTGGAACTTGGAAGCTATTCTTATGTGTTGGTTTCAATTAGAATGACTTGATTAAGGCCTTTTCAGGTCAATTATTGCATTAACCAAATATATGTGAATGAAAATTGACTTCTTGTAGACATGCCCAAACGGTTTGAACCGCCGGTTCCAAAAATTGTCAGACAACAAACCATAACCGAACCGACAAATCACGGTTACGGTTCTGGTTCTGAACCGGCTAAGCCGGTTCCGGCTCCAAACCATAATTTTTAATTGTTTTTTTAATATTTTCTTATAAATTTTTTTTAAAAAAATTTCATCTTAAAACTTTGTACAAAGCATTTTTTGAATTTTTGAAACTTTGTAAACTTTTCATCTTTGAAATTATAGAGTAAATAAGGCAATTTCTAAATTTAAATTTTAAATTTTGGCGATTTTTCACGGTTTGGAACCGGCGGTTCACAATTTTGAGAAATTGGAAACCGAAACCGAACTGTGTAACCGGCGATTCCGGTTCAGGGACGGTTCCGGTTCCTCACGGTTCCGATTTATGCAATTTTTTGGGTGATTTGGTTCCGGTTCCGAACCGTTTGGGTATGTCTAACTTCCTGGAATCATTTTTTTGGCAAGTTCTTTTTCGTGATAGAAACGGAGAGAGCTGAAAAAACAATACGAGTACAAATACATAGCAGTTTCCGTTTCTTATAATAGAAGTTAGAAGAGTACATATAGAAAAATGATTTCAGTATTTAGTGTAGAAAATTACCTTGATGAAGATGTCGATACATATATCCAGACAGTCATTAGCAGCAAGAGTCTCTGAGATTCGCCTTAGAACTTCAACCTCCATCTCAGTGCCCAAATCCGAACCTGTCACCACATCATCATTCTCAGCCTGCTCTCCAAGATTCTGGTGCCTCAACCGCAGCAATATAGCCTCAAACTCATCCTGCAAATTCATCAAAGCCTCATCAAGCAACCCATCAAACTTCATCGCATCAACCTCAGTCTCATAAAGTGTTTTCAAAGTAATCAGCGTCTCCCTCAACCGATGTGTCCTGTATTGATCCGTCGCCTTAGTCCTACTCAAGAACTCCACCACTTCTTGCAGCCTCTGAATTGCTGGCTCCCCCTCCTGACTAATCAAATCTATGGCGATGTTGAGCTTATCGACACAATCCACATACTTGATCAATAACTTGAGCCTCTTTTGTGGGGATTTTTTGGTGGACAGTTTAGTGGACATATCGAGAAGTTTACGTTGGAGAGTCTCGGAGACTTTGAAGCTGTCGAGGAGGACAAGGGCAGGAGAAACTGCGCGGTTGATGCGAGTTTCGAGAGCTTTGTTGGCTATAGAGAGTGATTGTAGTGGAGCTACTCTTCTTGAGGCCAGTGTTAGAGTTTCTTGCAAGGAATCGAATTTGGGGTCCATTTTCTCTAAACTTGTTTCCATTTTGGCTGATGATTGGAGGATAGTTTTGAGATCAAGGCAAGCTGATTCGAGCTTCGATAGCATTCGATCATTGTTTTCGTACTCCATGGACATCAGTACTTCTGCGTGTGTGTGTGTGTGTGTGTAGAGAGATGAGCAGGGTGATGTTGCCAAGGGAGAAGGAGGGGGGGAGGGACTATATGGGGCGGTTTGAATGAGGGAAGGAGGTGGCAAGGGGCACTATAAGACGAGGAGAAGCTTAGACAAGAGACTAAATCTCGATGCAAACTAAGAACAAATGGCAATAAGGACCGAGGTCAAGACAAGTAAGTGATACGGACACTCGTCATATTCCAGCCGGTGCTCTTGATTCATTCCAAATCCCCTTCTATTAAAAAAATTGACAAGGGGCATTGATTGGTTGTAATACAGATGATCAAAGCAATGAATCAAGAGAGAATTAAAGAATCAAGTTAGTTACGGCAGTTAGCTTAGTGACTCAAAGATGATGTAATGGTGATGTCACTTAAGTTTGTTATGGCAATTAGGATTCTTTCTCTTTCTCTCTCTTCCAGAAATGTATAAAGATTGAGTCTCTCTCTCTCTTGTAATATGGTGTTGAATGAAATGAGAATTTTCTCTCTCTCTCAAAACTTTCTTACACTTTCTCTTTCTTATTGAAGATTATTCTTGATTCTTCAAATCTATCATGGTATCAGAGAATTTCATTTGCTGCCGCATCAATACAAGTCTTAATTGATCATCAATTTGCTTTGGTGATTCATCAGCAATGGCGGCCGCTCAAGAGCAAAATGAAGAACAATGTCCTGAAGTTGAAATTCAGACCGAAGAAATTGATGAATATGCTTCACATGAGGTGCATTTAATCATTCCATCTTCACATCTTCTATACTTACACCCTAATGATCACCCTGGGATGAGTTTGATAACTCAAACTCTCAACAATACCAATTATAACCCATGGAAATGAGCAATGATTATAGCTCTCTTCTGAACTCAAGCTAGGAATGGTAAATGGACTGAACAAAAAACCTAATATACAATCGAAATATCTCTCACACTAGCAGAGATGTAATGACACGGTAATCTCATGGTTATTGAATGCAATTTCACCAAACATTAGTGCTAGCCTTGTTTATTTCAAAACTGCCAAAGAAATTTGGGAAGATCTAGAGTGTCGATTTACAGAAGAAAATGGTTCGCAAATCTTCCAAATTAAGAAAGAACTGATGAATCTTCAACAAGGATCAATGTCAGTGCATATTTTTCAAAATTTCAAGCTATTTGGGATGGTTTTGAAAAAGTTAACAACATGCCTAAATGTGAATGCTCCTGTGGAATTATCAAGAAGATGGATGACTATAATCAATTACAGAAAGTAACTCAGTTTTTAATTGGACTAAGTGAGTCCTACACTGGAATTCGTAGCACTATATTAGTAATGTCTCCTTTGCCCAATATAAGTACTACCCTTTCCTTATTGATGCAAGATGAAAAAATAAAGGAGTCTTCTGTTCTTCAGTCCTTTGGTTCTATGGCTCTTGATTCTAGTGTTACCACAGCATTGCTGGCCAAAAACATAACTGTCAATGTTAAGAATCACAATAATTCTGGAAAAAGAAATATCTCCAAAGGGCACTTAACTTGTAAACAATGTGGTGGAACTGGACACACAAAGGACTCATGCTTCTTTATTTTGGGATTTCTTGATTGGCACAAACTTCATGGAGTGAAGCATGACCCCTTGAAAATGCCAAAAATTTGAAGAACAAATCCATTATGCATGTCAATGCTGCTGTAACACCCGCTTCATTTGCATCATTTATATTTCTTGTATTATCTGTATGTCTTGTATATGTCATCTTGATTTATACCACTGATGTTACTTGAGTATGATGCATTTAAAAACATAAATATATTCATGCTACATTCCATGGGTTCCGTATGTTTCGAATGGTTGTTTAATTCTTGTAATGGATCATTCCTAAGATGCGTTGAACTTCTCGCCTTGTTATCCGTCATTTCGGGAACTTTTCTCGAGTGTTTTGACCTTCCTTTGAACTTAGAATCACCTTAGGTTGACTTAGGAGTATTTTGAAAACATTTTGGAAGGCCTTAGTAGACTTTGACCTGAGCTGGTCACTATGCAGACGCATAGTGCGAGCTCAAACCAACGCATATAATTTCTGGATTCTATGCAGCTGTATAAGACGCCCGCATAAAAGCTATGTGGCCGCATAAGGCGCCCGCATAGCCCCCAGAATGTTCACCCAAGAAAATCTTATCTTCTCTTAACTTAAATTTTGGTTGGCTCTCCTTGAGCCACGTCACCAAGCCGAAAGACCAGCCTGGTGTGACCCCTTAAACACCATAGAGAGCCTTGTTTACTCTCATTTCTTCCCCCTATTTCATCTTGCAAAATAGAGAGAGTTTAGAGAGAGAAGTTGAGATTTCTTGAGTTTGTGAAGGAATCTCGACGATCCGAGCACGCCGTTGCTAAGGTCTTGGCTAGAGGAAGCTTTCCCACTGAATAGATTTTGTTTTCTCACATCTTTTTCGTCAAGAGGTAAGCTACTACCCCCTCTTCTTATTGATTTATGTCTCACATGACATCCTAGACTTCTAATGTGTGAAGTTACCATGCTAGATTTATGAAGACATGATTCTTGCAATGAAACACCATTATGGACTTGAGAAATATGTTATGGCTTGTTGTATGATGTTGGGAACTCAGATTTGGGCGTTAATGTGCTAGGTTTAAAGTACAAGATCACTTTCGTAACTTGACATCACTAGTAACTAAAATTGACTCAAACGGAGTTAGCTAGGGTTTGATAATGAATGTGATCACATATGTGTTGTGAGCCCTTGAGGATTCGAGATGCCCGTTGGGTTATTGGTTATACGATATACGTTAAATGATATTGTATCTTTCTTTGGAAATGTTGGTGTTTGAATGGATATGTGCAGTAGAATCACTTAGCATACATGAACATGTTATTGTTGTGGTCATTATACTCCTTACTTTGGAGTATGACATGTTTATTATAAATGTTGGGTAAACATCTACTTGAGCATTTGGTTGATTGGTTATAATGTGTCGAGTAAACATCTACTTGAGCATTCGTTATGTGACGCCCCGACCCGGATCTCTATACGAAATCCCAAGGTCGGGTCGCCAAAACAACATAACAACAAGAAGAGCACGTGACGTAACCGCCCGTACTTACGACAAAACACAATTGATAACCTGATTAACACAAGTATAAGAATAATCTTCGGCGAATACAAGGCCGGAAATAACTACCAACGACCACGAGTTATAACTCGGGAAAAGAGAACAACTATAACATGAACCTCGGCCACAACATGCCGGAACAACACAAAACCGCGAGCTAACGACATGCTCGGGAAGGAACTAACTCAACAACACAACTGTACAAGAGCACGACATACATATGTCGGCCACCAAAAGAATATGTTTACAACACAACAAATAAAACCCAAGTAAAGTTTATATAACTTTACATATCCATCGTCCTTACCAAAATGAAAACAGATAACTAAGATAGGAATCCTCGAACTCCCCACGTTGGCGACACGCGAGCCACGAACCACTATCGGCCTCACCGAGAACTTCCGGGTTGATTTGGATCTAAGGAAAACAATTAAACACATAACGGAGTGAGTCATAATGACACGTAGTTACTAATGCAACTAAATGGCATGGCATGATGCTCAAGCATTTAACAAAACATGACATCAACATTTATATACCATAACATAGCATATACTATCTTTCTTGATATACCATCATTTAACTCACATCGCACTTTGATAACATATAAGTGCTTGTACATAAACCCCGTTAGAGAAGGATAACATATCTCTTTCTTCAACCTTGTGTAGCTCCCGCATTACACAAACAACCAATAGTGCCTCGATACCCGTGTGCGTAGTATCGACGTCCCCGACACAATCCCGTCGAGTTCAACCTAGCAAGCCAAAGTCATGCGTATTGCTATAATAGTGGGGCTACTTCTCAACCGTGGCCAACGTAAGAGGGTGTGTGTGCACTCCACGGCGACTTATAGCGATCACGAATCCCATTCGTAAAGACTATAGGTCGTCCCACCATGACATTAACGACAACGATGCCACTGGACTTACACAACTCACACAAGTAGGTAACTTACTCAACTTATGCAATTAACCATCAAGTTCAAAAGTAGTGAACTTGACCAACATCAAGTAGATTATAATTTTCTACCACATATAATCATCAAACATATTGTTTAAAGCCACAAACCACAAATTCGAGCTACTTTACAAGTCTCTAACATATCGATCAAGTACTCGGATGACCATATTCCATACCAAATGAACCCAAGTTTTTGTAGTACTTTAACAAATGGTTTGGAGAATTACAATCTTCCCAAAATCCACTTTTGGTGTTGATTCACTAAGTTCATAAATTTGGGTATAATTGCTATATGCAATTTTTCACCCTTTAACGGTTTCTAACATGTTTCTTAGTACAATCCATAGTTGAGCTATTTAAACTAACATGCAACATCATCCAACTCAACAACTTAACACTTAGATAAGCTTCATATATCACCATCCCATTTAAACATGGAAGCACCATGTATTCAAGTCATACATGTGAGATTAAGAGCAAGCATATAATGTTTTCTAAGCATACAAAGGGGTTTAGCAACTTACCTCCAAGGTAGAAATTTAAACCAACAAATTCATAATCAAAGCTTGATCATGAAGTCCCCTAGTCCCAAGCTATGTTTTGGTAGCTTTGCATGGATGATCCAATGGTTGGATGGTGAAGGATGGAAACACACACACTAGTCTCACTTTAAATCTCCCACACAATCTCTCTAGGGCTCCAAGGTAGAACTATGGAGAAGATGATATGTTTTGAGTCTTTAAATGACTTATATATGGTCAACGGGTCAAGCTATGGTACAACACTTTCAGCCAAGGGTCCAAGAGTCAAAAGCCCAAATTTTACAAGTCACTTAAGTGATGTCCGTACGCTTTGCACGGCCGTGTCATATATGGTCGCACGGCCAGTGTCACTCTCGCACGGCCGTGCAAGAAAGGCTGCGCCGTGCCAAACTTATCGAAATACTTGCACGGCCGTGTCAACAAATCGCGGCCGTGCCAAACTTACTGGAATGTCTGGTCACTTTTGCACGGCCGTGTCAACAAATCTGCGCGGCCGTGCGTACCCCTATTGTTCAATCTTACTCCCAATTATCTCTAATTCTTTGTTCAAATCACTTGGTCACCTTAGGTGTGATTACACAATACTCAAAGCACTTATAACAACACATAATTCATATAGACCATCTCAACAATGCTAACAACAATCACTTCACACTTATGAGTAATCCCAAGGGCTTGTACCAAGTTAGTGCATTAACATGTATATGAATTAAGGCAAAAACCATATTGAACATATTTGTACAAGAAATCAAACACACATGTTGAGCATAATAACACAAACAATGTAAACATCTAAAGCATTGCAATTAGGTGTGACAAGGATCAAAGTCTTGTATCAAGAATTATGGCATAACTAAACTAACATGTTGTTCAAGCATTTAGACATGTAAAATGCATGCAAAAACTTAGGGTATTACACTCTCTCCCCCTTAAAAGAATTTAGCCCCCTAAATTCCTTACCAAGTTTATCAAATAGATGAGGGTATCTCCCTCGCATCTCAACCTCGGTCTCCCACGTAGCCTCTTCAATCTCGTGATTTCTCCATAAAACCTTAACAAGCGGAATCCGTTTGGTTCGCAATATTTGCTCCTTAGTGTCGAGAATCCTTACCGGATGTTCTACATACGACAAATCGGGCTCGAATGTGATCTCCTCATACCCCAATACGTGTGACTCATCTTTCATATACTTCCGAGCATTGACACATGAAATACATTATGAATCTCCGACAAAGATGGTGGTAATGCAAGTCGGTATGCCAACGTGCCAACCCTTTCAAGTATCTCAAAAGGCCCTATGTATCTAGGCGAGAGTTTACGTTTCTTCCCAAACCTCTTAGTACCCCTACGCGGCGATACCTTAAGGAATACATAGTCACCCGCCTGAAACTCAAGGTCCCTTCTTCGATTATCCGCATAACTTTTCGTCGGCTTTGAGCGGTAAGTAATCTATCCCGAATCACCCTCACACTCTCAACCGATTGTTGTACCAATTCGAACCCCAAATCTTAGCCTCACCGACTTCATCCCAACAAATCGGTGATCTACATTTCCGCCCATATAATGCTTCGTATGGTGCCATCTCGATACTCGCCGGAAGCCGTTATTGTAGGCAAACTCGCTAAAGGTAAATGTGAATCCCAACTTCCCTTGAAATCTACCGCACACGCACGTAGCATATCTTCAAGTACTTGGATTAATCTCTCCGATCGCCCGTCCGACCGAGGGTGGAAAGTCGTGCTAAAGTTCAACTTTGTTCCCATAGCCTCTTGCAATGCTCCCCAAAATCTGGATGTAAACCTTGGGTCCCGATCTCGATACAACACTAACCGGCTCCATGAAGCCTCACTATTTCTTGAATATACAATGCCGCCAATTGGTTCAAAGAGTAAGTCCTCGCAATAGGTATGAAATGAGCTGATTTAGTCAACCTATCCACGACAACCCAAACAATCAAAACCCCGACGAGTACGCGGTAATCCCGTCACGAAATCCATCGTAATATGCTCCCATTTCCACTCGGGATCTCTAATGGTTGTAGTAACCCCGGGCCTTTGATGTTCAACCTTCACTTGTTGGCATGTCAAGCACCTAGATACATACTCCGCTATCTCCCGTTTCATACCATTCCACCAAAATTGCTTCTTCAAATCCCTATACATTTTTGTACTCCCGGGATGTATAGTGTACTTAGTCTTATGAGCTTCATCAAGTACTTGCCGTTTTACCGTCTCATCCGACGGAACACAAACTCTTCCCCTAAAGGTTAAGATACCATCCTTGTTCATCACAAAGTCAAGTGTCTTATTTTCATTCAACTGTCCCAACTCCGTGTCACAATTCTGAGCTTCCTTAATTCGTTGTAGCAACACTGGAGTAGCCCGAACATTCGCAAAAATCACACCATTTTCCGTCACACTAGGACTCCAGTCCCTCAAGTCCTCTAATGTCTTCCATTCCAGAACCATCATGCACGACATGTACACCTTCCTACTCAACGCATCCGCGACTACATTCGCCTTTCCCGGGTGGTATAAAATCGTGCAATTGTGGTCCTTTAACTTTTCCATCCACCGGCGTTGTCTCATATTCAACTCCTTTTGTGAGAAAAGGTACTTTAAACTCTTGTGATCCGTAAAGACTTCAAACTTTGCTCCATAAAGATAATGTTTCCATTTATTCAACGCAAACATAATTGCCGCCAACTCTAGATCATGGGTAGGATAGTTTCGTTCCGCGTCCTTTAGTTTCCTCGAAGCATATGCTATAACTTTCCCATTTTGCATAAGCACACATCCCAAACCTTCCTTGGATGCATCGCTATAAATCATGAAGTTATCCCCGCCGCTCGGTAAGGTTAACACAGAGCCGTTGTCAATCGCCGCTTTAATTCCCGAAACTGTTCTCGCACTTATCATCCCAAATAAACGGAGTTGTCTTCTTTGTTAAATTCGTCATAGGAGTTGCAATCTTTGAAAACCCTCAATGAATCTCCGATAGTACCGCCAAGCCCAAGAAACTCCGGATTTCAGTCACAGAAGTTGGTCTCTTCCAATTCGTCACGGCTTCTACCTTTGACGGATCCACCGCTATCCCGTCCTTCGAAACGACATGCCCTAGAAAGGAAACCTCCTCAAGCCAAAATGCACATTTGCTAAACTTGGCAAACAATTTCTTCTCCCGAAGGACTGATAATACCAACCTCAAATGCTGTGCATGTTCCTCCCAAGATTTAGAGTACACAAGGATGTCATCGATGAATACTACCACAAAATAATCTAAATACTCATGGAATACCCGATTCATCAAGTCCATGAATACTGCCGGTGCATTTGTCAACCCAAATGGCATAACCACAAATTCATAGTGGCCATACCTTGTGCGAAAAGCTGTTTTGGGAACATCTTCAGCTCGCACCTTCAACTGGTGATAGCCACTTCTCAAGTCTAGCTTGGAATATACCACAGATCCTTGTAACTGATCAAACAAATCATCGATGTGTGGTAATGGGTACTTATTCTTGATTGTTACCTGATTCAACTGCCTATAATCAATACACAATCTCAACGTACCATCCTTCTTTCTAACAAACAACACCGGTGCACCCCACGGTGACACACTTGGTTTAATAAATTCCCTGTCAAGCAATTCTTGCAACTGTTCTTTCAATTCCTTCAATTCCGCCGGTGCCATTCTATATGGGGCTTTAGAAATCGGGGTAGTCCCCGGCAACAATTCGATACAAAACTCAACTTCTCTATCAGGAGGTAATGCATAGTCAGAAGAAAACACATCTGAAAATTCACACACCACAGGGACTTCTTCTAACACAGGAGTGGCAATACTTCTATCAACCACACACGCCAAATAACCCGCACACCCATGCGATAATAATTTTCTAGCTTTCAATGCAGAAATAACATGCAAACCACTTTTGACAGCATCACCCACAAACACAAATTCAGGCACACCCGGCATAGAAAAAGTAACCTTCTTTCTATGACAATCTACCAAAGCATGATATGCACATAACCAGTCCATGCCAAGTATCACATCAAAATCACGTATGGGTAATACCACCAGATCAGCATGCAAAGTGTGATCACCTATAAGTATATCACAAGCTCGGTACACATTTGAGGCCAACATATGCTCCCCCAACGGGGTAGACACCTCAAGCACAAATGACAAGGGCTGGGGCAACACACACAAATTGTTCACAAAATGGGATGCAACATATGAATGCGATAAACCGGGATCTACTAAAACTCGAGATTTACTACCGAAAACAGAAAGGCTACCTCCAATAACTGAAGTAGACTCAGGTACACCGCGCTGATCAAGCGCAAACACACGGCCCTGGACCTTAGGCCTACCGTCACTATCCCTCTTCGTCCCACTGGACTGCACACTCGCGCTCACTGCTTGACTATCCTTCAACTTAGGACAGTTCCTCTTTATGTGACCCATTTCCTTGCAGTGGTAACATTGCCCAGCCACTCTATTCCAACACTTGTCTTCCGAGTGTCCCGGCCTCGAGCAAATACTACAAGTTTGTGGAGTACCTCGTGGGCCTTGTACGATGCGGTACTAACACTCCGCCCACCGATTGCCGCCCTCGATTGTCCTCTCCTTTGATTCCCGGCGATTGTTGTTCCCACCGCTATAACGACTACCGAACCTTGTCCCCTTCCCCGATTCTGATGCCCGTGGAGGGTTGTTCACATTCCTCCCGGTGTTCCTCTATATCACTCTCAATCCCATAAGCCCTATCCACCGCACTTCTATAATCGCAAGGCAACGATAGCAATTGTTTCCTGTACTCAGTCTTCAGGCCCTTTATGAACTTCTGGGCCTTCTTGGCCTCCGTAGGAACCAAGTGACTACAATATCGAGCCAACTCAGTGAACTTAGCTGAATATTGTGCCACTGTCATGCTGCCCTGTTCTAGATCGTAGAACTCTCTCTCTCTCCTTTTCCGAACCACCTCCGGGATATACTGCGCCTTAAACTCCCTCAAGAAATTGGGCCAACTGTGAGCTTCCCCCCGTAGAATCCAGCTTCCCGTAGTACCGCCACCTGCTCACGCTCCTTCAAGTTTGAACACCGCCAGGTTCACTTTCATCATCGTTGCAACCCAGCTGCAAATATCTTGATGATGTGCTCAATCCATAATTCAGCTTTTGTAGCATCCGGTTCTCCAAGAAATGCACGCGGTTTCATCTTCAAGAAACGCTCAAGAGTGGTAGTATAATTCCTAGGCCTCGCCTCAGGTTGTGGTACCTCAATCTCTGGTTGTGGAGCTTCTACTTCAGGAGTAGTCGTTGCTCCCCCATTCATTCTTTCAGTCATTTGGTTCATGAGTTCCATCATCCGTCCCATCATCACC
Organism: Platycodon grandiflorus; assembly: GCA_016624345.1. Classification (NCBI taxonomy): domain Eukaryota; kingdom Viridiplantae; phylum Streptophyta; class Magnoliopsida; order Asterales; family Campanulaceae; genus Platycodon; species Platycodon grandiflorus. The sequence goes on from CM028362.1 coordinate 28,474,264, forward strand.
GTCATGTTTGTATTTGGGTTCTCTTGGTCTGTTCGGAGGGGCATTCGTGGTCGATTCACGTCGTCATCTCTCCCATCATTCCCTCCGCACTAGTACCAACCCTACTCGAACTCGCTCCGAACCTAGTCCGCACCATTTCAACCTACATAAAACACTCGACGTTAAAATCTCGATAACACACACCATACCCACCTAGGCCATGGAACCTATCTGGCGAATAGCTAACACAAGCTCTGATACCAACTGTGACGCCCCGACCCGGATCTCTATACGAAATCCCAAGGTCGGGTCGCCAAAACAACATAACAACAAGAAGAGCACGTGACGTAACCGCCCGTACTTACGACAAAACACAATTGATAACCTGATTAACACAAGTATAAGAATAATCTTCGGCGAATACAAGGCCGGAAACAACTACCAACGACCACGAGTTATAACTCGGGAAAAGAGAACAACTACAACATGAACCTCGGCCACAACATGCCGGAACAACACAAAACCGCGAGCTAACGACATGCTCGGGAAGGAACTAACTCAACAACACAATCAGACAAGAGCACGACATACATATGTCGGCCACCAAAAGAATATGTTTACAACACCACAAATAAAACCCAAGTAAAGTTTATATAACTTTACATATCCATCGTCCTTACCAAAATGAAAACAGATAACTAAGATAGGAATCCTCGAACTCCCCACGTTGGCGACACGCGAGCCACGAACCACTATCGGCCTCACCGAGAACTTCCGGGTTGATTTGGATCTAAGGAAAACAATTAAACACATAACGGAGTGAGTCATAATGACACAGTAAGTTACTAATGCAACTAAATGGCATGGCATGATGCTCAAGCATTTAACAAAACATGACATCAACATTTATATACCATAACATAGCATATACTATCTTTCTTGATATACCATCATTTAACTCACATCGCACTTTGATAACATATAAGTGCTTGTACATAAACCCCGTTAGAGAAGGATAACATATCTCTTTCTTCAACCTTGTGTAGCTCTGCATTACACAAACAACCAATAGTGCCTCGATACCCGTGTGCGTAGTATCGACGTCCCCGACACAATCCCGTCGAGTTCAACCTAGCAAGCCAAAGTCATGCGTATTGCTATAACAATGGGGCTACTTCTCAACGTGGCCAACGTAAGAGGGTGTGTGCACTCCGGCGGCGACTTATAGCGATCACGAATCCCATTCGTAAAGACTATAGGTCGTCCCACCATGACATTAACGACAACGACGCCACTGGACTTACACAACTCACACAAGTAGGTAACTTACTCAACTTATGCAATTAACCATCAAGTTCAAAAGTAGTGAACTTGACCAACATCAAGTAGATTATAATTTTCTACCACATATAATCATCAAACATATTGTTTAAAGCCACAAACCACAAATTCGAGCTACTTTACAAGTCTCTAACATATCAAGATCAAGTACTCGGATGACCATATTCCATACCAAATGAACCCAAGTTTTTGTAGTACTTTAACAAATGGTTTGGAGAATTACAATCTTCCCAAAATCCACTTTTGGTGTTGATTCACTAAGTTCATAAATTTGGGTATAATTGCTATATGCAATTTTTCACCCTTTAACGGTTTCTAACATGTTTCTTAGTACAATCCATAGTTGAGCTATTTAAACTAACATGCAACATCATCCAACTCAACAACTTAACACTTAGATAAGCTTCATATATCACCATCCCATTTAAACATGGAAGCACCATGTATTCAAGTCATACATGTGAGATTAAGAGCAAGCATATAATGTTTTCTAAGCATACAAAGGGGTTTAGCAACTTACCTCCAAGGTAGAAATTTAAACCAACAAATTCATAATCAAAGCTTGATCATGAAGTCCCCTAGTCCCAAGCTATGTTTTGGTAGCTTTGCATGGATGATCCAATGGTTGGATGGTGAAGGATGGAAACACACACACTAGTCTCACTTTAAATCTCCCACACAATCTCTCTAGGGCTCCAAGGTAGAACTATGGAGAAGATGATATGTTTTGAGTCTTTAAATGACTTATATATGGTCAACTGGTCAAGCTATGGTACAACACTTTCAGCCAAGGGTCCAAGAGTCAAAAGCCCAAATTTTACAAGTCACTTAAGTGATGTCCGTACGCTTTGCACGGCCGTGTCATATATGGTCGCACGGCCAGTCACTCGCACGGCCGTGCCAAGAAAGGCTGCCGTGCCAAACTTATCAAATACTTGCACGGCCGTGTCAACAAATGCGCGGCCGTGCCAAACTTACTGGAATGTCTGGTCACTTTTGCACGGCCGTGTCAACAAATCTGCGCGGCCGTGCGTACCCCTATTGTTCAATCTTACTCCCAATTATCTCTAATTCTTTGTTCAAATCACTTGGTCACCTTAGGTGTGATTACACAATACTCAAAGCACTTATAACAACACATAATTCACATAGACCATCTCAACAATGCTAACAACAATCACTTCACACTTATGAGTAATCCCAAGGGCTTGTACCAAGTTAGTGCATTAACATGTATATGAATTAAGGCAAAAAAACCATATTGAACATATTTGTACAAGAAATCAAACACACATGTTGAGCATAATAACACAAACAATGTAAACATCTAAAGCATTGCAATTAGGTGTGACAAGGATCAAAGTCTTGTATCAAGAATTATGGCATAACTAAACTAACATGTTGTTCAAGCATTTAGACATGTAAAATGCATGCAAAAACTTAGGGTATTACACGTTAAGTCCATGACATATTTGTTAGAGGTGTTTTGACACTCGGTTATTGCGTGAGCCAGGGCTACGTAACAGCCGAAGGCCAATACACTGGGCCTCATCCTACCGTTGGCCACGGTAGGGGTTATAGCGCTAAGTGTTGAACGGAATAAACGCGACCTTGGTAAGCTATACCGTGATTGTTTCTCGGGTCGTGGGGACCGAGTTTTCACGTCGACGTGAATACGGGAAACGGTTCACTATGATACTTGGTTATGAGTTCGATGATCGAGAATGACATCAATGGTTTCTACTTTGGTATTATTGGTTGGTTGGTTGAAAGTTTGTATCTCGGAGGTGTACCTCGACGGTATCCTTTTATATGTGTTTACATATCGCTCCTACGTGAGATGCATGCTATGTGATATGTGTTGCTATGAGATACTTGTTATCTATGATGCTTCGAGATTTATCCTGTTATGGCAAATATTGTTATACATGATTTTTATTAATGTTCACATCTCGCATGCCATATTGTTGCATTAGTAGCTTATTGAGTTTTAAACTCACCCCGTCCATTGTTTATTTGTTTTTCTTAGATCTCGATCCGGCGAAAAACCCTTAGTGATCTTGCGTTGTCGGTAAGCTTGCCAGGCATTCTTTTGGGTAGTTTCTCTTTGAGCCTATGTACTTTTCTTTTGGTGAGGTCGAGGGTATACTTGTTAACTAAACAATGTAAAGTTAGGTAGATGTCTCGCACTTGATATTTGGTTAATATTCTTTTGTAGTTGCCGACATGGTTGTCAGGCCTTGTATATACTGTTAACTCTTATTCCGCGCACTCTGTTATGAATATATGTTTATCCCGGGCTCTCTAGCTCGTAGGTTTGTTGGCTAGCTAATGTGTTGTTCTCCGGCTTGTTGTGTTGTCTTTAAGGTTTTGTTTTGCTTTTAAAAATCATACACTTGCATTACAAGGGTTTTCGCACGAAAATGATTTTGAAATATGCATTTTTGTGTTCTCTTCTCACGAACCGGATGAGGTTCCACATAGGATCTCGGGTCGGGTCGTGACAGCTGCTGTTATTAACTCTGGCAATGCAGATGCTGGGAATGGTGTGTCTCCTCATAATGTTACAGATGCTGGGAATGGTAATGTTTCTATGTCTCAATAGCATTACAATCAGTTACTACGTTTAATAAATCAACAATGCTCCACTTTTGACTCAACTACTCAGGTTGTAGGTATGATTCATAACATTCCCAGTATTGCTAGTTCTGCACATTTTAGCTGAACTTCATATCATCCCCATGAATGGATCATTGACTCAGGAGCCACATACCACATTGTCTCTTCTATTACCTTACTTACGAATCCTATTCCTTTTTCATCTGTTATTCACTTACCAAATGGTCTTACTGCAAACATAACACACAATGGCACAGTTCACTTACCAATTGGCATAACTCTTCTTAATGTCATGTGTGTTCCTGAGTTCTCCTTTAATCTAATATATGTGGCCAAACTTGTTTCTCATAACAATTGTTGTTTATCTTTCTATCCCTCCTATTGTGTTTTCCAGGATTCAGCTTGCAAGAATTTGAAGGAGATTGGTAAGTTGAATGGAGGTTTGTACAAGCTTGATTTGCATGGCCTTTTGTCAACTGAGCTGAAGCCTATTTTTTAGCCTTCAAATTATTTTTCTTTACTATTTCTTTCAATAATACAACACTTTGGCATCTTAGATTAGGTCATGTTCCAGTGTTCACCTTGAAACATTATCCAATTCCTTATAATAAGAGTGATGTACTCTTTGTTTGTGATGTATGTCATATTGCTAAACAATGCATAATTCATTTCCCTTTAAGCATAAGTCTTGCTACTTAACCTTTTGCTCTTATTCATTGTGATCTCTGGGGACCATATAGACATCACACCTATAATGGCTTCCACAGCTTTCTAACAATTGTTAATGACTTCTCTCGCACTACATGGACATATCTTCTTAATTCAAAAACTCAAATGCTCTTCTATCTTACTTCTTTTCTTAAACTGATCAATACACAGTTTAACACAACTGTAAGGGCTATTAGATCAGATAATGGGATATAATTTTTTAATTCTGATATATCTCTCCTTTCTTCACCAATCTTGGCATTGAACAACAAGGCTCATGTGTTGAAACACCACAACAAAATGGGAGAGTCGAAAGAAAACATGGACATCTCCTCAATATAGCCAGATCTCTCAGATTTCAATTCAACCTACCTATCAAGTTTTATGGGGAATGTGTTCTTGCTGCAACTTATTTGATCAATAGAACCCCTACTCCTCTTTTGTCCATGAAAACCCTTTATGAAATTCTTCTTCATAAACCCCCCACTTACACTAATTTAAAAGTGTTTAGATGTCTATGTTTTGCTTCTACTCTCAAGTCACAAAGGGATAAATTTTCACCAAAGGCTTCAAATAGTGTCTTTATTGGCTATCCATACGGTAAAAAGGCATACAAATTGTTTGACCTTGTCTCTCATAGGGTCTTTTACTCTAGGGATGTATATTTTTATGAAGATCAATTTTCCTACAATCTTCCTTTCTTTCAAACTGCAGAATCCAGAATTTTCATGTTTTCTTCTATATTCTCCCCATATGACACACTGGATTCTGAATTCCCCTTATTCACAGATTCTTTCACTTCAGACTCCTCTCCTGTTTCTCGTCCACTTCTAGACCAACCTTCTACAGTTCCTTCTCATATCCAACCTCTTATACCTTCTACTTCTACAAGGCCCATCAGACAGAGACAAGTGCCAAGCAAATACAAAGACTATACAGACTTGCCTTCTTAGTTCACTTGTGACGCCCCGACCCGGATCTCTATACGAAATCCCAAGGTCGGGTCGCCAATACAACATAACAACAAGAAGAATACGTGGCGTAACCACCCGTACTTATGACAAAACATAACTGATAACCTGATTAACACAAGTAGGGACAATCTTCGGCAATAACAAAGCCGGAGAACAACTATTCACAACCACGAGTTTACAACTCGGGAAAGACAACTACTACAAAAACATCGGCCACAACATGCCGGAACAAAACATAACCTCGAGCTACGACATGCTCGGGAAAGAAACTAATTCAATAACGAAATTACACAAGAGCGCGACATACATATGTCGGCTACCAAAAGAATATTTGTTAACAACACAACAATTACTACCCAAGTAAAGTTTACATAACTTTACATATCCGACGTCCTTACCAAAAAGAAAACAACTATCAAGATTGAGGTCTTCGAACTCCCAAACGTGGACCACTCGCAAGCTAACGTGAACTCCCGGGCTGGCTCGGATCTAAGGAAAATAAATAAACACATAACGGGGTGAGTCATAATGACACAGTAAGTTACTAATGCAACTACATGGCATGGCATGATGCTCAAGCAATAATCATAACATGGTATTAACATTTATATACCACAACACAACATATATCATCGTACTTGATATATAATCCATTCAACTCACATAGAACTTTGGTTAACACATAAGTGCTTATAAATAAACCATGTTAGAGAAGGATATCATATCTCTTTCTTCAACCTTGTGCAGCCTGCAATACACAAACAACCAAATGTGCCTCGATACCCGTGTATGTGGTATCGACGTCCCCGATCCCATCGAGTTCTACTAGCAGGCCAAAGTCATGCGTATTGCTATAACAGTGTGGCTACTTCTCAACTGTGGCCAACAGAAGAGGGGTGTGTGCACTTCGGTACGGCGACTTATAGCGATCACGAATCCCATTCGTAAAGACTATAGGTCGTCCCACCATGACATTAACAATGACGACGCCAGCTGGACTTACACAACACATAAGTAGGTAATCATACTCAACTTATGCAAATAACCGTCAAGTTCAAAAGTAGTGAACTTGACAAACATCATGTAGATTATAATTTTCTACAACACTTAATCATCAAACATATTGTTCAAGATCACAAGACACAATTTTAGAGCTACTTTACAAGTCTCTAACATACCAGTATCAAATACTCGGAGGACCATATTCCATACCAAATGAACCCTAATTTTCGTAGTACTTTAACTAGTGATTCGAGGAATTATAATCTTTCCAAAAATCCACTTTTGGTGTCAATTCATTAAGTTCACAAAAATTGGGTACAATTGCTATATGCAATTTTCACCATTTAAAGGCTTCTAACATGTTCTTTAGTACAATCAATAGTTGAGTTCTTAAAACTAACATGCAACATCATCCAACTCAACAACTTAACACTTAGACATGTTATATATCTCAACATATCATTTAAACATGAAAACACCATGTATTCAAGTCATGCATGTGAGATTAAGAACAAGCATGCAATAATTTCTAAGCATACAAAGGGGGTTTAGTAAGTTACATGTAAAATGGAAATCAAACCAAGGAATCACAAATTTGAGTCTACTAGGTTGGTCTCTAAGTCAGCCTCTACAATTTGATGGTCTTTGATCACAATTTGGATGGTTGGATTTGGAGATGTAGAGTACACACACCAATTACACCTTTATCTCCCACACTTTATCTCTAAGCAACCATGGATGAGTTTGTAAGAAATAAGAGTTTCTTTTGTCTCTCACAAAGGTGGAGGGTATATATATCAGTCAACAAGTCAAAGCCAGGCTTAAATCTCAGCCATTGGATCAATATTGGAGGGTCAACTCACTTAAAATTCAGTCAACAAAATAAGCTGAATCCATCGCTATGCGGCCGCACCATGCGGTCACATAGGTTCCATGCGGTCGCCTCGTGCGGCCGCTTACAATCCAGAGAGTTGATGCGTGGGAAATGCTTAGCATCATGCGGGCGCCTAGGCTATCATGCGATCGCTTCATGCGGGCGCATAGGCTTCTATGCCGGCGCCTCATGCGGCTGCATAGAATCCAGAATGTTGAGGTTTTTGGCAAGCTCGCATCATGCGGCTGCCTAAGGTCTGGTTCAGGTCAAAATGACTTCTAAACACTTCAAAATGATACCACAATGTACCCAAGTCACCCTAAGGTGATACCAACTTCAAATCAAGTTAGAAGTACACCCAAAACTCATTCTAAACAACATGTAACAATGCTAACAACAATCACCTCAAACTTAAGAGTAATCACAAGTACTCCTACCAAGCTAATGCATCAACATGTATACCATCCTAGCATCCTTTAATGTATGTGAATTAAGGCAAAAACCATATTGAACATGTTTATACAAGAAATCAAACACACATGTTAAGCATAATAACACAAACAATGTAAGCATCTAAAGCATATAAATTCAGGTTATTACATCACTAGTTGCTCTACAAGGTTCTTTCCTTCTTCCTCTATTTCTTATTCTTCCATTTCACCTTCTTATTATTCTTATATATGTAATATTTCCTCACTTACTAAGTCATCTTCATATGCTTAAGCTTTAAAAGATCCAAATTGGTGCAATGCTATAACTGCAGAATTAAATGATTTAGAACAAAACAATACTTGGCAATTGCATGAGTTGCCTTCCAACAAGAGGTCAGTTGGTTGTAAGTGGGTTTATAGACTTAAGTATAAGCCTGATGGCACCTTGGACAAGTACAAGGCCAGGTTAGTGCTAAAGGGTTTACACAGACAGGAGGGGAGGATTACTTTCAGACCTTTGCTCCTGTTGTAAAGATGACAACTGTGAGAATTTTTCTGGCTCTTACTGCTGTCAAAGGTTGGCATTTATTTCAAATGAATGTTGCAAATGCCTTTCTTCATGGGGACTTGGATGAAGAAGTCTACATGCAGCTACCTCCTAGCTATTCTGTTCCTTCCAGCTTTAGGTCTTCTTCATCAAGGCCCATTGTTTGCAAGCTTTTAAAATCTCTTTATGGGTTGAAGCAAGCACCTAAGTAGGTATAGCAAATTTGCAAAAGCTCCTCTTTCTTTTGGTTTTGTGGAATCAAAGAATGACCACACTTTGTTCACATTTACCAAAAATGACACTTTTACAGCTATATTAGTGTATGTGGATGACTTTCTTATAGCAAGATCACATACTCATGTTATCACTAAGGTTAAGGCTCATTTACATGCTCACTTCAATATCAAAGATCTTGGTCCTTTGAAGTTCTTCTTAGGAATTAAAATTGCCAGATCCAAAAAGGGTATTTGTCTTCATCAACGAAAATATACCTTAGACATAGTCTCTGATGCAGGTTATATGTCTGCTAAAACTTTAAAACTTCCCATGAAACAACATCATGCCTTGTCCTCTAATGCCGGTCCTCTCCTTAATAATCCAGCTCGGAAGATTGATTAGCAGGCTGGTTGATCTATCTATTACCAGACCTGATATAACCTATTCTCTTCATATCCTTAGCCAGTTCCTTTCTAGCCTAAGAGAACCACATTGGCAGGCAGCTTTGAAACTGGTTCGTTATCTTAAAGGAACCCTTGGGCAGGGTCTTCTTTATTTATCTACTAGTCCTTTGTCTCTTTCTATGTATTGTGATGTCGATTGGGCTGCATGTCTTATGTCCAGAAAATCTTTGTCTGGTTATTGTGTTCTTCTTGGATCCTCTCTCATCTCCTGGAAAGCTAAGAGACAGGGTATTGTTTCTCGTTCATCTTGTGAGGCAGAGTATAGGAGTATAGCTAATGCCTCATGCGAGATTGTTTGGCTTCTTTCTTTACTCAGTGATTTTGGTATTCCTCTTTTTTGTGACAATAAATATGCTCTTCACTTGGCCTCCAACTCAGTCTTCCATGAGAGAACAAAACACATTAAGATTGATTGTCATCTCATTCGTGACAAGATCAAGGCTGGTGTCATTTGTCCATCTCATGTTCCAACTCATCTCCAGCTGGCTGATTTGTTTACTAAGGCTTTTCCTTTATGTGCTTTGTCTGGTTTATTATCCAAGCTTAATGTGTTCAATTTGTTTACCACATTAGGCTTGAAATGGGCTAATACATATGATCAAAGCAATGAGTCAAGAGAGAAATAATCAAGTTAGTTACGGTAGTTATAAAACAATGAGTCAAGAGAGAAAGAATCAAGTTAGTTACGGTAATTAGCTTAGTGACTTAAAGATGATGTAATGGTGATGTCACTTAAGTTTGTTATAGCTATTAGGATTCTTTCTCTCTCTCTTTTTCTCTCTTACAAAAATGTATAAAGATTGAGTCTCTCTCTTATAATAAGGTATTGAATGAAATGAGAATTTTTTCTCTCTCTCAAAACTTTCTTACACTTTCTCTTTCTCTTTCTCTTTCTTATTGAAGATTATTCTTGATTCTTCAAATCTATGGTTGACATGGGTGGTTAAAAATGATATCTTAAAATCCATACCTTTCGCTATCACTTGATGTTCTCCTCTCCCAACTAAAAGTGTATTTCGAATGTGAAAAACGGAGGGGAGTGTATAATAAAGTGATACTCGAGTCTATATAAACCACATCTTTGCATATCAAAAATTATGCTTGACCAACAAAATCTAAAATTGATTGGTAATTTGATGAATTTAAATTGACATTTGAGCAAACTAGTTACTGTGGAATTATGTGATAGATAATATCTTTAAGTGTAGTTTTTAAGAGTCATAATTTAATTTTTTTTCTAATTAAATAAAAATATATAAAACCTTCATCTAAAAATTGATTAAATTCACCAAAATATATCTCTTCATTTAGAACGAAGATAGTACGACTGAAGAAATCTTGAAATGGAGAAGTTTGCAGTCCATATGCAACGAAACGGATCCAAAACATCCTCATTTGAGAATTCTCCCCATTTGGTTAATTCAATGGCATGTGTCAATATATTAATTAGTTTTATCCAATGGTTCAAAATACTAAAATTTGTATGAGCAAATTTAAATAAGAGTTAATGTTGCGGGAATTGCTATTCCAACCCCCATAATTGCTGAGTATACCCCCTTATCAATATTACAAAATTGCCACAATTTAAAAAGACTATATTACCCTTAAAATAATTCCATTACTAAGTCCACCCCCTCCTGATTTTTTAGAATCCTAAAACTACTAAGTATACCCCCATCTCCTATTACTCCCACCCCCTTCCTCACCTTCCTCATTCTGAACAAATTTTTAAAAAAACTCAACACTAAAAATGGATTCCAAAAACTCAAACCCTATCAATGAATCGATCCACATTGATGAAAAGGAGCACAAAGAAGTGGAAGGGATGAATTGTGTAAGTACTACAACTCATTTTATAGTCATTTTACCGTTTAATTTATGTTACAAATGAAAAAAAAAATTCAAAAAATCGAGCTGCTGGCCCGTCGTGTGCGACAGGACACGACCGCACAATTTGAAGAGTGTGCGACCTGAACCTGCCGCACACTCTATAGAGTGTGCGACCTGACCCTGTCGCACACTCTATAGGTCCTGCCGCACACTCTATAGAGTGTGCAACAGGGTCATGCCGCACAGTAACAAGAAATTTTTTTTTTTGTAATGTTTAACAGGATTCAAACACGTTAACTACGGAGCCCAGTGTTATTGGTCCTAATAATGAAGTGATTGTTGCATTTGAACATGTTGTGAACGACGAAGCCCTCGATGTTGATTTCACGGATGTGTTCACAACTCAAGAATGTTTTATATCTCGGGATAAATTGATTGAATGGGTGCAAGCTAGAGGACGGGAGCATGGCATTGTGATCATCATCGGTAGGTCGGACAAGGGTGCCGTAAGAAACGAGCTCGGTTGTTATTGATTTGTGAACGTAGTGGTGTATATAAAGAAAAGGTCAAGATTGGGTCATCATCATTACGAATTGATAAGGAAGAAAAGGTTGAAAATGTCAATGATGTGGTAGGTAAAGGGAAAAGGAAGAGAGAAACCGGAACTAAGAAGTGTGGTTGCCTATTCCGTTTGAGAGGGAAGCAAGTCTCGATTGATGAATGGGCATTAGTGGTTGAATGTGGCAAACACAATCATCCAACCGCTGATCACATGGAGGGTCACTCATATATAGGTCGATTGCAGAAATCTGAGGAGACCTTTGTTATTGATTTTTCCAAGGGCAATACTAAGCCCAAGGACATCTTATTTGGGCTGAAACAAAGATTTGAGGGAAATAAGTCAACAATAAAGACAATCTACAATGCTCGGACAAAGAATAGAGTCAATGAGCGGGATGGTCGATCTGAAATGCAACAACTTATATTCAAGTTGAAGGAGCATGGTTATACCTTCTACGATAAACGCTGCGAATTGACTAACATTGTGAAGAATTTTTTTTGGGCTCACCCAAAGAGCATTGACTTGCTGAGGTGTTTTTCGAAAGTCATCTTCATGGATTGCACTTATAAGACAAACAGGTACAAGTTACCATTGTTGGAGATTGTTGGTGTGACATCTACACAGATCACATTTCTGATTGCAGTCGCAATTTTGGAGTGCAAGCGGGAAGAGAACTATACGTGGGCCTTGACAATATTGAAATCACTAATGCACCAATCTTCTTTGCCCACTGTTATTTTGACTGATAGGGAAAAGGCTTTAATGAATGCAATTGAGAAAACGTTCCCCACTTCGAGCCATTTTCTTTGTCGATGGCATATAAATAGGAATGTTTTGGCGAATTGCAAGAAATTGCTAGGCCCGAAAAAGAAATGGGATGCGTTTAATCTCTATTGGAATGTATTAGTGATTTCAGTGACTGAGACAGAATTTGAAGAGGGACTTAAAAGACTACAATCTCAATTCAAAGAATTCATGCCTGCGGTGAAGTATATAATGGACCAATGGTTGTTGCCGTATAAGGAGAGATTTGTGGCTTGTTGGATTGATAATGTCATGCATTATGACAATAACACAACGAATAGGTATATTTAAATAAAATGTAGCTTTCATAACTTTCTCATATTTCAATATCTTACATACTGTATCTTATTTTTCAGGGTGGAGAGTCAGCACGCAATGTTGAAAAGACAGCTCGGATCGAGCCAAGGTAACTTTGACACATGTTGGCGACAGATTCACACGCTCATTAAAACATCACACGTTGCAATAAAGGATTCATTCAAGAAGAGTAGGAATGTCGTCCAACATAAATTCAAGTCAAATGTATTTAGGTTGATCCGAGGTATGGTGTCGGTGGATGCATTGAACAAGATATACGATGAAATGGTTGTTATTCCTGAAACAGGTGTAGACCCTCAATTGTGTTCATGTACATTGAGAAAGACATGTGGTCTTCCTTGTGCGCCTGAAATATCTGAATATATCCGATTGGAGGAGCCTATTCCCCTCGACAAGGTTGATGCATTTTGGAGAAAATTAGATTTCGTACCAAGCAAGGGAGATGATGTTGGTGTCGGGGAGGAAATAGTTGGCGCATGGAGTGTACTTCATCAAAATCTCGATGTTAAGTTTAAGGAAGCCCCTGAGTCGGTGAAGGTAGCAATGTATAAAAGGCTGATGGAGGTAGACAATCCTGTAACAACTGGACTAATTATGCCCGCTCCCGAAAGTCAGACTCGCCCGAAGCCTAAAGGTCGTCCTAAGATTGTAAAGGCTAAACAGTCAAAGTCAACCAAACGGGATCCGAGCAAGTTTGAGTACGTAGAATCGATCGAAGACAGTTGCTCGCCGTCGCCGGTTGATGATGTGGTAACATATGAAGTAAATCCATCAAATAAACCTCCGATGTTCACTACTATTCCAACGACAAAGATTCTGGTAAATCTTAGTTATTTGGTCAACATCTTTTCTTACTTACGAGATAATCTTTACATACTTTGTGTTTTCAATAGGTTGTTCGCCGAAATACCCGCTTTGGACAGGCTAGTGATTATATCAATCAACTACCGATATGGATTTGAGAGTTTGTCATCGAGACGAAGAATGTCATTGCAGATGGCCATTGCGGTTTTCGTGCCGTATCTGCACATATATATGACAAGGAGGAACATTGGGGTAGAGTTCGAGGTGAACTAGCTATGGAGTTGGACGCATACCATGGGTTGTACGAAGATGTTTTCATGGAATGCGGATCGGTTGCATTAGTTGAAAGTATGCTCAACTGCTACGCTGACTTTGCACCAAAGCAACATTGGTTTCAGACTCCGGAGATGGGTTACTTAGTAGCATCATTCTACAATGTGTGCTTTGTTGTATTTTCAAATACTTCATCTTTGACGTATTTACCGTTGAGAACCGAAGCCCCCGACGAACCAAAGTTGATCTGTATTGCATTCGTGAACGGGGACCATTATATTCAGGTATAAAACTCACATTTTGTATGAATATCGTCTGTCACTTATCTAATATAATTGTTAAATTACTGATATAATTTTTGAATTTGTATAGGTCTTCTTGGGCGACGATTCCCCATTACCACCAATCGCAAGCGGATGGACTGATTATAAACAAGCCATGGCTAAAGGGTGGAATAAAATTTATAGTGAACGATGGGTTAAGTACAGTGAAAGTGTAGGAAATAGTCGTGTTAGCAACAAGCGTATACTTATTGTATTAGAATAGTAAAGTTTAACTTAAATGTTATGTATGTTTAATTGAATTTTTATGTATAAGCTTCATTTGCGTTATGAAATGTATTGTTGTTTATGTATGTTTATGTTAGATTCATTTTGTTAAATCATTGAACATGAAATTGAATTTGATATGAAAAACTTAGAAAAAATGCCAAGTCTGGAGGATATATGTGCAACAAACTGTTTGTACATAACACATACATACACTTTTTGCATTAATAAAGATGTTCATACATAAAATTGTTTGTACATAAACAACCTATCTCATCTAATCACTGTCGTGGATGCCTACGACGACGACTTGAAGGACCTGCCCGATCTGAAGGACCCACATCCCCGATATGAGGAGCCAATATAGCGTACGCTTGGTCAAGGGCTGACCCAAACTCTTCGTATGAGATACTTCGGTCGCCTGATCTATATCTTAATGTCGGCTCTCGTATTGCATCAACCACAGACCTAAACATGGTGGGATAATCCAAAGGACGATGTATATCTGCGCCAGAAATAAACGTAGATTGGCTAGCTGGATTTTGCATCTTCGGATGTGAATATACTGCGTATCACTGTAAATAGTCATCCGAGCATGCACTCGATGGGATGGCTTCTTGACCGAAGCTAGTATCAGATAAAACATGGTTCCGCCATTGACGATAATATGGGACTTGCTGCATTAGCCTGGCAATGTTCTTGTTGTCTCGTAAACCAAGACCAATAGCAATCGGAGGGAAAGGAATCGTCTGGACGTAACCGAATTGCCTAAGAACTTGATCTGGATTGTATGGCTCCACAACACCCGGCGCGGATAAGCATCCATGGTAATACGCGATCCGGTGAAATTGATAGGACTCGCGTACCAAAACAGAATACGGAGTCCAATTAACCTACATACAATAAACATAGAAAAAGTTATAACCATTAACACAGTTAATATAGCATTACTAGGTAGATAGATTAATATGAAAGTTATAATAGTGCAATTAAACTTACTTCATCGGTTGTTAGGACATCAAGTCTCTCTCGGTACACCTGCAGTGTGTTATGTCCGGCGCCTCTGGATAATGGTTGCCACTTTCGAGCCGGTGGCTGAGTGACGTCGTACTCAATGTTATGTGGAGGTTGAAAACATGGAAATCTCTCATATATCCAAGCCTGCAACAAAATAATACAGTACATTGTCATATAACCGGCCCCCTTATAACAACTAAAAATATATATCTCATTATAAGTATAAATCAAATAAATTTGTTACCTCCAATGGCGTTGTATATCCCGTCATCTGTCGACACGACTGACGAGATGCTATGCCCAATTGTCGATATAAATAGGCAAGGGTTGCAGCTCCCATGCATACTTAGGTATATTATCGACATTGTCCAGAAATTCCATATGGGAACCAGGAACTCGATTCCCACTCTTGTCACCAAAAATGGTGCAGCCGAAAATGTACAATAAATATGCCTTAGCAGCACTAGTCTGCATAGCATCATTATTACTTGTAGCTTCATTTTAGAACCTACGACGAAGCCACTCTAACTTGAAAGCACAGCCTCTCCTACCATGGGTGCCCTCAAGCACCTCAGTATTTTGCAAATGCAACATCCCCCTAAGCTCCTCAGTATTATCCCAAAGTCCGTGTATGTTTACAAGGCCTCCCCTTTATTGGAAGACCGGTAAGACAAAACACGTCATCCAAGGTGATTGTCATCTCACCAAATGGTAAATGAAAGGTGTTTGTCTCCGGATGCCATCGTTCAACAAAAACAGCAACCAATGTTTTCGATGACTCCTTATAAGCACACCTAGTCAGCGTAAATAGTCCAGACCTCAGGACAATATCCCACCACCTACTCTCCAGCTGTTGCTCATCTGTAAGCGGAATCGACCAACTCAACAACTTATTAGTGTAATTTTGCATCTTCAGAACTGGTCGTTTTATCCCATTCCAAACATACCTAGCTACGTGTGTGTTGTACGTAACTAGTAGTGAACCATCAACCGGCCCACCTGGAAATGGGGCTTCTTCTTCAGGCAAAGTGTCATCACCAAAACCTTGATCACCGGCCCCTTCATTATCACCATCTTCTTCTTTTTCATCATAACCGGCCCCCGAATAACCAGCCCCCTCATTACCGGCCCCCGAATAACCGGCCCCCTCATTACCGGTCCCAGAATAACCGGCCCCCTCAGACATAACTAGCCCCTGTATCCGTTCTGCCTCATCAAGTGGGTTGGGATTCTGTGCCCTCCTAGCGGAAGCCGTAACCCTCCGCATATATGTCTTTCCTGCATTCATTCAAACCAAAGTAATGTAAGAATAAGGAAATAATAATGAAAGGATAGCTACAATGTGAGAGAAAAGACAAGATGTTAGGTCCAAGGTTGCTCAAGATAGGCTAGAAGGGGGGGTTGAATAGCCTATGTCCAATTTTCGAAAGTGATTCAAAAGTCTTACTTCACTAGGGTTTTATAAAGTTTTGCAGGCGGAAGTCTTGTGAAGTAGGATAAGTTGAGAATGGCTGATCTTCACAGGTCAAGATCGCCAGCTTCAACAGCTTTGGAAATCTGAAATTTAAGGCAACGCAAACAATTTACAATCACACACACAAGTAGACAGAGAATTTAATATGGTTCACACTTATAAATAAGTGCTACGTCCACAACCAAAGTGGTCAACTTTGGATTTGAAAATCGTGCACTAAGTTTTTCCACTAGATATTTTACAAACTAAATCTCTAATGGATTGTGTACAAATATTTTGTTGACCAAGTGTTTGTGTGGGAGGATTGATATCAATAAGATACAATTCTCGTGAGCTATAAAAAGCTAGGTGTTGCAATCAATGAAGAGCTTTAATGGACTGGACGTCTAAGTGTGAAGCTCTTCAATGACTAAGTACAGATAGGACGTTTAAGCTTTTAAGAACTTGAAGAATATGAAGATTCAGAATTGAGGTTGATGATCATTGGTATTGAATGCAGCAATGAAGTCTTCTTTTATATGCAGAAGGAAGCTTGGAGCCGTTGGAGATCTTCTAATTTTGAATTTAAGAGCAATTAATGCCCTAATATGGTTGTTGACTCCTGATAGGCTGTTCAGTAACTTGCAGTCTGTCTTCTGACTTTTTGCCAAAAATAGGCGATCTGCGCTTGCAGGAGGAATGTCCTTTTCTGAGTATTTGCCGAGAATGGAAACCTTCATTAAATGAGAGTTGCAGGTTAACGTTGTATTGCATTTAATGAGGTCTTTTAATTTGAGGCACATCTTCGGCAGATCTCTATCGGATGTTCTTGGATCTTCAAACATTGTTGATGAAGCTTGACAGGCATAAGCTTGTCCGATTTCCAAAGAAAGAATTGCTGATTCAAAATCTGCCTATATTGTAGAGGACTTCCGATGTCCTATAGGCTATTTTTCTTCAAGTCTTATAAAGAAAGGCAACCCTAAGCTTTTCAAGCTATGCCTAAGATCAAGTTGCCACACTAACAGACACGCAGGCCCATTAGTCACCTTGTTCTTAGACTTAGGTTATGGATTCAAGCAAATCTAAACTAAATACAACAATCTCCTCCTATTTGCTTGAGTCCATGATCTTAATGAAAACAATATCAGCTGACCATGTTCAAGTCTAGTAATAACATGCTTGTAAGATTTATTATATTAAGTAAGCATGCCCTAGATGAACTTTACAAAAGGGGTCAGTGTTTTCAAGAATTACAAAGTGTTAACAAGTATGAAATTTTAAGCATAAGACATTTGTAATTTGACTAGATTTAAAGACATGCAAGATGGGCAATATAAGATATGTCTTTAAACCAGTGGTTTAAACTTCATGCATTTTCATAATAAGCAGTTCATAGTAAAGCATGTAAATTTAAAAAAACATTGCTAATTAAACAGGAAGTTTAATTCACCAAGTTTTACCAAATATATTAAACATAAGAGTTTTAATAGTAACGGCCAGACCGTGAAGAAGATCTTGAAGAAGATTGACCTTTGCCCTTGCCTGATGAAGGTTGGTCATGGTCTCTTGATGTCCATCTTGATGTCCATTTTGAGTCAACAGCTCTCTTAAGTTTTGCAATTTCTTTTTTGCCCTTGCTAGCTCCTCCTTGGTATTTTCCAATTCGGAGGAGAGATTTTCGTTTTGTGCCCGACAAGTGTATATCGTTCGTGAAATTCAAGCGGTGAGCATTGTTTATTCGCTTATCTCCTCCTTCATGGACGCAAGCGACTTATCAATGAAGGCCGACGCCCGTCGCAGCGTGGCGCTTTGCTATAGAAGGCTAAGTGTCGCCCGAAGCCGCGCGTTATGCGCACCGAGGTGTGGACGGAGCGATTGGCAATGCGCTGAGAAGCAAGCAAATGCTTAAAGCCGTTGTCGAAAAGATCAATTATCTGACGCAAACCTTTGGATATATTCACCCAATTCTCGGTGAAAATAGCAGTGTGTTTTGAGGAAGTGGTGGAGATATGGCTGGTTAAAGCATCTTGGCTGGCAGAGATGGACTGTCTGCAGGCATTGAAGGCAGTTTCAGCATTTTTGGAGATTTTCAGGACTTCGGTTAGACATTCAGCTTGGACATGGGTGATATGAGACTGATCGGCAGAAAGCTGGTGCAGGGCCTTGGTGAGGTCGACAGAGATGACCTCAAACTTTTTCAAGAAGTTATGAACCGCCTCGGCAGGGTATGTATCAGAAGAGTCAGGGTGACTGGCTGGAGGAGAGGACGGACCAGCTGAGGTGTCAGGATGGCTGACTGCAGGAAGGCTGGTAGAGGACTGGGAGTGGCTGGAGGATGTTGGAGAGTCGCTGGAGGAGGATAGGGAAATATGGCAGGGAGAGGGTTAGAATTGGCTAGGGTAGGTCAGACGAAGGGATGGATAGTTGGGAAGGACGAGAGGTGCAGGGGATCGAGTCCTTAGACGACCGATGAAAAAAGGAGTTGGGATAGAGGTAGGGTGAGGTGAGCGGAAGAGAATGGGAATAAGGGGATTAAAGCCCAGATAGGTGGTGACGACATCAATGAAGTCGTAGACCACAGGCTGAAGTAGGATAGAGGGGTGGCAGATTAGGGTGAAGATTTTGGCAGAGAGAAAGGGAGTGATGTCAGATTTGGTTGGAAGTGGAAGGCCAAGGTCCTTGTGAATGGCAACCCATTGGTTGAAGATCATGAGATCTTGCACCGCGGAGTTGTGGGAGAAGAATTGCTGGGACCAGGCTGGAGGAAGGGGTTCATAGAAAGTACCCCATTGAAAGATAATTTCACCTGCAGACATCGGCTGACAGGGAATTCGCTTGGGGTAGTCAAGGAGAGAAAGGATGGGGTCAGAATCGGCAGGGTTGGGTTTAGGTCTGTTGTCTCGGAAGGACAGCAGATCCTGAATCTCAGGATGAAGATGGCTATAGGGATTGGTCTTGATGCGTTTGGGGTTAGGCAGGTCAGAAGAAGGAGAGAGAGTACGCTTCGAAGGTGGCTGATGAGTGGGAGAGGTTGGTGAGGTGGAAGACTTTTGGATAGGAGTAGTGTGGAGGGAGTCAGAGTGGGGAGGTGAAGGAGTAGGGGAAGTGGAGGTGTTTGTGGGCAGCGTTGGAGAAGGTGGAGGAGTATGAGTAGGTGAAGATGGAGAAGAGGAAGAATCAGCAGGACCAGCAAAATGTACCTTCTTCTTGGCACTCAGCTTGTAGCGTTTGCCATGTGTGGACATTGTAGGTATGGAAGAGGTGGTAGGAGGAACTACCGGTGGAGAAACAGCCGATTGAGGATCAGTTTGGATTGAAACTGCTGTTTGAGAAACAGCAGGAGTAGAGACTGATAGTGTGGAGGGAGCTGCAGATGTTACTTTGGGCAGACCAAAAGATTCATCTGTAGGCTGGAGAGTCTGTTTGAGTTTGGGTTTGGATAGATCTGCGGGTTTGAAGGTAGAGGTATCCTTTTCAACCTCAGATTTTGTGCGAGACTTGCGGTTTTGCTTGAGTCGGAGAGTGAGAGTGGAGGAATGTTTGGCCTTTTTGGAAGGAGGCTCAGAAGGCTCATAGGGATCATGATCAAGTTTACTGAGATCAAAGTCCTCAGGAAGTTCAGCCCCTATGGGTTTAGGCTCCTCCTCAGCAGGTGCCTTAGATTCAGAAGAAGTGATTTTTCTCTTACCCTTGCTGGCTTGGGTAGAGGTGCCACTAGTAGAAGAAGCAGCAGCAGCAGGAATGGTTGTTCGTTTGGCCATATCGTCCCGGTAGCGGGTGATGTTGTTGGCCGTGAAAACATAGGTGTTGGACACCTTGATGAGGTCGTCATTGATGACCTTTTCATCAATTTCTTCATATCTGCGAAGAATGATATTGATGACTCGTACAAAGGGTCGACGCATGGAGGGGTTAGCTTGGACGTCAGCAACACTCTGGGATAGCATAGAGAAAATGATTTTAGCCCAGTTAAGCTGCTTTCGGAGAATTACAGCTTTGGTCCACAGTAGTTGTTGAGATGTAAAGATGTCCCTTGCGCCGTTCTTGAAGAGAATGCTCTTATCGATCAGATGACTGATGTGATAGGCGTTTTTTGGGAAGAGGTTCCTGGACATCTCAGAAAACCTTTCAGGTTGTGTAGATCCCCTCATCATCTCCCAAGCAAGTGCAGATTCAGCATCGGTCAAGTCCAGTTTGCCTTCAATAGTCAGTTCAAGGATTGCCCCAATATCCTTATAGGTCATCTTGATGTAGTGGCCTCGGATGAAGCCCTTTATGTAGCTTAGGTTGACCGGTTCACTTGTATTTGCTGGAGGGGGAGGTAGGATCATCCTGGTATAGAATTCTTCAGCCAATGCATTCTCAGTAGGTGTCATTGAGCTGAACAGGAAGAAGCCCACATTCGCCAAATCCTTGCGAGCATCACCAGCAGTTGAGCTGATGATAGAGTCTCTGTCAATTGTCATTCCAGGATGATAGCTCGACCTGGGAAGGACTTTCAGATGAAGAGCAGCAGCCTTTCTGGCCCTGGAAGGATGAGCGGATGCTGAAGATGATGTGGCAGCAGTCTTGGAGGATTTAGTCTTTGCCTATACACTCGGCAGATGTGAGAACAGCATATATAGAAATCGGCAGATAAGCATAAAACAGCAGATAAACGTACAATCAGCAGATATTGACAAGAACAGGTACTGTTCAGATTAAAACCCAAAACATAAGCATATTAGAAAAAGCGGCAAGAACAGTTCATGAACTGGGTTTAACAATGACTACATATTTTGTCACCTTTTAATCAAATGGACTAACATAAGCTGTAGGCATAGTATCACGGAAACCTTAAAAACACAATTTTATATTACATGAACAAGATTCAAACAATAATTTCAAGATTTCACAGTTCATCGATGGCGGACTTAAAATAGGTCAATACTATAATGTAGAACTGGAATTGAGGGAGTTGAAAAGATCCAGAAACTCTTACCATTGATGATTTGAAGATTAAAGTGTGAAGATTGTGAAGATTTGAAGGCGTTTTGATACGATTACAGATTTGTAGGTAGAGGGTTTTTGTTTGAAAAAATTTGAAAATGGCGGTTGAAGAAGTGATGGGTTACTGTACGATTTGCCTTTTTATACTTCTGACAGGTCAATAAACCCTAGTTGATAAATTTTGACATCCGCATTTATGACTTACGGGGTGACTGTTCATATTACGCTCTTGGGTCTGCCTATTTTATAGAAGACTGCCGATATGAAGATAGATACTTACTCAAGGTTGTCTATATACTTGGCAGAGTTGCGATCGGTTGATTGCATAGGCAGTTCTATAGCAGCAGTTTATATAATAACTTGAGAAATTTACAAGAGAGATTAAGAATTGAGGTCAAGCATACCAAGCTCTCCTCTTAAATAAGCAAACCTGGTTGAATCAAGTGGTTTTGTGAGGATGTCTGCTACCTGATTCTCTGTTGGCACATATTGCATGCTGATGTTACCTTTTTCAACATGGTCCTTAAGAAAGTGATATCTCACATCAATGTGCTTTGTCTTGGAGTGCATGACAGGATTTTGAGAAACTGAGATTGCTGATGTGTTGTCGCACATTATAGGACAATCAGCAGTCTTGATCTCATAGTCAACAAGTTCTTTGTTTGATCCACAGCAATTGTGGCAGCAGCCTACCGCCAGCTATGTATTCGCCTCTTGTTGAAGTTGAAACAGAAGTTTGCTTCTTGCTGGCCCATGAGACAAGTCTATTTCCTAAGAATTGACATGTTCCACTTGTGCTTTTCCTGTCAACCTTACATGCAGCAAAATCAGCATCAGAATAGCCTATAAGATTAAAGGATGAATCTCTAGGGTACCAGATTCCTAAATTGGGAGTATCTATCAAATATCTGATGATTCTTTTGACTGCTTGTAGGTGAGACTCCTTTGGATCAAATTGAAATCTAGCACAGACACAAACAACAAACATGATATCAGGCCTACTAGCAGTTAAATATAAAAGTGAACCAATCATGCCTCTATAGAGAGTCATGTCCACTTTCTTGCCCTTTTCATCTTTATCAAGATGGCAGTTAGTAGCCATAGGAGTGCTGAAGCTGTTTGCATTCTCAAGACCAAATTTCTTGATAACATCCTTTGCATATTTGGCTTGACTAATGAAGATGCCATTTGAACTTTGTTGAATTTGAAGACCAAGGAAAAAATTGAGTTCTCCCATCATGCTCATTTCAAATTTACTCTGCATAAGCTTTTCAAACCTTTTGCAAAGATTTTCATTGGTAGAGCCAAAGATAATATCATCAACATAAATTTGAACAAGTAAGGAATGACCTTTATGTTTCATAATGAAAAGAGTAGTGTCAATTTGACCTCTTTCAAAGCCTTGAGATGTCAAGAACTTTGAAAGGGTCTCATACCAGGCTCTTGGAGCTTGTTTGAGTCCATAAAGGGCTTTCCTCAGCTTGTAGACATCTTCTCTTCTTGAACAATTTATGAAGCCAGGAGGTTGCTCTACATAGACCTCTTCTTGAAGTTCTCCATTCAGAAATGCACTCTTCACATCCATTTGATATACTTTGAATTCCTTGTAAGAGGCATAGGCCAAGAATAATCTAATAGCCTCTAGTCTTGCAACAGAGCAAATGTCTCATCATAATCAATACCCTCCTCCCGTCCATATCCTTGGGCTACCGCCGCCTTATTTCTTGTAATATTGCCGTTTTCATCCATTTTGTTTCGAAAACCCACTTTGTACCAATAACGCTTGTCCTTTTGGTCTAGGAACAAGTGACCGACTTGACATCTGTCAAATTGGTTTAGCTCTTCTTGCATAGCTTCCACCCACTTGGATCTTCCAATGCTTCATCAATCTTCTTGGGTTCAATATTAGATACAAATGCGTAGAATACATGCATTCATTCCTTGAAGCTTGTCTTGTCGAACACCGATTGAGATCTCCAATGATTTGAGTGATAGGATGATCTTTTACTTCTCTAACTTCTGCAGGTTGAACTTGTCCTATTGTTGCATCGGCAGAGTTTGGTTCTTGAAGAGAAGAGGTGTCTGAAGCTTGGTTTTCTGAAGGATAAGTTAATTCTAAGGTAGGTTGTAGAACTTCTGGTGTGGAATGCGAGGGGATTCGGGTTTTCGAGTTTTCATTTGTTGGCTCATTTGAGGATTCTAACAGTTGACTCTTGAAGGAAGTTGTGAAGGAGTGGGATCTGCAGATCTTGAGTTGGTGCACTGCCTCATACTCATCGAATCATTAGTAACCTTAGGAGCCACATGTGGCCCAATAAAATCAAATTCATCAAAAGAGACATATACGATTCAACAACTTTAAGTGAAGTTTTATTGTAAACCCTATAAGCTTTTGAAAATTTAGCATATCCCGAAAAATTCCTTCATCGCTTTTGGATTCAAATTTACCTCTATGTTCTCTACCATTGTAAAGAACATAGCATTTACAACCAAATATTTTAAAGAATCCAATGTTGGGAGTTTCGCCTCTCCATATTTCATATGGAGTTTTGTTATGAAATTTGTTTATGATAGACCTGTTTTGTGTGAAGCAGGCAGTGTTCACAGCTTCTGCCCAGAAGTACATAGGCAGCTTGGCTTCGGCAATCATTGTCTTTCCTGCTTCAATGAGAGTTCTGTTCTTCCTTTCAAAGAACTCCATTTTGTTGAGGTGTGCGAACCGCAGAAATTGTGACCAATTCCATGGTCATCACAATATTTGGCAACACCATTGTTCTTGAACTCGTTCCATTGTCGATCCGACATCGAGATATCATCTAGCTTCGAGTTTGTAGTCTTCAAGAGTTCGAATGATGTCATATGCTTCATCTTTGGAGGACATCATCTCTACCCAAGTAAATCTTGAGTAGTCATCCACTACCACAAGTGTGTACTTGCTGCCACCAAGGCTTGTAGTAGTGACAGGTCCAAACAGATCCATATGCAGCAGTTGTAGAGGTCTTGATGTTGACAAGCAAGGCTTGCTTTTGAATGAAGATTTGTGCGTTTGCCTAGTTGACATGCTTTACGAGACCGTGTGGTTCACCGATATTTTAGGCAATCCTACAACTAGATTTTCCTTTGATAGCTTCTCCAAATATTTGAAATTGAGATGGCTAAGCCTTTTGTGCCATAACCATGTTGTCGGTTGATGACCTTGCAACCAAGCACGATTTGACTTTCTTCCAACAAAGATTAAGGTCAACAAAGATAGACATTCCCTTTTCGAATCTGTCGGGATAGTTGAGCATGTCTCATTGTCCTTTATGAGACAGTGACTTGAGGAGAACTGTTAAACCTTTATCGCAAAATTGTGATATGCTTAGCAGATTGTGCTTTAATCCTTCAACCAGAGAGACTTTGCTGATGGAGAGGTTGCCTCTGATTATGCTTCCATATCCAATAGTCTTCCCTTTTGAATTGTCTCCAAAAATAACTGAGGGACCCTTTGCTTCAATAATATTTGAGAGAAGATTTGGATCACCAGTCATGTGCTTAGAGCATCCACTGTCTAAATACCATAGATCTTTCTCTTCTTCATTGACGGCCATAAGGCATTCCTGAGATATGGACATTTAAGAATATGGTCCCCTTTTATTTTTGGGTCCTCAAGGTTAGCAGCCTTTTGGGACCCACACCTGTTTAACCTTTGAAGGAGTAAATCCTCTAGATTTAGGTGTGAATCTCAGAAGGCATTCATGAATCTTATGACCATGGCCTTTGCAGAAAGAGCATTTGTGAAAACCTTCAACATGAGTGATGATTTCTTTTTGAGGCTTCTTATTATCAGCAGTCTTTGGAGTGACTTTTGTGCTGATAACTGGCCTATAGGATTTAGGCTGATAATGCCTTTTCTTGTTGATGTTAGGTTTACCATAAGTAGACCTTTTATCAAAAGATCTTGCATTTACTGAGCTCAACTCCTTTAAGCCTTTTATCGGCAGTGTTGGGATCAGCCGTCTTGCCTTTGACAAATTTAATAGGCTTGAGTTGAGTATTCTTTGACTTGCCACTAGTCATCCCTGTTTTCTTAGAGTGACTAATAGCAGGTTTAAGATGCTCAGACTCTCTATTAGCAGAGTCATTGCTGGCAGATTGCTTTCCTTTGGACTTGTCTTTTGTATTTTTGGGATAAACAAAAGGAACTTTGTTGAAACCAAGTCCTTGCCTTTTAGGAGACTGCTGGTCATAAGAAACTTCTACAGCCGATTCTTCAGCAATCACTTCAGATGTCTCATTCTTTTGAGAACCAGAAGAACTTCCTACAATGAACTCACTTTGGAAACCTATACCAGTTTTGTCATCAAGACATTTTTGGTTTGAAAGAATGGTATCAAAGTTTCTTTTAGAATTATTCCAAGTATTGACAACCTTTGCAGATCATCTTTCTCAGAATTTATTTTCTTGACATGTTCAAGTAGAAAGTCTACTTTTTCAGTCAAAGCTTTGTTCTCTTTTAGCAATTTGATACTTTCAGCTTGCTGTCTATCAATATCTTTGATCTTAGACATCAAGGTTGATTTCTCAGAGACAGCTAGTTCATGCTTCTTGGCTAATTTAACATAGGCGCTTTTAAATTTTAAAAACTCTTCCAAAGATATCCTTGTTTGCTTTAATGAGCTCTCCCTTTGATGGGTCATTGAGCTCATCATCATCATCACTATCATCTTGTTGAAATGGTAGTGACCTAAGCGAATCATGTGGTGACTCCCGGCCATAAGGCATATGTTTGCTTCTTCAGCAAAGTCACAGGAGTCCTCTTCATCAGTGTCAGTGTCACACCATGTAGGCAGATTGCTTTCATCAATGTCTTCAGCCATCATCCCTTTCTGTTTTTGAAATTTAGATTCGGGACGTTTCTTATAAAATTCATATTTCGGCTTTGGACATTGTGAGGCAAAGTGGCCTGGCTTCCTACAATTGAAACAGACAAGCTCATTTTCTTTTTGATAGTCTCCTGATTTATAAGGAGCAAAACTTTTAGGTTGAGCAGCTGTTTTATGAGGAACTGCAGTTTTGTGAGAAGACTGCCTATGTGATGATGATTTATTAAACCTTTTGAAACGTTGATATTTCTTTACAAACATAGCAAATGCTTCGTCAGAAAGAATATCATCATCTTCACTGGATATAGAAGGTGTTTCATCAGGTTTTGAACAGGGAAGTTCAGCAGACATGGCTGGTAAGGACAAGTTTTTAAAACTCTTTTCCATTTCTTGAGCTTGTTGAATTTCAAGCTCATATACTGATAGACTAGCATAAAGGTTTCTAAGAGTCAATTTGTTTAAATCTTTTGACTCTTTCATGGCGTGATTTTAACATGCCATAGACGCCTAGTGCATTTAGAAATCTCATGTTTATTTCTTTCTTTTCATACTTCTTTCCTAAGGAGTAGCAAGAGTTAACTACCTCATAAAATCTGTCGTAGGCGCTTCGTAGAGACTCTTTGGGATCTTTCTTGAAGGAGTCAAACTTCTGGATACATGTGTATAATTTGTTGTTCTTTGTCTCACCATCACTTTCAAGATATTCAAGGATGGCTTCCCACATTTCCTTTGCTGTGTCCAGGTTGATAATCTGCTGATAAGTGCTTATGTCAATACAGCTGGTAATAATGTTGATGGCTCTTCCATCCAGTGCATCATTCTTCCTGTCTTCATCATCCCACTCTTCTTCTGGCTTTGGTACTTCAGGTTCAGCAGTTGGATCTACCGTGGCCAGTGTATTTGGCTTCATAGGAATTCTGGGTCCATCTGTGACACATTTCCACAAACGTTTATCAATTGAGTTCATATGTCTTTTGACTTTGTCTTTCCAGATGTCAAAGTGAACTTCATCCAAAACTGGACAATGATTCACATTTGATGTTTCCAACATTTGGTGAGCAGCCATGATCTTTAATCTCTCAAGAGGTTAATCTCGGAAAAACAAGTTTTCAAAGAGTACAGCTCTGATACCAATTGTTAGGTCCAAGGTTGCTCAAGATAGGCTAGAAAGGGGGAGGGGTTGAATAGCCTATGTCCAATTTTCGAAAGTGATTCAAAAGTCTTACTTCACTAGGGTTTTATAAAGTTTTGCAGGCGGAAGTCTTGTGAAGTAGGATAAGTTGAGAATGGCTGATCTTCACAGGTCAAGATCAGCAGTTCTCAACAGTTTGGAAATCTGGAAATTTAAGGCAACGCAAACAATTTACAATCACACACACAAGTAGACAGAGAATTTAATATGGTTCACACTTATAAATAAGTGCTACGTCCACAACCAAAGTGGTCAACTTTGGATTTGAAAATCGTGCACTAAGTTTTTCCACTAGATATTTTACAAACTAAATCTCTAATGGATTGTGTACAAATATTTTGTTGACCAAGTGTTTGTGTGGGAGGATTGATATCAATAAGATACAATTCTCGTGAGCTATAAAAAGCTAGGTGTTGCAATCAATGAAGAGCTTTAATGGACTGGACGTCTAAGTGTGAAGCTCTTCAATGACTAAGTACAGATAGGACGTTTAAGCTTTTAAGAACTTGAAGAATATGAAGATTCAGAATTGAGGTTGATGATCATTGGTATTGAATGCAGCAATGAAGTCTTCTTTTATATGCAGAAGGAAGCTTGGAGCCGTTGGAGATCTTCTAATTTTGAATTTAAGAGCAATTAATGCTCTAATATGGTTGTTGACTCCTGATAGGCTGTTCAGTAACTTGCAGTCTGTCTTCTGACTTTTTGCCAAAAATAGGCGGTCTGCGCTTGCAGGAGGAATGTCCTTTTCTGAGTATTTGCCGAGAATGGAAACCTTCATTAAATGAGAGTTGCAGGTTAACGTTGTATTGCATTTAATGAGGTCTTTTAATTTGAGGCACATCTTCGGCAGATCTCTATCGGATGTTCTTGGATCTTCAAACATTGTTGATGAAGCTTGACAGGCATAAGCTTGTCCGATTTTCAAAGAAAGAATTGCTGATTCAAAATCTGCCTATATTGTAGAGGACTTCCGATGTCCTATAGGCTATTTTTCTTCAAGTCTTATAAAGAAAGGCAACCCTAAGCTTTTCAAGCTATGCCTAAGATCAAGTTGCCACACTAACAGACACGCAGACCCATTAGTCACCTTGTTCTTAGACTTAGGTTATGGATTCAAGCAAATCTAAACTAAATACAACACAAGACATGCAGTATAAGTTATAAGCTTTCATACATTCATCAAATAGTTGATGTGCAAGTTGATTGAAGAAGTACTTTTTTAAAAAAAAGTACTGTGCGGCACCCTCTGGCTGCACGATTCCATGTCTGTGCGGCACCCTTGGCCGCACGTCCCAGGTTCTGTGCGGCATCACCTAGCCGCACGCACAAACGCATGTGCGGCACCCTCTTTCCGCACGCCCAAGAAATGTGCGGCACCTCCTACCGCACTCCCTAAGGTATGTGCGGTGGACCAGTGCCGCACATTTCTTAGTAGGTGCGGTAAGGGGGTGCCGCACAAACCTTAGGCAGATTCCCCCAAAAAAATTTCAAAAATTCATCAAAATCATAAAAAAATGCAACCAAAATGCAACAAAAATGCGTGTTTAAAAAAAAAATCAAAAAATGCAACCAAAATCCAACCAAAAAACTAAAATTTAAATGAAACACTTACCGAATGGTTCCATTTTTTAACTTTGAAATCTTGGAGCTTGTAGTAGCTTGAATTTGTATAATTAGGTAGCTAAGAAGTAGATGAAGAAGTAACAAAGAAAAGGCAACAAAGAAAATAGAGTGCTATGGCTGTGGAGTGGTGTTTGCGGATGAAAGAAGAGAGAAATTGATCGATTGTTTTTTTTTTTTGGAGGGAGATGGGTTGGGTAGATGGTGTTTTAGGTGGGTAAGAATTGGGGGGTGAACTTAGCAAATTAGATTGGTAGGGGTTTATGGTTAAAGGGTAAAATAGGAAAATAAAGAGGTATACTTAGTAATATGAGTGGTAGTATAATATTTGAAGGGATGATTAATTAAGTAAATGAGTATATTTAGCAATTTTGAGGGTGGGAATACCGCTGCTCTAATGTTGCACCAAGAAATGAAGAAAAAAAAGAGGATTCCGGGAGGTTCCAGATTAATTGTTTCACTTCTTAAGCTATTAACATGCTGAAGCCCAAGCGGAATAGACCAACCAACAAACTGGAAGTCTCGAACTACGATAAGCTCGCGGGTGCAAGTGTGAACACTAACAACCAACCACCCTCTCCCATCATAACGATCAGAATCAGAAGCTTTTATGCCGGAGATGGCTAGCTCTCTACGACGTGGTTTCATTGTTGCTCGTGCCCATGGAAATGCTATTCTGTCTTCTAGGAGATCATTCGCGTCGGACGCCCTGGTCGAAGTTAAGCCCGGTGAGGTCGGAATCATTTCCGGTATCCCTGAAGAACAGCTTCGCCGTAGGGTGAGTACATTGCTTTCTACTTGCCAACATTCATTAATTGATCGGTTATGCATTCTTTCTGGTTATTCAATTGTATGTCCATAATTACATGTGGACAGAGGTTCCAAAGTGTTTATTGAATTGTTGCTCTGTGTATAGGGTTCGTGGTTCATCATTATCCTGATTTTCTTACAGACTCGGAGTATACATGTTCTGATTAATGGAAAATTTGGAACCTATGTCTATTGTTTTGAGTTTAATCTAGATAATCAGCTGTACTTTGAAATTCGGAAATTGATTGTTGATTGTCTTCTGCTTCTAGGGTCGAATTACTTTGATAGACCAAGCGATGCTTAGTTTTAGTGTGTCAATGTTGATGAAGGCCTTGTTTCGTGAAGCTTTTTCCAAATGCAGTTTTTTCTTGTAAATGTGTCAGGTGAATAGTTTAAAATGCAACATTTTTTTTTTGGACAAAACACTTCATGTTCTAGCATTTCAGAAAAGCTGCGCTTTGGAGCGCAGCATGGATACACAAGTTAAGTTAGCTTATTGGGGGAAAGCTGTGTTTGGACAACCAAGCACAGCATCAGACATGACCAAAATTGTGGATGCTACCTTGGTTGTTGGCTGCAAAATGATCCACTATTTCGTTAGCTATATCAGCCTAGTATATTTAAGGACCTTATGCACATTCTTTTGAAGTAATTACAACTTCTTTCTTTTTCCGTATGGTTGCCAATTCTCTACTCGTTGGACATTATCTACACAAGTTCCTAGTGTTCACATTTTGCTGTTTTTCTTTGGTTTAAGTTATTTTACACTCTATTGAATATAATATAATGATAATATGAGCATCAACATGTTCTTAGTAAATTCATGAAGATGGTGGGATATTGATAAACAGGCAGTAAGGTTATGGAAATTTGTGTAACTATGGTAAATACTTGGTCAGAAAAGTCTCAAGTGTATCATAATAATCAACCTTCAGTTTGTAGGAAGTCATTACTCCCACCTTTCCACTTAAGTAATTCAGAGATAAGTTACTACCTTAGAGCAACCATTATAATGAAACATTTCTTGTTAGGTGAACTTTTTTTTTTACTTCATAGGGATACAATTACAACATCATGAGAATTGCAAACATAATATCCATAATAGACTCTTCGAGTGAAGCATCCCAACATTGAAAGGACTTTTTGAGTTGAATGGTTCTATAATGATCAATCGTAATAGATCGTCAGTTCTTCGCTATGGTTCTACGAGAATGTTCCTCTGTTGGTTTCCATAGTATTGGTTTTGGTGGTTATTTGATCTTTCTTTTTCTCTTTGTCAAGAAGTGTCCATGTCTGAAGATTCTCATTCTGCATTCCAGGTTTTAATTTACTCAC
Source organism: Platycodon grandiflorus (assembly GCA_016624345.1). Classification (NCBI taxonomy): domain Eukaryota; kingdom Viridiplantae; phylum Streptophyta; class Magnoliopsida; order Asterales; family Campanulaceae; genus Platycodon; species Platycodon grandiflorus. The sequence continues at coordinate 28,505,845 of CM028362.1, forward strand.
CTGCTCGTACACCAACTCAACAAGGCTCCGGAAAAGTTGGGAAATGGAAGATCAACTTCTTGTCTACACATAAGTATGATATGCTATTTGCCTAGCGTTCCCTCTTCTAATAAGTCATGAGTTATTACTGTGAATTGGATGAATCATTGGTTCCTTCTCTGCAAATGCACATTGATAAAAGTCATAAATAAGAATGAGAGTAATCATTTTGCAACACATTGCACTAGCATTTATTGGTGTCAATATATTACTCCCAACATCCTAAAATAAGTGTCACTTTTTGGTTTTTCAAGGAAATTAAGAAAGTTGACTTTTAAGCAATTTTAGTAGCAGGTATACGTAATTATCCTTAGTTTCCTCCTTGTCGCATTGCAAGTGCACATTGGGACTTGATAGTTGGCAAATGTGGATTTACTAACTTCGTTAGAAAAGGGACACTCATTTTGGGACGGAGGAAGTTAATTGCATTAAAAGTTGTAAACAATTGTGTCTATACAGCTATTTGGTCATGTAGTGTTTTCTCTCTTTTACGTGTATTTACAGAGTTCATTGGTGTCTAGAGGTATTATCATTATCTGGGGAACTAGTATAGCCACCCATATTTGTAGTGGTCGTGGTTCTTTTTCTCTTTTAGCTTGGTTAAATTTCAAAATAAAGGTGATTGATTGCTTACTTCGGTATACGGTCTGACCCACTACCATTTACGATTATCTTTTTGGCCCAAGTTGAGTGATTTGTTTGACCATTGCTCCTTCTGTTGGTACATTGGTGATGAGTGGTGGGCATGTTGCACAGAAGTTGGGTAGTTGTAGGCTTACTGCTAGCATTTGAGCGTTTGAGTTTTTCATACTTGAATGTGCTGTGAGGGACCTTGAGTTGTATCCACAATTAACTTGGACCGTGTCTGGGAATTGTCTTTTGCCACTTGCATTGATAGATTTCTGATTACTAACTGGTCTGGGGTGGGGGCAGCTTCTTCAGGCTTGATACAAGGGACTTTGGGTAGAATCACCTATGGACATTTTTCAATTCTTCTATAGTTCTTAACTTGGATCCTACCATTTATTCTTGAATATGTGGACGTCTCACCCTCATTTGGCTATGATGATCAGAGTGTGAGGTGAGTGCTTGGAGGAGGGATTGGGAGGAGCTGTTTTCATGGGGAAACTTAAATTCTGTAAAGATAAGCAGAATGTATGGAACCAAAAGACCTTTGGTGATATAGATCAAGGCAGTAATCCTTAGTGTGATGGGTAGGAAGGAGGAATTGGTTACCAGGAGGGCCTTGATCTTGAGAGCTTTATTACTAAGGAAGAAATTTTTTTGGAGACAAAAGTTTCTGTTTAAGTGGGTGAAAGGGGGGGATTCTAGCTCTAAGTTCTTCCATGTGGTGTTTAAAGGCAGGCAGGAAAAAAACTTAGATTAAGGAAATCATAGTTCGCGCAAGGTTATCTCTAATCCTCTTCAAATAGCTGATGAGTTAACCAACATCTTCTCGAATCTTTTCAGAGAGGAGACAAGTCTAGGCCAATGATAAAAGGGTATTCTGTGGAGTCTAATTTGGTTAAAAACTCTGGTTGACTAGAAGAGAGATTTTATTTTGGAAGAGATTAGAGTGAGAGTTTTTGTTGTGGAAGGGGGAAAAAGCACCTGCCCTGATGGTTTATCATTGGCCTTCCTGCAGCACTCTTGGGTTGTGGTTAAGGACGATTTGTGTAAAGTGTTCAAATAGTGTTATTAATATTATTATTATTATCATTTTTCTTTTTTTGGCGGAAGGGTTTGTTGTAATTCAACTTATTACTCTTTCCTCTGAAATAGAACACTTAGTCGTGGTCTTGGATTTCAGCTTACCGAATAGTATTTACAAAATCTTAGGTGAATTCTTGTTGGAGACTGGGTAAGGTGTAGATGATATTATTTTGTGTTCACAGAGTGTGTTCATAAGCTATAGACGGGAAAATGATCAATTTGCACCGATTGGAAGATCAGTTCCCTAAAGGAGATCTACTTGAGTGCCAAAAGACAGGGCAAATGTGAGACTATTGATAATTGACAATGCCTTGGTGACCAACGAGGTTTGTCAAGGACGCTTTTTGGTGATCCTTTACCCCCTTTTCTTTCACTTTGATTGTGGATAAGGAGCTTGTTGACCAGGGCTTTTGAGGTGGGTGTTAATGAGGGTATCATGGGTGGTTCGTTGAAGTTTAGATTATCTTCCTGCAGTTTGTAGATAATAATAACTTATTCTTGTTCATTAGTCTTGCTGGGAATTGTGTTACCATTTTTCAGCCTTTTAGCAGGTCTTTTGTCGTGCAATCAATAATTCTAAATCAAGTATTAATGGGATTATATGTTGATTCTGAGTGGCTTCAAGGGATTGCTTCTTTAATTGGTTGTAAAGTGCAGGATTTTCCTTTTGTACCTTGGGGTTCTTTTGGGTGTAATCCTAGGTCTGAAGGTTTTCCAAGATCTTTTGTGGAAAGAGTTGGTAGAGCGTCTTGATAGTTGGAAGGGTGCAGTTTTCTCGTTCAGCAGATAGACTTCCCTATGTTTAATCTTGCTTTCTGAGTATTGCTACATATCCATGTTCAGAATTTCTGTCAAGATTGGTCGACCTTAGAGAAAATAATGAGAGATATTTTGTAGTCCAGAGTTGGAGAAGGAAAGAGAGAAATTGCCCTGTTTGCTAAAGGCTGCGTGCAAGCCTATCAATAGATGGAGTCCTGTCTTGGTAAACTTGTGCTGAAGAACACCTCATTAGTGACGAAATTGTCATGGTGTTTTCCAGCCGAAGCTAACTCTCTGGCATTGTGTGATAAGAAGTAAGTTTGACAGCAGAATGAGATGTCAATTAGGAATCTCTGTCACTCATGCTAACCCATGGAAGTTTCTTTCTCAACTTGCATACTAGTTCCTCCCTCATCTCATATAATGTGGAGAACTGTCCTTCGCTTTTCGGAGGATGCTCACATGAGGGGTAAACCTCTTTCTTCAATATGCCCATGTCTCTTTTGTCTATCCTTTTTGCATAATGCTTTTATTTCTAGGTTTGAGCATGTCATAAATCTCTTTCTTGGGATTTTCATTTTCTCTGTAACCCTAATGATAGAGAACAAAACAAACTTTTTAATCTTAACCTCTCTCTTGGACTCTTGTCCATAAGGGGTTGGTAGAGATAGTCGTTTCTGGAACCTTAATGGGCCTGGAATTTATCCTTGTCGTCGTGGCTTCTTGTCTTGCTCTCATGTCCCTTCACATTTCCCTTTATCCACCTTTATTTGGAAGGCGAAGATTCTCTGAATTTGGCGTATTTTCTTGGGCTCTTGTCCATGGGAGGCTTAATACTGATAACGGGAGGCAGAAGGCCTCTCAGAGTTCTGATTCCATATCTCTTGAAATCTTTATCACTTAATGTTTAAGGTGAATTCTATGCACTTCTTTTGTATTCCACTGTGATCACTAAGCATGAACACCATGTTGAATGTCGCATTTTACCTTTTTGTTCTATAAAATGGTTGGTGGATATATCAAAAAGGTGTAGTTTTTAATGTCTTTTATGCAGTGATAATATTGCTATAGTTGATGAAAAAATGGTACTGATAGATGCCAAACTAACTGTATGAAACAAAACTTTAGAAGTGGGAGGGCTTAAATACCGAACAGAATGCTACCTAAAGTGAAAATGAGAATACAAATGAGGAGGCAGTGAAGCAAATATGAGAAGAGATACCACTAAGTTCAGAATTTTTTATTATGCTCGTGATTTGTAGGGCTGGAGAGACTGGACATGCAGATGCATAGTTTGTATTATTGATGTGCTGGAGTGTAGTTTGAGAAGGAATTCAAGTTAGAAAGGATGGCTGGAAGCGTTCTTTTGTTAATTTTAAAAGTTAGCCAAGGATGGCTATTATTCAAAACTTGCCTCGGGAAACCACAAGTTAGGCTTCTGAAGAACAGCATATTTAACAACAGTATGAGGACAAATGGATGCGTCGTAATTGGAACTCTAGTAGAAGTGGCTATAATGGACAGCAGATTTCAACATTAATGGGTTCAACTCAACCCAACTCAGCCTTATCCCCAATCACATGGACGAGGTGTTTAAATAGGAAATTAAGCAAGCTAAACTAGAAATCATTAGGTGTGATGACCATTCAGCGATGTCTTCTATGATGCGTCATGGAGTTTAACAAATGTTAGAGAGAGTATCAGAGGTTGGTGGTCACGCTTCTCCCTTCTGTGAATTCTCTCTTCCGTTTTATTGTATGCAATTAGTAATTTTAATGCCCTTTGAGATGTTGCCTAGTGGTTGACGGTGGATGAGGAAATGGTTCCCGTAGTAGGTGGATCTATGATAACTTTGTGGTTGGTGGTTGCTGGTGGTGAGACTGGAGAATGAAAAGCAGAATATTGAGGGGATAAAGGAGAGATACCGACACTAGAATATGTCACGCAGTAGATAATATGGAGATTAGAGTGGAGAAAGAAAGGAATCTAGAAGCATATGATGGAGGAGAGAAACTGTCATCGGAAATGTTTGGAAAATCTTAATTCTTCAATGAAATGGGTGAAATTTGAATTCTGGATAGTGGACCAAAGAGAGGAGAATAGACTGGGTGATTCTCTGGTCTGGATGGTTATAGTGGCACTTAATAGAAGAGATGCAGGATGAAAACATGAGAGGAACCGTAATTGGATTATCATTTGGTTATTTTGCATTGTATCTTTTTTATGAGTTGCAACTCAATTAGTAGGGGATTGTTGGTAGTTGGGGTGTTTGAGCACAAAGTTGTATTTTACGAGGGTTGTGCTATTGAATATAGGTTAGTCATGTCATCGGTACCTTAGTGTTTTTATTTAATTAGTCCTTGTCCTAGCAGAATTAGGGTTCTAGTTTAATATTATAAATATGATGTGATCCCCATCGTTAACTAGAGCTGAATAATATTTGGGTTTGAGGCTTTATGTTGTGGAATATGGGCACACTTTGATCCTTTGACAGGGTCAGTATTGCCTTTTCCTCCCCCCCCCCTTTGTAATCTTTTATAGGATATATCCGATACACCATCTGACGTCAGAAAGACGATTAAGTTGCCGCTCCATCGAATCACATGAAAGATGTAGACAATTTAACTTAGTTCCAAGATTTGTTTTGGATATGGACAAATCTATCCTTCCAAACTGATAAGTGGGTATTTTACTCATTTATTGAATATTATTCGGGCTTAGATTTGGCTAATTCTCGATGTTTTTGTAATCTAATGTTTTGTTCTAGTGTTATTTTGAAGTTCCAGGGAATTTTGGAGACTTATATGCAATTTGGAGGCTTTGGTTCTGTTTTTCGAGACTTCAGGGGTCTGTGAGAAATTTCTAAAACTTTTGGGAGCAGTGCCTTAGCGCTGCGATGAAGTTTGTTTTTCCAGAAGCTGCCGTGCTACATCTGAAGCCATAGCGCTCTGCGCCATAGCGCTGCTTTGTAGTGTGGAAATTCCAGAATCATTGGCGCTAGATCTGGCGCTTTAGCGCCTTGCGCCTTAGCGCGGCGTCGTTTTCTGGCACGCGTTTAATCCGAATTTTTAGAGTTTAGTTTTCTTTTTCCTGGAAAATTTTTCCCTGGTATAAAAGGACTAGTAGGTAGGTATAAATAGATCCTTTTAGATTAGGTTTAGGAGGTCGTTAACAGTTTTTAGAGCCGTCAATAGAGAATTAAACAGGAGAACAACGAAGAACGAAGTTTGTAATTTTGAATTCAAGTATCAATTTCTTTGACTCTTATTATTATTATTCTTCTTCTTCCCATGCTTAATTTGATGAATCTTTTGTTTATACTTATGAGTTTTGTTTATTTTATTATGAACTAAATTCATACAGCTAGGGTAAGGGGTAGCCAATTCATGAAAGAGTAATTTTGATCTGATTAGGGTAACGATCGATTGCATGATTGTGTGAGTTTTAATTCTTGTGCTTAATGCTTTGAAAGACTGGCCACCTTTTTATTGTTTTCAATCATGTGGATGAGACTGGGAGGAGATTTCATATGATGGATCGTAGGAATTAATACCATGGATCTAAATTCATGGTATTAATTCCTACGATCCATCAAGTACACTTGCTAGTAGTAGGTATTCAACACATCAAGTTTTTGGCGCCGTTACCCTAGTACACTTGCTAGTAGTAGGTATTACTTGATGTGGTGAATACCTACTACTAGCAAGTGTACTAGTCTCAAGTAATAGAGTGGAAGTATGGGGGGTTGTCGTACCCAAGGGACTGGAACAAAATCAGACTTTGGTATTCTAAACTTTAATCTAGGGAGTGAAAGAAAGTTGTTGTGAATTTAACTAAAATAATTAACTTAAAGAAAGCAAGTAGATAACAGTTTTAAAGAATTCAATGAGAGAAAAGCGCTAGGGTTTAGGTTCACCAATTCACTTCAGGGTAACAATCAACGATTTCGGGTTCCAATCAATTACTATTGTGTGACAACGGAATTTCCTGATTTAATTAATATTCTCTCTCGAGCAATATCAATCCTATTATTTCCTAGCAACCTATGTATCTCTAGGTAGATTTAGTTAGAAAACAATGCATTAGGTTTTATGAAATTCTCTTAGCTTTCGAGACGATCTATGGCTAATTGCATGTATCAACTCATCTATCTATAGCATGAATTTAGATCCATGGTATTAATTCCTACGATCAATCATATGAAATCTCCTCTCGGTCTCATCCACATGATTGAAAACAATTAAAGGTGGTCAGTCTTTCAAAGCATTAAGCACAAGAATTAAAACTCACACAATCAGGCAATCGATCGTTACCCTAATCGGATCAAAATTACTCTTTCATGAATTGGCTACCCCTTACCCTGGCTGTATGAATTTAGTTCATAATAAAATAAACAAAACTCATAAGTATAAACGAAAGATTCATCATATTAAGCATGGGAAGAAGAAGAATAATAATAGTAAGAGTCAAGAAATTGATACTTGAATCCAAAATTACAAACTTCGTTCTTCGTTGTTCTCCTATTTAATTCTCTATTGACGGCTCTAAAAACTGTTAACGACCTCCTAAACCTAATCTAAAAGGATCTATTTATACCTACCTACTAGTCCTTTTATACCAGGGAAAATTTTTTCAGGAAAAAGAAAACTAAACTCTAAATATTCGGATTAAACACGTGCCAGAAAACGACGCTGCGCTAAGGCGCAGGGCGCTAAAGCGGCAGATCCAGCGCCAATGATTCTGGAATTTCCACACTACAAAGCAGCGCCAGGCGCTAGGGCGCAGAGCGCTATGGCTTTAGATCTAGCGCGGCAGCTTCTGGAAAAACACACAGCGCCTCCCAAAAGTTTTAGAAATTCCTCACAGACCCCTGAAGTCTCGAAAAACAGAACCAAAGCCTCCAAATTGCTTTTAAGTCTCCAAAATTCCCTGGAACTTCAAAATAAGACTAGAACAAAACATTAGATTACAAAAACCTCGAGAATTAGCCAAATCTAAGCCCGAATAATATTCAATAAATGAGTAAAATACCCACTTATCAAATACCCCCAACTTAGACTTTTGCTCGTCCTCGAGTAAAACAAGAAAACGAATAAATACAAAAACTGAAATATTTACAAGATATATTTTTTTCTTTTCACGAGTCAAGGCGTGACATGGCACTACACAATGCCTCAGCGTAGAATTACAACAATTTGCAAATAACAACACATAGCAATGAGTCTAAACTTTCACTCAATAGTCATCAATCTCACTTTAAATCTCCGTGTGTGTGTGCAAACCATATCTCAACACCTCTAAAACTTGAAATTCCTTATAAGGCCAAGTACTCCATCCATTCCCCCAAATGTCACATGAACAAACCTTCACGAATAATATATATATCAAAGTTTTTCATGAAACGTAAAAACACGTAATTACTCCTATCCATTACTACAAACATAAGTAGTAATACCGAACTTTTTTTTTTTTTTTTTTTTGAGAACTCGCGCTTGTGGACTTGTGCAATGTCTAGCTCCCTTAAGCTTTCTAATTAACCCATGTAACGAGTGTTAGGCCAATGACTCTCAAATCAAATGACTTTAAGGCATTAGGTGTAAAAACACCCCAACGAGCTTACTAACTCGAGTTAAAAAGGCTACGAAGCTAGACTAAGTCTTCACAAAAATGCTTTCTTTTTTCTACTTTTTTTTTTCGTTCGGATTACTTAAACTCTGTTTAGGCCTAATTTCAAGGAGTAAAAACAGTTTAAAAATTTCATGAGTACTCTAATTTGTCTGATAACCAAAGGCTAAGGGAATGAAATGTGTACTATAGAACCTGATAAAGTCATTCAAATCTTTCAAGAATCAATTCATAGTGTAAAGTGTGCAAGAGTTGGAGATTCAAAGTTCAATCAAGTATACCAAGCTAAGTATTTAGACAAGCGCACATGCATTGCCATCCACAAGATGTCACAAATTAAACAAATTATCATCATTGGCGAAAGTAACCACGCCAAACCAAGACTCGCAAAAATGATTTTTCAAATTTTTTTTTTATATATATATATATAAACAGGCAAAACATGCTACTATCTAACAGAAAAGGCATAACTTCTCCCAAAGTCCCACCCCCAAACTTAATGAAACACATTGTCCCAATGAGAAGCAGAAATACTCAAAAATAGGGGAAACAGGACATCCCTGAAAGATTCAGTCGTGGTCCATGTCATGTGGCGGTGATGAAGGTACTGGCGGCCACGAAGGGATGAGGTCAGGGCTCATACCGGAGCGAGAAGCCATGTCCCACATCATCACCATCATCCCGTCCTGAAAGGACTCGAACCGATGCTGTAGAGAACGGATCGAGCGCTGACAATCCTCAACGGTGATTTGGAGCTGAGAGACCCATGTTGTGAGTTCTTCCATAGAAGTAGCTCCATTGGCCTCGGTCGTAGGGTCATCATCCAAAGACATTCCAGCCTCAACACTCATACAAGGATCGACGTCCTGGCGGACAGCACGACAGCGAGCACGGTCCGCACCTCGGTGAACAGTGGCCCTCGTAATCATGGATTTAGTGGGCTGAATCTCCAAGTCACTGGTCCATACTACATTAGCTGCCCGACAGAGTTCAGTAATCAGGGTCGGGAAACAAAAACCCGAAGTGCGTGACCGACGAATCACACCATTCAATTGTGCATGAATAAGACTTCAAACCTTCACAGGGTGTTCCTGAATTATCGTGTAAATTAGAACTGCTCTATCCCAAGTAACCTCAGACGTATGCCCAGACGGCATTAAACGGGCAGAGATGAATTTGTGTAACCCTTTGGCATACTAGTTCAGCGATCCTTCTGGTATTAAGCTCGGCTTTCCATTTCGAAGGTGCCAAGTAGCTCTGGGTACCCCTATGACATTCAGAACATCCGCCGCAAATTCCTCAGTCACATTATCTCACATTTGTTGCGAGTAGTAGCAATCCACAGCAATAGCAACACCATAAAAGGTATTAATCCTGTCGGCAGAGAAATCAACCACACGACCCCGAACCCGGTCCTGACTGTTGGTACAGAAGGATGCGTTGGCGTAAAATTCACGGACGATTGGAACCACTGCAGCCTCTGGATTTTCCGCTAATTTTTCCCACTGCCTGTGACGAAAATCAGTAGAAAAACCAAATTTCCTAAACAGAATGCCGCGCTCAGGAATGAGGGATTTTGTTCCCAGCTCTTGTGCATATAATTCGGCAGCCTCTACGCTTACAAAATGGAAGCTATCAAATGCACGGTTGGCTTGAGCCCTTTGGGCATTTTGCATTTGCCGAGGAGGCATTATAACAGAAAAGGATTACCCAATTAAGCTCACAGACACCCAAATGTAGCAGTTAAAATCAAGCAGTATCTCAATTTTGCGCACAATTCAAGAGTTCAAAGCAGTAATCCGGCAGAAATTTACTCCACTTCTGCGTCAAATACCAGGGATATAGATTAATCACTGAGGAACTTACTTGAATCACAGAAATTGGGCTTCAATCGCCAAGCCTTATGCTTGGATTCCAGTTGGGTTGCTGCTTGCAATGGAGAAGGGCGTGATAGAGAGAACGCTGGAGTTGGGTGGGTATGATAGTGGTGGCATGAGGATTGCGAGTGCGGTGGGAGGATAAGAGGTTGTCCGGCGGTGGAGAGTCGGAGATAACGGCAGCGTTGCTGCGTCGCTGTGGATTGGGCTCTGTGGGTCGTCGGTGCTGCTGTAGTGTCGGGTGCGGGGGGTGGAGAATGGAAGATGAGGGAGAATGGGTAGAGATGGGGCTTTGACTAGGGCTTTTTCGTTTTTTTTTTTTATACTTTTTAATCTAATGCTTAATGGTTTTTGTAGTTGTTGTATTGTTTTCACGCAGGTAACATGCCACTCAAATCAGGAAAGATAGGATGAAAAGAAGGAAGTCTAAAATTAGAAGGGGTTTGGTTGATGATTTCTGAAAAAGGCATTTTAACTAGAAGGGGGTTTCTTGCCAAATCTCGAAACTTGGAGGTCGTTAACAGTTTTTAGAGCCGTCAATAGAGAATTAAACAGGAGAACAACGATGAACGAAGTTTGTAATTTTGGATTCAAGTATCAATTTCTTGACTCTTATTATTATTATTCTTCTTCTTCCCATGCTTAATCTGATGAATCTTTTGTTTATACTTATGAGTTTTGTTTATTTTATTATGAACTAAATTCATACAGCCAGGGTAAGGGGTAGCCAATTCATGAAAGAGTAATTTTGATCTGATTAGGGTAACGATCGATTGCATGATTGTGTGAGTTTTAATTCTTGTGCTTAATGCTTTGAAAGACTGGCCACCTTTTTATTGTTTTCAATCATGTGGATGAGACCGAGAGGAGATTTCATATGATGGATCGTAGGAATTAATACCATGGATCTAAATTTATGCTAGAGATAGATGAGTTGATACATGCAATTAGCCATAGATCGTCTCGAAAGCTAAGAGAATTTCATAAAACCTAATGCATTGTTTTCTAACTAAATCTACCTAGAGATACGTAGGTTGCTAGGAAATAATAGGATTGATATTGCTCGAGAGAGAATATTAATTAAATCAGGAAATTCCGTTGTCACACAATAGTAATTGATTAGAACCCAAAATCGTTGATTGTTACCCTGAAGTGAATTGGTGAACCTAAACCCTAGCGCTTTTCTTTCATTGAATTCTTTAATATTGTTATCTACTTGCTTTCTTTAAGTTAATTATTTTAGTTAAATTCACAACAACTTTCTTTGACTCTCTAGATTAAAGTTTAGAATATCAAAGTCTGACTTTGTTCCAGTCCCTTGGGTACGATAAGCATTAGATTAAAAAATATAAAAAAATAAAAAATAAAAAATAAAAAAAAAATGGAAAAGCCCTATAGTCAAAGCCCCATCTCTACCCATTCTCCCTCATCTTCCATTCTCCTCCCCCCGCACCCGACACTACAGCAGCACCGACGACCCACAGAGCCCAATCCACAGCGACGCAGCAACGCTGCCGTTATCTCCGACTCTCCACCGCCGGACCTCTTCTCCTCCCACCGCACTCGCAATCCTTCGGCCACCACTATCATACCCACTCAACTCCTGCGTTCTCTCTATCACGCCCTTCTCCATCGCAAGCAACAACCCAACTGGAATCCGAGCATAAGGCTTGGCGATTGAAGCCCAATTTCTGTGATTCAAGTAAGTTCCTCAGTGATTAATCTATATCCCTGGTATTTGACGCAGAATTGGAGTAAATTTCTGCCGGATTACTGCTTTGAACTCTTGAATTGTGCGCAAAATTGAGATACTGCTTGATTTTAACTGCTACATTTGGGTGTCTGTGAGCTTAATTGGGTAATCCTTTTCTGTTATAATGCCTCCTCGGCAAATGCGAAATGCCCAAAGGGCTCAAGCCAACCGTGCATTTGATAGCTCCCGTTTTGTAAACGTAGAGGCTGCCGAATTATATGCACGAGAGCTGGGAACAAAATCCCTCATTCCTGAGCGCGGCATTCTGTTTAGGGAATTTGGTTTTTTTACTGATTTTCGTTGCAGGCAGTGAGAAAAATTAGCGGACAATCCAGAGGCTGCGGTGGTTCCAATCGTTCGTGAATTTTACGCCAACGCATCCTTCTGTACCAATAGTCATGTCCGAGTTTGGGGTCGTGTGGTTGATTTCTCTGCCGACAGGATTAATACCTTTTATGGTGTTGCTATTGCTGTGGATTGCTACTACTCGTAGCGAATGCGAGATAATGTGACTGAGGAATTTGCGGCGGATGTTCTGAATGTCATAGGGGTACCCGGAGCTACTTGGCACCTTCGAAATGGGAAGCCGAGCTTAATACCAAAAGGATCGCTGAACTATTATGCCAAAGGGTTACACAAATTAATCTCTGCCCGTTTAATGCCGTCTGGGCATACGTCTGAGGTTACTTGGGATAGAGCAGTTCTAATTTACACGATAATTCAGGAACACCCTGTGAATGTTGGAAGTCTTATTCATGCACAATTGAATGGTGTGATTCGTCGGTCACGCACTTCGGGTTTTTGTTTCTCGACCCTGATTAATGAACTCTGTCGGGCAGCTAATGTAGTATGGACCAGTGACTTGGAGATTCAGCCCGCTAAATCCATGATTACGAGGGCCACTGTTCAACGAGGTGCGGACTGTGCTCGCCGTCGTGCTGTTCGCCAGGACGTCGATCCTTGTATGAGTGTTGAGGCTGGAATGTCTTTGGATGATGACCCTACAGCCGAGGCCAGTGGAGCTACTCCTATGGAAGAACTCACAACATGGGTCTCTCAACTCCAAATCACCGTTGAGGATTGTCAGCGCTCGATCCGTTCTCTACAGCATCGGTCCGAGTCCTTTCAGGATGGGATGATGGTGATGATGCGGGATATGGCTTCTCGCTCCGGTATGAGCCCTGACCTCATCCCTTCGTGGCCGCCAGCACCTTCATCGCCGCCACATGACATGGACCACGACTGAATCTTTCAGGGATGTCCTCTTTCCCCTATTTTTGAGTATTTCTGCTTCACATTGGGACAATGTGTTTCATTAAGTTTGGGGGTGGGACTTTGGGAGGTTATGCCTTTTCTGTTAGATAGTAGCATGTTTTGCCTGTTTATATATATATATATATATAAAAAGTTTTGAAAAATCATTTTTGCGAGTCTTGGTTTGGCGTGGTTACTTCCGCCAATGATGATAATTTGTTTAATTTGTGACATCTTGTGGATGGCAATGCATATGCGCTTGTCTAAATACTTAGCTTGGTATACTTGATTGAACTTTGAATCTCCAACTCTTGCGCACTTTACACCATGAATTGATTCTTGAAAGATTTGGATGACTTTATCGGGCTCTATAGTACACATTTCATTCCTTTAGCCTTTGGTTATCAGACAAATTAGATTACTCATGAAATTTTTAAACTGTTTTTACTCCTTGAAGTTAGGCTTAAACAGAGTTTAAGTAATCCGAACGAAAAAAAAGTAGAAAAAAGAAAGCATTTTTGTGAAGACTTAGTCTAGCTTCGTAGCCTTTTTAACTCGAGTTAATAAGCTCGTTGGGGTGTTTTTACACCTAATGCCTTAAAGTCATTTGATTTGAGAGTCATTGGCCTAACACTCGTTACATGAGTTAATTAGAAAGCTTAAGGGAGCTAGACATTACACAAGTCTACAAGCGCGAGTTCAAAAAAAAAAAAAAGGGGGAAGAAAAGAAAAAAAAAAGTTCGGTATTACTACTTATGTTTGTAGTAATGGATGGGAGTAATTACGTGTTTTTACGTTTCATGAAAAACTTTGATATATATATTATTCGTGAAGGTTTGTTCATGTGACATTTGGGGGAATGGATGGAGTACTTGGCCTTATAAGGAATTTCAAGTTTTAGAGGTGTTGAGACATGGTTTGCACACACACATGGAGATTTAAAGTGAGATTGATGACTATTGAGTGAAAGTTTAGACTCGTTGCTATGTGTTGTTATTTGCAAATTGTTGTAATTCTACGCTGAGGCATTGTGTAGTGCCATGTCGCGCCTTGACTCGTGAAAAGAAAAAAATATATCTTGTAAATATTTCAGTTTTTGTATTTATTCGTTTTCTTGTTTTACTCGAGGACGAGCAAAAGTCTAAGTTGGGGGTATTTGATAAGTGAGTATTTTACTCATTTATTGAATATTATTCGGGCTTAGATTTGGCTAATTCTCGAGGTTTTTGTAATCTAATGTTTTGTTCTAGTGTTACTTTGAATGTCCAGGGAATTTTGGAGACTTATATGCAATTTGGAGGCTTTGGTTCTGTTTTTCGAGACTTCAGGGGTCTGTGAGGAATTTCTAAAACTTTTGGGAGTAGCGCCTTAGCGCTGCGATGAAGTTTGTTTTTCCAGAAGCTGCTGCGCTAGATCTGAAGCCATAGCGCTGCTTTGTAGTGTGGAAATTCCAGAATCATTGGCGCTAGATCTGCCGCTTTAGCGCCCTGCGCCCTAGCGCGGCGTTGTTTTCTGGCACGCGTTTAATCCGAATTTTTAGAGTTTAGTTTTCTTTTTCCTGGAAAATTTTTCCCTGGTATAAAAGGACTAGAAGGTAGGTATAAATAGATCCTTTTAGATTAGGTTTAGGAGGTCGTTAACAGTGTTTAGAGCCGTCAATAGAGAATTAAACAGGAGAACAACGAAGAACGAAGTTTGTAATTTTGGATTCAAGTATCAATTTCTTGACTCTTATTATTATTATTCTTCTTCTTCCCATGCTTAATCTGATGAATCTTTTGTTTATACTTATGAGTTTTGTTTATTTTATTATGAACTAAATTCATACAGCCAGGGTAAGGGGTAGCCAATTCATGAAAGAGTAATTTTGATCCGATTAGGGTAACGATCGATTGCATGATTGTGTGAGTTTTAATTCTTGTGCTTAATGCTTTGAAAGACTGGCCACCTTTTAATTGTTTTCAATCATGTGAATGAGACCGAGAGGAGATTTCATATGATGGATCGTAGGAATTAATACCATGGATCTAAATTCATGCTAGAGATAGATGAGTTGATACATGCAATTAGCCATAGATCGTCTCGAAAGCTAAGAGAATTTCATAAAATCTAATGCATTGTTTTCTAACTAAATCTACCTAGAGATACGTAGGTTGCTAGGAAATAATAGGATTGATATTGCTCGAGAGAGAATATTAATTAAATCAGGAAATTTCGTTGTCACACAATAGTAATTGATTGGAACCCGAAATTGTTGATTGTTACCCTGAAGTGAATTGGTGAACTTAAACCCTAGCGCTTTTCTCTCGTTGAATTCTTTAAAACTGTTATCTACTTGCTTTCTTTAAGTTAATTATTTTAGTGAAATTCACAACAACTTTCTTTCACTCTCTAGATTAAAGTTTAGAATACCAAAGTCTAATTTTGTTCCAGTCCCTTGGGTACGACAACCCCTCATACTTCCACTCTATTACTTGAGACTAGTACACTTGCTAGTAGTTGGTATTCACCACATCACAAACCCTCAACAACTCCAAAGAGGTATCATCAATGAAACTTGTTGGAAGGACAAATCACCTTCTGAACTCGCAACAGTCATGTTATCATTATTGGCACCTCCAGTGACTTCACCTACTCATGAAATATTGCTCCAGGCAGTAGTAAATGTGATTTAACATTTCCCCTGATCATCTACTGAGTGGAGCAAACATTGACCATAACAATTTATGAGTTGAAGCATCTTTTAAGCGAACACCTCAATGTCAATAATAGCATCGTAAAAACACCTCACCAACTATAATGATAATTGTTTTCCGTGGTTCAGTAGTGCTGAGATAAAGTAGTAAAGGAGGGAAAAACGTGTAAGAACAATTAATGGTTATTCCTTTACGTTACGTTCCCATACTTGGAATTTTTCTTTATTGAGTGGGACCAAGACCGAACAACCAAAGTGACATAAGGACCACTTGATCTGATGTGTTCAATTGGAATGAGTGAGTATTTAATACATATCGGTGCGAAAAAAAGTAAATTGTTTTAATGCATTGCAATAGTTGAGTTTGATCATTGTGAACATCAGGATAATACAAGCTGCCCCTATCAGTTCAATCATAAACTAACATCTACGGCAACAAACAGGTGCTTAATGTAGAAAAAGTGATCAAAAGGGTGCTTAAATTACTTCTGTTAAGAGATTCTCAGTTTGTCCCTGTTGATGAGTTTCATTTTGAGGAGTCACACTTTCTAAAATTACCTCGAGAGTTGTTATTATAACATAATCTCCCTTTAGTATCCTAACTTGTCTTTTTGATAAATAACGCTCAAGTTAGAATTACATTGAAAGTTAGCTAATTTACAAATGAGACTCTCTAAACGGGACATTCATAATAGAGAAAAGGGATCATCCAAATGGGACTAGGGAGTAAAAGCTTAATAATCTATGCACTATTCAGTTTCTAAGATCTGTACATGGTCATGGAAATTTATGTGGAGGCAATGACATGAATTTTCTTAAAAGTAGTAAGAAGAGGAGACTATTTGGCCACCTACTTGTGATGCTACAATCATAGCATGGGAAATCAACAAGGGATGTAGGTAACGGCACCACTGAATCACGTAGGACATCTACAGAAGACTAAGTTCTCCCATAATGAAGTTGTTCAAGTAAGAACTACCTTTCTCAACCCCCAGCTTCCCTTGAACGACTCCAAATTTGTCGTTATTGACAGCACTACCAATAGATTCATTGATTATAACTGTCAATATATTAAGCATATAAACATCAATTATGTAACTTTTCTCTCTTTCCCTTCTTTAATAGTATTGACAACTTAATCCTTGACTCTGATGCCAGACTTGTTCAACCATGTTGCAGTGGCCTTGGCATATTCTTGTGTCTTAATTACTTGTAACTGCATGATGTTGCATGATTCATTTTCCATGATACTTACTACCAGGGTTTTTCATATGACGTGATCTTTGGGTAACTCAGTAATAAATTGTTTTGCTTTTAATAAGGGCATTTTTGAATTAAGTTGTCGCCTGTCCTGGGTTTGTAATAATTTATGATGGAAATTTATGAAAGTGCTGCTCAGTTGCAATTTGAGACCTCTTTCCTCTTTACCATTTCCAAATTAAATAGTCTCTTTTGAACCATTCTGTTTCAAATTTACTGTTCACTTATAAAAGGCTATATAATTGATGAATTTTGATATACTAACTACTCCCAAAAGAATTGTTGGTAGTCATATGTATCTATATTGTATGATTTTTAATTAGGAGCTTGCATTGTGGGATACAAGGAATGAAGCAGTGAGGATGATTCTGATAAGCATCTATTTGCATGGTCAAAATTTGTTTCTTAAACTTGATCATTCATTCTAGACCGAGTTTTCCCATATTCCGGACTATTAAATGATTAACATAAAAAGTATTCCACCTCCCTAACGTTTTAGTCAAACTTTTCAGTTATGCACTATGCAGTCGCCCCTTAATTTGCCTTGGATTGTAATTTATGGAGACTGTTTTAGGTGGGAAAACCCATTGATGGGCTGGACATCCACAGGAGACCCATACGCTAATGTTGGTGACGCAGGGCTAAGTTTTGATAGCGCGGAAGCAGCTAAGGAATTTGCTGAGAAACATGGTTGGGAATATGTGGTATGTTCCTTATTGAGTTGTAATCTTGTGCTAGTATATTATTGAAGAATTCATATCTTTTTCCGGCGTGGTGTCCTTTATTTCCAGTGCAGTCATCCAGCTTTTCTTTGTTGTCAATATGGCCCTCAACCTTTTATATGAATCCCAATGCTTAACATCATAACTGAGGATTGTTTTTTTAAGAAAACGAAGGATAAAAATTGGATATCAAGTAATGTCCGATAATCTCTACTATGTTTTCCTCTGTTCTTTTTGCTAATGCATATTCTTCCCGATTGACCATTTGTTTCAGTCAGTTTGAGGTGAAAATGTGTTCCGCATGGCGTGGTAGTGATTCGTGGATGGGTAATTGAGTGGAAATTAATTATGTTCCTGTTAACTATGAAAAGTTATTTTTTAAAGAATGGTTGATGGATAAAAAGGAAAACCACAGAGATTACTACTGTTCAGGGAAAGAATGAGCCCACAGAGGAAGTCATAGTCATTCAGTCAAAAAAGGTTGGATGTTCTTTTCATCCTGCAATTATAAAATAGACTGAAAATCCTTATTTTAAAGGTTGAACCTTTTTTTTTTTCTTTTTTCTTTTTTTGGTACCCTTTCAGCTCAGATTACCTAATATATAACTTATTACATAATGTTCTCCCAGTTTTGGTTGCAATGATTGTTTAGGTAGCATTTTATTAAATTTGGGATGATAAGAATATGGTTTTACCAATTGTAATGACTGGCGTCCATTACGCAGGTTAAGAAGCGCCACACCCCCATTCTGAAGGTTCGTAAATTTTCCTTCCTGATGTAAACTATGAGGCTTTGCTAATTCTACTGAAAGTTAATTTCATCATTGATTTACAAATAAAATATAGGTGTACTACTGTTAAAACATAAATTGGTATTCTACCTTTCCAACTCTTTAGTTGTTTAACAATGTCTTTCCTGAGCACTGTTAGTTAATGTATCATTCTTCAATCCGTCCACATATTTGCAAATGTGCTTCATGAGTTGAGCTCTGTTTTTCGACAAATGTTTCTCTTGTGAAGCTTTTTTTATCTAAAAACCATTTTTCAGATATCCAAAATGCATATATTTTTCAGCAGACGATTGAAAATCACTTAAAAAAACATGGCATATTGCCAGTAGTGGCATCTGGACATTGTGGAAGAACACAAGAAAAGGTCAGGTTTCAAGTTAAGATGTCAACTGTTGGAAATGTACGCTTATTGCCTACCCCTGCATTTATTCCAATTGAAGTTATAGATAAGTGTCTGTACAAAGGTTACCTTCAGTGACTTCAAGCCTTTTCTGTCCGTCCTTTCCCTGTGCGTGTCTTATCTTTAGGCTTATTTATTTTAGATGCAATATTATGCATTCTGATTAAGAATTCCACCCTTAACCCATAACCCCTCTAGTCTGCATACCTTCATCCTTGCACCTTCTTTTTTATAGGAAAAACTGTTCCTCATAACTCCTTTTTATAGGATACTCGGGGACGGTCTAAATGTAACTCAAATTATTAGCTTATAGTTTCCCCCGAAAAGTACAGGTAGGAAACTGAGGATGGTCTAGTTGTCACTTGGTCCTCTGGGAAGTATACATTTACTTATGACCTGTAGGTCATATAACACAATACAAGCCAAGGTATTAGACTAAAGCGCTTTTCTCTTTTTAATTCTTAGCTTTAAGATAAAATAAAATATTTGTTGTCCATTTAACAAATAATGAGTAAAAGCCAGAGCATTACAAATAATATGTAGGAGATTTAAATGTATACTTCATACTCCCCCCCCCCCCCAACATCTAATCAAAGACGTACCCCTTGGCTTTTGCCTTTTGTTTCTTTTCTTTTGTTAATTTGAACAATTTTGGATAGATACTTGGGATTCTGTTGGCTGTTGAGAAACTGTGAAAGACATGAAATGTAGTATTTTTAGTATAATTTTTGAAGGGTATAATATTATTTTATTTTTAAATAAAAATATATTGACTATAATCTTAAAATTGGTTAAATTAATCAAAAAATAAAGTCCTGGAACGAGGAAATAATACAGAAAACTGATTAAAAAAATATTATTAAGGGTAGGTAGGGAGTATAAAGACTTTATACGGGAAGCAGGAAATAATAGTAGATATAAAATTGGATTCTGGAACTTATCAATGCTCAGGAAAAAGAATAGACCGGGATTGGAATGAAATTATCAGATGTTCAGGAAAAAGAACAGATTGCAGATTACTCCCCGCTCATGTCACTCATGGCTGTGCATGCTTTTTTGTCTTTCTCCTCCTATCTTTGAAGGGATAAAAGTAAAAAATACTCCCTCCGCAAAAAGTCCACTATTCCATTTTGGGATGTTCCACTTGAGGAGTTCACTTTTCAAAATTAAGTCATACAGAATTTTTTGAATTTCCAGATGTACCCTTCAACAATTTTATTCATATGCAATCTACAAATTTTAGTTGTTAGCAAAATTGGTTCGCAAATTGGATGAATAGAAGTTTTGATCAACGCAATTGAATGAACAATTGATGGAGGAGAAAATTAAAATCCCACTCTGATTTCACAAAATTATGAGCTTCAAGAAATTATGATACCGGTACTTAGGAAAAGGTGGAAGATTGAGTTTGTAATTGACTAATGTTGTAGATGTTACCAGAGCTCACAGAGGTGGAAGATTAAGTTTGTAATCGATTGATGTCGTAAATGTTACCAGAGCTTGCATATGCTCGCGAGACGAAGAAGCTTGGCTGGAGATGGAAGACGTCCAACACCACTGCTAGGGTGTGAACTTGAAAAAAGGAGGATTCTTGACTAGTTAAAAGTGGCCCTTTTCACCACTGAAGAGAGAGAGAGAGAGACTTGCATTTTCCATTCTCCCCTCAACAGGTTTAAGATATCGCAGTTGGAGAGAGAGAGACTTGCATTTTCCATTCTCCCATCAACAAGTTCAAGATATCGCACTTGAAATTTGACCTCTCAAAGGGCATTTACAGAATATCAAATTTCTCTTAGAAAGTTTGCCTTTCAAACGTAAATCAAATTGAGTGAAGCTATTAACACTCCCACTCTCTAAATACACCAATTTTCCTAATATACCTACCATACTAATTTCAAACCAACCTAAATACTAAATACACCACCCCTATCTTTCTTATTTTACCCCTTCCTAAATAATTCATCTTTCTCTTTTCTCCTAAACCTAACCCGCATCCCCTATACGCATGGTAGTCTCCCTCACCTCCGTCAATGTACGCCGCTCCTCTCTCATTCCCTCTTTTTTTTTTTTTTTTCCTACTTCTCAGACCTCCCCTCCCTCTCTCCATCAATCTGTGTTCACCTCCCTCATTCCCTCTTTCTTTTTTTTCTTTTCCTCCCTCCTTTTTGAAAACCCTTTGAAAAAATTTCGTAATCTCTTGTTCAGTCATGGTTAACCAAACAACACTTGGTTTGTACAGTGAACCATGACCGAACGAGATATTGTCGATTTTTTTTTAAAGAAGATGGTGGGTTTGACGGTGAGCTCTCGGAGAGAAGAAAAAAAGGGAGAGGGAAGGAGAGATGGGAGAGGAGAGGGGAGAGGACGAACGAAAGAAAAAAGAAGGGAAAATGGGGCCAGAGGGAGAGGAGAGAAGGGAAAGGGGAAGGAATAAGGAAAGAAAGAAGGGGAGAAAAAAGAAGGTGACGGCACCGTAGTGGGAAAAGTAGGTGACGACCGGAGAGGTAAAGGAGGGTGACGGCGCCGGAGAGGGAGAGAAAAAAGAAAGTAGGAGATTAGGGTTTTAGATAAGAGTATCACGGTCTTTTTATAGAATGACACTTTTGTATAAAATTAAGGACAAAATACCCAAATGGTCCTTCCAGAAGTTTACTTTTTTAGATTTGGTCCTTTTATGCTGCAAATAGTCCCTGAACTCAAACATTGTTTGGATTTGGTCCTTCTGTCAAGTACCGTTAATTTTTCTCTGTTAAGTCGCGTCACGTGAATAACACGTGCATTTTGGCAAGGGTAAAAATGTCATTTTCTCCTAGAAAAGTACAGGGACCAACTGTTTGATGATTTCAGACAGCACGGGTAAAAATTTCAGGCGACAATTTTTTTTCTTCCACCGTGCCAAATTGAGAGAATTCGTTTTGAACAAGGGGTAGCCTGTTGCTGTCCCATCATCCTTCAATCTGGGAAAAGGGACCAACATTACTCCTTTTCCGTCGCTGCTCCGAAACAACAATGGCGATCCACAAAAATCCAAGGCTAAAAGCAAAACCCAGATCCCCAATCCTTCTACTAACAATCTCCATTGCCGCAATTGCTCTCCTGTATCTTCTTTCTTCACTGTTCTCCTCTAATGGGCTCTCCTCAATTTCCACTTTGGATCCCCCTTTTATGGTAGAATTGATTTGCAGAAGCCCACCAAAGCATTTAGGAGGAGACCCAGATCATGTCGCACGCAATGATGAAACATTAGCAGATCCATCCAATCCGAAATCTCCCTCTCTACACACCCCTGTTGACAACGCCCCAGGGTTGACCGTGGTCATCTCTGACAAAACTCTGGCTCTAGTTTCCCGATTGCTTCCAGAAAAGCCGGTGTATGAAATTGATGTGGTCAATCCCCAAATTTGAAGGGGATTGTAGCTCTAGTTGGGGACTCACTGTCACATCATTCCAAAAGACTTCATGGGTACACGCCAGAATTAGAGCCTGCGTTAGACCAGGTGCTTGCTTCATTCAAACGTGCACGTGTCAGTACGCCTCCTATTGCGAATCCCGATGTCCCAACATCTTCAGACAATGAAGATGATCCAGATTTTACTACGGATGCTCAGTTTATGTTTGCTCTTCATTCTCCGTCAAAGGATGATGGACCTAGTGAGGTTGGAGGCTCTAGCAATACAACTGATGTTGAAGAAGCTATTGAAAAAAGTGTCTACCTTGAAGAGAATGTCATCCATGGCTTCTCTGCTCAACTTCGTAGTGTGTGTGAGAGAGAGAGGGAGTAGAATGTGTGTGAAGAGACTTAATGGAAAATGACATTTTTACCCTCACATGCATCACACGTAATGAGACTTAACGGAAAAATTTTAACGAAGTTGGACGGAAGAATCGATTGTGTAAAAGGTTTTAGTACAAGGACGACAGACATCAAATTTTTTTGTAAAAGGATCAATCCTAAAAAAGTGAATTTTTGGAGGGACCATTTGGGTAGTTTGTCCTAAAATTAAGGAGGTGTATTTAGAATGAGTGAGGGTGTTAATAGTCCCCCTCAATCAAATTTTTCTTAAAAAGATTTTGACTTTCGTGAACTCTGTCTACCAAATTTCTCTTAAAAAAAATTGACTTTCAAACGTGAACTTTCAAGCGTTGAACTTTACTTGGAACGGAGGGAGTATATCATATCAATCTTATCATTTTACCCAAACAGTTTTCCTTTCTTATTAAGAACTCAATTTATTCGGTACCCAACAAAAAATCACTTCAATCTAAAATTTTATTCTCAATATCCATTTCATGTCTTTTCATCAATCTTATCATTTTACCCAAACAGTTTTCCTTTCTTATTAAGAACTCAATTTATTCGGTACCCAACAAAAATCACTTCAATGTAAAATTTTATTCTCAATAGCCATTTCATGTCTTTTCATCATTCAGTTGGATCACCATTGTTAAATTACATAGTCCAGTAAGATAGTTTCCATGTAAGCCAGTTGAGTTCAATTTCTGCTTATCAAGCTTTGTTCTCTCTTTGTTTTGCAGATGAAATCATATGCAGACAACTTCAAATGGAAGGGACCACCAAAAACAGAAGCTTAGGTTTTTAGTAACCAAAGTTTCGTTATGTTTGACAGAAAACAAGATTTAGCAATAATACATCAAACACCATCTCTTTTATCAGTCACTTGTTCCTTTTGTGACCGACTGTCTATGTTTGTGATAAAACATTTCGTTATTCTAAAGTTGAGCCAAAATAAACGGATATATATATTAATCATATGATTATATCTACAAGCAGGAACAAAGGCTACAAAAAGTATTTACTTAATATACTTGTATATACTTCTATATAATAAATAAACCATTGCAGTCGCCTTTCCTACTCTGTACTGTTACCTCTTCCTGTACTATACTTACTACTAGCTTCCTTTTTTTCTTTTGGTTACACTTGTCTAGAATTTCAGACGGTTGAAGCGGCGTCAGAAGCTTCTCTCGTTTTGGAGCTTCCATGCAAACAGGTAATCCTTGGATTCACAGAAGAGCCTTGTCACTTGACAGAAAGCATTGACTGCAGCTTTCTTCCCATTGCTTCCCCACTCTATGCTCACCCTACACGAAAAATTATCCGATAAAACCAGCACGTCATCTGCAGCATTTGGATCCCGATCGGGAAAGTGAAGTGTCACCTCCCCACAGATTCTCTTGCATGCACCCCCTCCTTCGCTTGTAACCATGGAAGTGAGCCAGGGACACTCGGGTTGTCCCACCATCTCCTTGTAGGCGGAATTCACCAACCTCACCTTGTTGTTTGAATCAGACACCACTGCAGGCAAGGCTTCGGACTCCAGCTCTTCTTCCACCTCTTTAGCTTTCTGCTGAATCTGAAGCTCGTGGGTTGGCCTGGCATCTTCTTTGATACTCCAGATGCTAATGCTGGACCCCACGGGTCGGATCGGTCGAGGGGATATGACTGTGGCGGTGCTGGCTAGGCCCTGTAGTTGCTTTAGGAAATCCTTCTCTTCTGGTATTTGCGCAACCCTGTTCAAGTCTACAATATTGTTGGAGTCGTGGCTCTCCATGGGGAGAGTTGATAGACAAGAGAGGAGAGGGAGTGTCACGAGGGTTGCTGGGGTGGCCGTTGGGCTTGCCAAGCCCGACGACGATGCATTGAGGGCGGCCAGGCTCGAGAGAGGACAAACCTGAGGGATCAGCCCATTTGGGCAATGAGTGAAACCCTGAAGGGATAGGTTTTTAGCAGGTGAAGAAGTTGTTAACTGAAAAGGAGGAGAGAGGCCTTGGAGGCAAGTCCTTGATCTCTTAACAGAAGGTGGTGGCGCAAGCGAAGTCCTCCCTCTCTTTCTGGTTCGAGTGGGACGGGCCTGCAAATGAGGCCATACGGTCCTCAGGTAAGGAGACTGGTGGATCTTGGGGGACATTGATGGGTTCTGATCAGGCTCACCGCCACCCGTCGGGCTCACTGGAACTTGAGGCTTGGGGGCAATAGGCCTGTATCTAGCCATGATCTCGGCAGTCTTTGCTGTGGTAGTAGCAGTGCAACGATTCATGGTCTGCATCATGTTTGATTAGAAGAACCAAATAGTTCACAGTTCACTGGTTAACTCCTTTACCAGGTTGAAGAAAGGGCGGAGGGAGGGAAGCAGTATGGTAGGTATGGGGAGTGGTGTTGGGTATTATAAGGCAAGGGTAGTAGAGCCAATGAGAGAGGGGCAAACATGAAGGAAGGTGGAGGGAGGAGGTGACACTTGGAAATATACTGTGGATACGTGTTTGAATTGAGGTACTCACAGATGGGGACATGTTAGATTCTGAAATGGGCTCCATGCATTCTAACACATAGGATAGTACCCACTTTAACCTCATCCGTTTAACAATTTATTATTTATTTAGTAGGTAGAAGACAGAACTAGAGAAAGAAGTAGAAGAAGAAGAAGAAGAAGAAGGGGGGCTGGGGGAGGGGAATGAACCGAAAGGGGTAAGGGATAATTTTGGGCGTTACCGAAATCAAGCGGTGGGGGCGCTATTCTCATTGCACAGGAGAAAAAGGGAAGCCTTTTCATTACAACGCGTGTGGGGTTGGCTGACATGCATGGCTACACCTATGAGGTTCGTTTGTTTTTGTTTCATCTCTCTTTTCTTTGACCGGAATACCCCTCCCTGACTCCCCCTGCTCTTGCAATTAAATTCATGCCCAATTTTCTGACTTTTGAAATCTCAGATGGGAGGAAATTGTTTTGTCATCATATTGCAAACCTCATACGTGGAACGTGACTTTGAATTTTGAAACGTGGTTTGCCCTAGGGAAGGGGTCTTTGGTAATATAACTGTTGTCTTTATGGGTAGGTTCTCAGTTCTCACCCAATCCGGAAGAAGAGAAATTGTTAATAATGTTAATATTGTAGCATGAATAATTTTGTACTTCCCCCGTTGAGCGTCGATTTTCAACTTTCTTGTCTCTTTTATTAGAGTATTTTATTTTTTTATAAGTTTATTATTTTCACATTTTACATACATCATGTTCTAGTACTGCTGCTGTAGACTTTTAATGTTATAATTGTAGAGATTAAAAGTATTATTATTAATGTACATGTCTTAATTACTAAAATGTTTCAAAAGTTAATTTCTTTAAATTTTAGTGAAAAACAAAAAATGAACAGATGAAAGGAGGAGTAACAATTAGGATTACTTTACTTGAAGAGAATTTTGGGTATTGAGATATTACGGAAAAGGATAGGGGCTTCCTTTGAAGACTGAACAAAGAAAAAGTTAAAAAGGCTATTTTGTGAGTCATTTATGGAGCTATAAACAAAATATTTGTGCTAATGAGATTGTCTATAATGTTTATAGTGTTGGACTTAATGAATCATGAGGGGAATGCCTGGGACACATGGACAAGTGTGGTTTGTTTTGGCTTTTGGTTATCATGATTATTGAGATCAAATCAAAAACCAACACTGTCGGATATATTTCAGTTTCTCTTTTTCTTTTTATATTTTAATTATGATTTTAGGAGTATTATCTTTTGAGGTTCTGGTACACGCTCAACTTAATGATTTTAATTTTCCTTTCCCTTTACCATTCTCTCTTTCCAAAGATGCTTTCAATAATGAGATGTTAAATGATGGGTAATGATCTATTAGGTGTCCCAATGAATTTTATAATATGCACGGGATTGTTTGACTGTTGTACGTAATAAATTTACGTGATGTCCAACCAATCATCTTGTTTTAATTTTCTTTTTTTATTTTATTTTTGTTGACGTTTTTCTTAAATTGTACACTAGCATGTTCTTCAACAAGTGGAATAAGGAAAAATTGCTGGCCGGTTCACTTTTTCAAAAAAATTTTCTTTTCAGTACACCCTTTTTTTTTTTAACTGTTAAAAGACATTTTGAAAATTTTCTTCCTAAAATATCCTCAACAACATCGTTGCTTTAGATTTGAGATTCAAATTGATGTATAAATGATTTCATGTTGTTAATATAGTCTTTCCTCATGTTTGGGTATCAATTTTCATGCATAAAACACGAATTTGATCAAATTTAAATTTTTTGAGTTCATCCCGTTTTTCTTTGTTCTTGAGATGTTTTGGCCACTTAAATCTCTGTTTTAAGCTTCGAATTTGTTTAAAATCAATCTCATATTATTATCCTAATTTAGTACTATATTTGTGCATAATTTTTCTACCAAAAAAAATACTATTTTTGAGCTTCAAATCAAGCTTGACAGTGTTCTGTCCGAAAATAGAGGAAGATGTTCTTGGACTGATTTAATTCGTCAATCGCAGTATGCTGGGCAATGCAACGGGGTTCGACCTGCGCTGCGATGATCGCGATGCACCAATTGTTGCATCGCGATGAATGATGTCTGTATCGCGATGCATGATTTCTAAATCGCGATGCATGGTTTCTGAATCGCGATGCATGATGTCTGCATCGCGATGAATGATGTCTGCATCGTGATGAAGGATGTCTGTGTCGCGATGAATGATGTCTGCATCGCGATGATCAATGATGATGGACATGTAATTTTGTAACGAATCGCGATGCATGATTTCTGAATTGCGATACATGATTTCTGAATGGCGATGCATGATGTCTGCATCGCGATGAATGATGTTTGTATCGCGATGAATGATGTCTGCATCGCGATGATCGATGATGATGGCCATCGCGATAATCTTTTTGGGACATCGCGATGCAAAGAGTTACTGATTTGCGCGTGTTTTTATTTTATTAATGGTATAATCGTCTTTTCGCCTCAAAAATGTATTTTTTCGATTTTAAAAAAAGATGACTGGACTGAAGCGATTACAAACTTTTAAAAAGGGACCGGCCCGTAATTCACCCGTGGAATAATCCAACTCACAAAATGTGATACATGCGGTTTAACCCCTTTCTATGGGCCGTAGATGCCTCCGTCATTCTCAAAGTGGGCCATAACTGTTGAGTTTTTCCCTCCTTGTTGGAGGATGGCTCAAATGTTGTTCATATATGTTTGTGCTTAAAGTTCATATGAAAAAGTAATTTTGAGCAATTTAAAATGGGTAAATTGAGTATTTCTCATACCCTCTATTATCTTAAACCTAGAGATCAGATTAGAGTTTAAGGGTGGAAGGAAATAAGAGAATATAGAGAGAGCCTTAATTTTGAGAGGAGAAAAAGAGATTCATGTCACAGTACAGCGCAGTCCCAAAAAATTTGTGTTTTCGGATTTGTTAACCGTTGGATCGAGCTCAAAATTTAAGGGCACATTCAGGATAGGTAGATGCAACTTCTAAACGGTGGAGATCGGGTTCTGAGGTCTGGAGAAGGAGATATTGCTTCTGCAATAAGGCTATTTTTTTGGTGATATCCTGAACTTGAATTCTTCTTTTTCTTTATATCATTTGTTGATGACAATTGTCAAGGGTTTGTAACTCTTGATGATTGTGGTTGATGTATTCCTCTAGTTCAATCTAAAGAGGACTCTCTGTATTGCCTATTAACGTTGATAGTGGAAGAATTTTTTGAACTCGGTCTCATGGTTTTTCCTTCTCATCTTAAGGAGGTTTTCCATGTAAAAATTCGTGCATGCATTGTGTGTGATTGAGTTCTTATTTTTCAGATTATTTGGTTGCTTATTTGCATTGGATATTATTTAGTTACTTCATTAGTTTGTTCAAGTAAAGGGTAAAGAAGTTCCGTTGCATTGTTTGTATTCATTTGCTCCACAAAGTGGTATCAGAGCAAGGTTGTTTGTGTTTAGCTTGAACATTATGGAGAGTAACATTAAAATGATAAATCTTAATAGAACTAATTATTACATGTAGAGGAGAAAAATGAAAGATCTGCTTTATGTGAAGAGTTGGCATCTACCTATTTTTGCTACGAATAAACCTACGTCAAAAACAGATAAGGATTGGAAATATGAGAATGAACAAGTTTGTGTCTTTATTCGTCAGTTCATTGATGATAATATTTCTAATCATGTTGATGAAGAAGTGAATGCTAAGGCTTTATGAAAAAGTTTAAAAGATCTTTTTGTCAAGGAAACTGGAAATAATAAAATGCACTTGATTAAGCAGTAGATGAATTGCAGGTACAAGGAAAAAACTTCTGTAACGGATCACATCAATGAGTATGTTGGAATCGTTCAACAGATGAAATCCATGAACATTGAAATTGATGATGAGGTCCTTGGGTTGTATTTGTTTGGATCGTTACCGGATTCTTGGGAGACATTTCGTACTTCACATTGCAATTCTGCTCCCGATAGAAACATGACCTTGACTTATGCCAAGAATAGAGTTCTTAATGAAGAGGTTAGAAGGAAGACTCAAAGTTCTTCTTCCCAGTCTAATGTACTAGTTACAGTTGAAAGGGGGGGAAGCAAAAGTAGAGATCCAGTTAAAAGGAGGAGAGGCAAAAGTAGAGATCCAAAAGGCAAAGGCAAGAGTAGAAGCAAGTCTCGGGGCAAGGGCAAGTTTACAGATGCGGAGTGCTAACACTGCGGTGAAACGGGTCATACCAAGAAATATTGCCAGAAGTTAAAAAGAGAGAGGAATGAGTAAAATGATAGTGAATCTAAAGAAGATCGAGTTAATGCAACTGAAGATTTCTTGATTGCCTATAATATTGATGAAGTCAACATAGCATCAGATGAGCATAGTTGGGTAGTTAACAGTGGAGCTCTAGTACATGTTACATCTCACAGGGAATTTTTCTGCTCATATACACCTGGTGATTTCGGGGCAGTGAGGGTGTGACGACCCGAGTCCGAGATTCGATGTTGAACCCCAACTCGGAGCGCCAAACCGAAGAAAGACTAAATAAAGCGAGCCACAAAAAGCTCGAAACCAAAACCAAAGCAGCGGAATACTACAAACAAGGCAGCGGAATAACAAATGAACTTGAGCCTCAGAGCTTGATTAACAAAATCCCAACAACATAAATATAACCTCCACGGCTAAACAAACGCCGGAGAACAACATCAACTTCAACACCGCGAGTCAACGCTCGGGAAAACCCATAGTAATGTACCAACGGGCACACGGCCACAACAACTAAGAAACTAGAATTATAAGAATAGTACAACCGGTACGACTCCACAAGTCGGCACCAAATACAAGTATATAAAATACAAGAATCTCTACCCGACATACTAAGTTTACATAACTCAGTTTAACCCACGACCTCACAAGTACATGAAATAAATATAAGATACTGACCAGAGGATCTTCGAGCTAGAGCCTCACTGCGCCGAGTATATCCTGCAACTAAGGAAAACAAATATGGAAGGGATGAGTCGAATGACCCAGTAAGCTACTAATGAAACAATATGGCATGGCATTATGCACATAAGAATAACAGGAAAATAAACAGGTTGTAGCACATAAGACAACCAACCCTATATTCACGAGAGGCTCGGTAGCCGCCAACCGTCATGCACTGGTTGGAGACCACGACCAACATTCGTTCATATAGGAAGCACATAAAGCTCAAAGTAAACACATAAAGGTGGATACGGTGGATTCGAGGTACACCTCCGAAATCCCTTGAAACGCTTCCGACCTTATCGCTCCATGAAGCCGTAGTAAACGATCGTACTGCCACTCCACAGAACTTTAAAGGATGCCTCTGCTGCTATCCAACAAGATAATAATAATAATAGATTCCTGCGCTTTTGCTCCAGAGAACAATACTAAACAATTGTGCCGCTGATGCTACACATCTCCCAACGTCGAACCACGTACAGAAATAGATGATTGTGTTGCTGCTGCCGTACACATATCACAGAGGGACCGGTGCTCGTATCCCCAAACAAATATAAGTATCCGATCGCGTCAAGCACAATCTACAAGTACCCAACCAATAATGTATCCGACCGCGTCCCGCACGATCTACAGGTACCCGTTGTGGACCATTTTCTGTATCCACGTCGACGTATCGCTCGATCCCCTATGACCCGAGACAATACGGCTCTAGCCACTTATAGGTATCACAAGGGACCGGTGTCCGTATCCCAATGCATACAAAACAATGTCGACAATGCACAGTCGTCGTTTATTCCGTTCAACTGTGGGACTAGAGAAACCCCTACCGTGGCCAACGGTAGGGCGAGGCCCAGTGTATTGGCCTTCGGCTATTACGAAGCCCCTGCTCCCGCAATAACCGAGCGTCAATACACCTCCAATGCACATATGCCAGCTGGACTCGATGCAATGCACAAGTAGATGTTTACCCATGCCAAACTAATCTAAGTGTGTTCTATTGAATCACAACTTAATAAACCAAATCATGATGTGTTCTATTGAATCACAACCCAACGAAATCAAACCATAATGCGTTCTATTGAATCACATACCAAATCAACATAATGTGCTTATAAATACTAAACACACAATCAACCATCAAAGTAGGATGATTGTCCTATTGCTTACTAGAACAACCACACGTACACCACATCATTTAAGTCCGCAATTGCTAGACTTAACAATCATAACATATGTAAGCCTACTCGCACTTACAATCATAATTCAACGTGCTACTAACACGCGCCACTTAGGGTCTCTACGGTATCCCGCGGTCACAATACACTCCATCTCATGTATATATGTTCCTCCTCATTTTCGTCGTATGTTAAATATATTACGACTCCCTACGAGACACATCGCCCGAAATGGAACGATACCCAAGGTGTGTCATACTACCTAAAATATAACTAACTCGATATCCGATGATTGAGACTATTCGTCTCATATGAAATGTCGCGCACTAAAGGTATGACTACACGATAACACTTAAGGAAAGATCTAAAATGGATAATTAACCCTTGCCAAGGCATAAGGTTAAGTCGACGATTCACCGCACATCGCAGTCAGTAATGTTTGACTAAGTCAACCCAAGTCGAGTCCTATCGGGTCATGATCTCAACAATTCGTCACCCCTCACCGTAGGAGACTACAATACAACCTACATTGGTTTATACCACACATCACCACATTACACGACGTATAATCTCTACGTCTTATACAACGCCGCTAGAGTTGGTCACCAATAACTAAACCTCGGATGAACCATAATATTAACCTTAATTAACAGTGTCAACCAAAATACTCAACATTCGGGGTATATGTTACCCGTATAAATCTCACGAGTCATCGCGAGAGTTCTAACGATAAAAATCTCAAAGGACTACACATGCTCGGTAGAACTAAAACAAGCCATCGGCGACTATAATGCCGGAACCCAACTATAACGTAAACCTACGAGTCTATAACTCGGGAAACAACAACAACAACAATAATCATAACACAAAATCTCGAGGAGTCTCTACTACTCGGAGACAATAATCGTCACAATAACAGCAACAACGGGTGCACAATGAACTCCACAAGTCTCTAATATTCGGAGACCACAAAATTAACAACGATTCATCAATACCCGTCATTTAACATGCTAGAGTATCACATTGAACAAGTATAGCATGTAGGGAGTTCATATGCACATAAATAACACGTAAACATTGCGATACTACTCTACGATGCTCAAAATCTAAGAAAGAGATTAGTAACTTACTACACAACGCAAATCCTCCACGAAATCCAAGGGGCTTCGAGTGGAAACGTACTCCTCCGCGACCTCTGCGCTGCTACGGAGTCCAAACGTCGATCTCAAGCTCGAACCAAGCTCGGATCAAGCTTTCTCTCTCTCAAAATCAACCTTCTCTCTCTAAAAACGTGGGAGAAGAAGTGGGGTGGCGATTTTTCAACAGATCGGACGATCCTTTCAGTTAGAATCGTTCCCCTCGTCTCTAGCTACGCTCCGGCGAAGACGGCTCGCAAATTCGACTCCGAACGAACAAGATATCGCGATTCTTCTCTTCTTCTCTCTCCTTTCTCTCTCTAGTCTCTCTCTCTCTCTATTTTCTGGTTTGGGGGTGAGAATGAAGGAGAAAATAGAGTTGGGTTTTGTTATTAATACCATGGGTAAGTGTTTGGTCAAATCCCGGGCTTGTTTGAGCATTTTAAACCACTTAAAAATGTTAAAAACCGAGAAAGAACGAAAACCGGACGAACAAAGCACCAATCTGTCCGACTTCGCACGACCGTGCCAAAAATAGGCGCGCGGCCGTGCCAACTTCGCACGACCGTGCCAAAGATAGGTGCACGGCCGTGCCAACCTGCACAGCCTCATCTGGGGTTTCTGTCTACCCTCGCACGACCGTGCCAAGAAAGGTGCACGGGCGTGCCAAGTTAAAACGTCCAAATTCAATTCTATTTTACTCTATTTCCTAGGTTTGATCACTTGGCCACTCTTAGGTGTGATCCCAACATCAAATTAAGGTCAAAACACATCCAATACACACTCGAATCATCTCGCGACGAGGCACGAATGATAACAAACACTCGTCTCAATTGCACATCGAGACATCCACACTCAAACCAACTCAACTTACGGATTAACGACGAAGAGAACGTGCTTGTCGTTTGCGAACAAATCTAGGCCAAGGTTAGGATAACCAACCAGAGAGGAATTGTAACGTATACGAACGCTGAACGAAGTCGAGGATAGTCTCGAACGGATATAGGAACCAACTCGCCATGAGTTAAACACGCGTCAAATATGGTCTTCGATCTAACACGTCACGCTTAATAGGCATGACGCCTCACTCTCCGAGGGTTTTAAGGTCAATATCGAGAGACTACGAGTGAACTCGGAATGAAGCTGGGTCGGGGTGTTACATCCTCTCCCCCTTAAAAGAATTCGACCGCGAATTCAAGGATCAAACGTCACGGGGAAAAACATACATCACATCGAGGCTACACCATAGTCTACGCATTCGCACTCCTATTGAAAAGGAGTGAAAGCCCATCAAATAAAGGGAGTGGTCAAGTTAGAGGCCATCAACCTCAAGCATTGCTCACGCGCAAGGTTCTAACAAATAGATAAAACTTCGAGACGTAAGAAATCTCGGGGTTTCGTTGCGAGACTCACAACCGTCTCTAGTCAAGTCCAAGTTCAGAGTGCACTTCAAAGTGTCGTGAGAACACCTTCGAACACGTTCCAACGCCACGCTTCCGCGCGCTAACGAATCTCCACTTTCCGTGGTATGACTCTCCACAATTACTCATGGGAAATCCCGCGATCAATTAGGTCTGGGTTAATACAACCCTTAGGTTCGCAAAGTTATACAGCGACATCATAAAGTCAAGGAACAAGTTCAAACAAATGGCATATCACTAAAGGTCACGTGAGTCACAGAACTCTGTTGTGAATAACGATACTACCGACTACATCCGAAGCCGACAAAATAAAAAGTCAACGGAATCGCGAGTCAACATGCTCGCGATGCGACTACTCTCGTTAACAAGTCACAAGGTCAACATAAATAATAATAAGAGTTTCAAACTCTAAATACATTCGACGGAACGGATCGGTATCATGGAACACCAATACCATATACTGCATATGCTAGTCGAAACATAGAGTGTAACACACTCTCAATGATTACATCCACAGGTCAACTATGAGATATAATATTCTAACGAACGAGTACCCAATCAGAGTACACATGGTAGTCCAATAACAAGAAGATAAATAATAAAATAAGTCACGATGATCATGACTCTTACGGATTCAATTACAAGGTCTCACCTCTAACCTTGACTCGCTCTATTAGAGTCTTGGGTCGGTGTAGGAGGGTTCGGTGGGGACACTTGCTCCACTCGGGGTGTCTCACCTAGGGCCACATTCAGTTGGTCCTCAAGTTCTTTCAGTTCTCGTAATGCGTGTCTGAGTTGAAATACGGTCGGGTGCATGACTGACATCCTTGCAGTCTTCCTAGTTCGTGCCAACTTGCTACAGGCATACAATAGAGACATTAAATCTCTAATGGGAAGTGAAACACATTAAGTGGTTCAACTAAGGCATGAGTATCAACATAATACTCTCAATTCTCAACTCAACACAAATATCAGGCACGTCGGGTTCTAAGGACAACCGTGTCATTATGCCAAGGGGCATACATACAAGGTGACACGATCCAATCGTATCGCCAAAGTTCATAGGGCAAGATTGAATTAATACGGTGTATCCAGTCTACATCACGTCGCATGCAATATGGCAACCACACGCTCATCGCCGAGGTGACAAATCAACTCAATATCTCTAGTGTTAAACAAACTTACAACGCACGGAACAATATACAAGTCACAAGGGCTAATCGCATGCCCGAAATACTCATGTTCAACTAAGCACAACGGCTCACACAATATCAAATCAAATCAAACTAATACACGAGAAATGATACACAATCCAAACACGAGGTACACAACTTGTTCAAGTACACTATTCCATTTACTTGTCCATTCCGGTTGGTAATAGGGTCAGACAATTTCTATCTATCATGCTATCAACTTAGTCTTGACGAATATCTCTTGACAACCAAATCAGGGGCCCTTCTGAAGTGGCTTCAAAAGCTACCGTCACCAGGGCGTTAGGGACAAATGATTACAAATATGCCCTTAGAGTCGGTCTCATGCACATAAGTATCAAATACAAGCAAATGCACCTGTGTGACACAATGTCTCTAGTATGCACAAATGTCGCATTCCATGATGTGATATGAGAAAAATAAAGTGTCTAGTAAGCACGGGCTCATATATTCGCACTATCGTAACTCGACACTCCACGATAAACACTAGTGGACTCGCGACCCAGAATCTCGGGTCTTCCACCTCTATTTCCTCAAATGATCACTAATATCAAGCCTAAGACGTTCCCTAAAACCTCTCGACTATACTTCTCAGAATCAACGAGACAACCTACAATGGTCAAATCTCGCTACTAAACTTATCAAGCGACTCACACTAAGTCGTCAACATTCTAGCGAGGACTTAAAGCGCACTCGCCAATTCCACAAAAGAAACCACCGACTACAAACCGTTAGTCTCTGCCCTCAAGAGCGTAAGAACCTAACTAATCTAGTCCTACATGGATCATCTCCATAATTTACCAATATCCAAGGTAAACTTAACACAAAACTCGACGTTAAACGCTCAACCCAATACCCAAATCACCTAAGCCGAGGATCCTATCCTGGCGGACAGCTAACTTAAGCTCTGATACCAACTGTAACGACCCGAGTCCGAGATTCGATGTTGAACCCCAACTCGGAGCGCCAAACTGAAGAAAGACTAAATAAAGCGAGCCACAAAAAGCTCGAAACCAAAACCAAAGCAGCGGAATACTACAAACAAGGCAGCGGAATAACAAATGAACTTGAGCCTCAGAGCTTGATTAACAAAATCCCAACAACATAAATATAACCTCCACGGCTAAACAAACGCCGGAGAACAACATCAACTTCAACACCGCGAGTCAACGCTCGGGAAAACCCATAGTAATGTACCAACGGGCACACGGCCACAACAACTAAGAAACTAGAATTATAAGAATAGTACAACCGGTACGACTCCACAAGTCAGCACCAAATACAAGTATATAAAATACAAGAATCTCTACCCGACATACTAAGTTTACATAACTCAGTTTAACCCACGACCTCACAAGTACATGAAATAAATATAAGATACTGACCAGAGGATCTTCGAGCTAGAGCCTCACTGCGCCGAGTATATCCTGCAACTAAGGAAAACAAATATGGAAGGGATGAGTCGAATGACCCAGTAAGCTACTAATGAAACAATATGGCATGGCATTATGCACATAAGAATAACAGGAAAATAAACAGGTTGTAGCACATAAGACAACCAACCCTATATTCACGAGAGGCTCGGTAGCCGCCAACCGTCATTGTAACGCCCGCACCATTTGCATCATTTGCATTCGTTCTATGTTACGTCTTATGTTTTAACATCGTCATTTCTTGTGCAAATGTTGTTCATATGTACTTGCAATTTAGATTGTTATACACTTTTTAAGTGTATGAATATGTGTTAGAAGTTTCATTATCATTGCACTTGATTTGGTATGTTAATTGTTTACTTTGGTTTTGGGACCTTTCGGAGGCCTTTACTTAGTGTTCTAGCTTCACTTAAGTGTTAGAACCATCATGGAACCTTTGAGCAACATTTTGGGACTTTTCTAGACCACATTTCATGATTTTAGAGTGTACTGGAAGTTGGGCGAGCGCGCATTAGACAGAAAGTCGAGATTGGTGATTCTGGAGCATGGGCGAGCGCTTAGGCTGGCGCCTAGGCGGCTGCCTAGGCGGCCGCACCTCCTCCAGAATGTTTGCTCTGTTTTCCTACTTTGTAAAAACGAGACAGTTTTGCCCCTTGACCAACTTAAACGTACCCAGGCCTTTGACCAGCTCATTTTTACTCCTAAACACACCTAATTGACCCTCACAAACACCATCTCTTCCATTTCTTTCATCCATGGTGTGAGAGAAAGCTAGTGTGAGAGAAATAGTGTGAGATTAGTGTGTGTAAACCTTACCTTCCCTCTCCAACCATAGATTCTTGCATGCAATACCACCATTGGATTGCTAAAGACTTGGGAAATCCATTGCTAAGCTTGGATTGTGAATTCATTGGGTAGATTTTCTTGTGGAAGTAAGCTTCTATCCCTTGTTCTTCCTCTATTATGAGTTGTTATACATGTTAGACTTGTTAGATGATGATATATGTTAGAAATAATCAATTTTGAGTATGTTTGACTATGTTGACTTTTCAAATTCGTGGTTGACTTTTTGGTTGTGTTTAAAGACTCATGTTTACATGTTAGAAATGTGAAGTATGCTTAGAAATTGTTAAGTTTACGGTATGATAAATTCGCGTAAACTCGAACTCATTAGAAACCGAAAATGACTCTAACGGAGTTCGTTAGGATTTCATAATCAATGAGACCACGTGTGTGATTTGGGAATACTTGAATGATTCGAGTGATTCGTTAGAAAATTTGGTTACACCGATTGTGTGTTTGATATTACGTAATTTGTCGTAATTATTGTAAGTTGGTTATTTGTGGTGTGAGATTATTATAACTCACTCGTGACATTCATATTATTGTCAATTGTTGTTGTTGTGGTATACTCCCTACTTTGGAGTATGACCTTTTATGTTTAAATGTCGAGTAAACATCTACTTGTGCATTTAGTTAAGTCCATGGCATATTTGTTGGCGGTGTATTGACGCTCGATTATTGCGTGGGCTGGGGCTACGTAATAGTCGAAGGCCAATACATCGGGCCTCGCCCTACCGTTGGCCGCGGTAGGGGTATAGCGCCATTTGTTGTATGGAATAAACGCAACCATGGTAAGCTATATCCGTGGTAGATTCTTGGGTTGTAGGGACCGAGATCACCCGTCGACGTAAATACAGAAAATGGTTCACATGTGTTTTGGTTATTGGTTTTCTTGTTCGGGCACGTCAACAACGGCTCTACACTTGGTATATTATTGGTTGGTTGGTTGGAAGTATTGGTTTGGTCGGAGGTGTACCTCGACACCGTATCCTTTGTAACCTGTTTACTTATAGTTCTTATGTGCTTCCTATATGAACGAATGTTGGTCATGGTTTCCAACCGGTATGGGACGGTTGGCGATCGTCGAGCCTCTCGTGTAGTATGGGGTTGTTTGGCTATGTGCAATACATGTTATTTCCGTTTAGTATTGGAATGATATTGTGATGACATGAATACTTGTTACATTTATTGTCTTGCATCTAGCATGCCATATTGTTGCATTAGTAGCTTATTGAGTTTTCAACTCAACCCGTTTGTTTTCATTTGTTTTCCTTAGATCAAGCGCCGGCGAGGAATCCCTAGTGTTTGTGTTCGGTTCTTTTGGGCGACATCTTTTGGTAGTGCACCTTGTGCCTAAGTATTTTCTTTTGGTGAGGTCGAGGGTGTACTTGTTACTTAAACAATGTATTTGTTGGGTAGATGTCTTGATTGTTATATGTTATATTCTTTTGTTGTGCCGGCATAGTTGCCGTGCGGTTGTATGTACTTATTAACTTTAATTCCGCTTACTCTGATATGTTTATATATGTACCGAGTATGTTAGCTCGAGTTGTTGTTGCTAGCTAACGTGTTGTTTCTCCGGCTTGTTTCGCCGTCGAGGTTTAGTATTGTTTAAAAGATTTTGTGGTTTTAAAGAAAACTTGCACGTGCATTACAGGGTTTTCTCATGACTTTGCATTCTTTTAAATGGAATTTTTGAGATGCTATTTTCGTGTTTTCCGCATTGTCTCGCGGCTCGAACGGGATTCACATCGGATCTCGGGACGGGTCGCGACAGTCATGCACTGGTTGGAGACCACGACCAACATTCGTTCATATAGGAAGCACATAAAGCTCAAAGTAAACACATAAAGGTGGATACGGTGGATTCGAGGTACACCTCCGAAATCCCTTGAAACGCTTCCGACCTTATCGCTCCATGAAGCCGTAGTAAACGATCGTACTGCCACTCCACAGAACTTTAAAGGATGCCTCTGCAGCTATCCAACAAGATAATAATAATAATAATAGATTCCTGCGCTTTTGCTCCAGAGAACAATACTAAACAATTGTGCTGCTGATGCTACACATCTCCCAACGTCGAACCACGTACAGAAATAGATGATTGTGTTGCTGCTGCCGTACACATGTCACAGAGGGACCGGTGCTCGTATCCCCAAACAAATATAAGTATCCGATCGCGTCAAGCACGATCTACAAGTAGTACCCAACCAATAATGTATCCGACCGCGTCCCGCACGATCTACAGGTACCCGTTGTGGACCATTTTCTGTATCCACGTCGACGTATCGCTCGATCCCTTACGACCAGAGACAATACGGCTCTAGCCACTTATAGGTATCACAAGGGACCGGTGTCCGTATCCCAATGCATACAAAACAATGTCGACAATGTACAGTCGCCGTTTATTCTGTTCAACTGTGGGACTAGAGAAACCCCTACCGTGGCCAACGGTAAGGCGAGGCCCAGTGTATTGGCCTTCGGCTATTACGAAGCCCCTGCTCCCACAATAACCGAACGTCAATACACCTCCAATGCACATATGCCAGCTGGACTCGATGCAATGCACAAGTAGATGTTTACCCATGCCAAACTAATCTAAGTGTGTTCTATTGAATCACAACTTAATAAACCAAATCATGATGTGTTCTATTGAATCACAACCCAACGAAATCAAACCATAATGCGTTCTATTGAATCACATACCAAATCAACATAATGTGCTTATAAATACTAAACACACAATCAACCATCAAAGTAGGATGATTGTCCTATTGCTTACTAGAACAACCACACGTACACCACATCATTTAAGTCCGCAATTGCTAGACTTAACAATCATAACATATGTAAGCCTACTCGCACTTACAATCATAATTCAACGTGCTACTAACACGCGCCACTTAGGGTCTCTACGGTATCCCGCGGTCACAATACACTCCATCTCATGTATATATGTTCCTCCTCATTTTCGTCGTATGTTAAATATATTACGACTCCCTACGAGACACATCGCACGAAATGGAACGATACCCAAGGTGTGTCATACTACCTAGAATATAACTAACTCGATATCCGATGATTGAGACTATTCGTCTCATATGAAATGTCGCGCACTAAAGGTATGACTACACGATAACACTTAAGGAAAGATCTAAAATGGATAATTAACCCTTGCCAAGGCATAAGGTTAAGTCGACGATTCACCGCACATCGCAGTCAGTAATGTTTGACTAAGTCAACCCAAGTCGAGTCCTATCGGGTCATGATCATAACAATTCGTCACCCCTCACCGTAGGAGACTACAATACAACCTACATTGGTTTATACCACACATCACCACATTACACGACGTATAATCTCTACGTCTTATACAACGCCGCTAGAGTTGGTCACCAATAACTAAACCTCGGATGAACCATAATATTAACCTTAATTAACAGTGTCAACCAAAATACTCAACATTCGGGGTATATGTTACCCGTATAAATCTCACGAGTCATCGCGAGAGTTCTAACGATAAAAATCTCAAAGGACTACACATGCTCGGTAGAACTAAAACAAGCCATCGGCGACTATAATGCCGGAACCCAACTATAACGTAAACCCACGAGTCTATAACTCGGGAAACAACAACAACAACAATAATCACAACACAAAATCTCGAGGAGTCTCTACTACTCAGAGACAATAATTGTCACAATAACAGCAACAACGGGTGCACAATGAACTCCACAAGTCTCTAATATTCGGAGACCACAAAATTAACAACGATTCATCAATACCCATCATTTAACATGCTAGAGTATCACATTGAATAAGTATAGCATGTAGGGAGTTCATATGCACATAAATAACACGTAAACATTGCGATACTACTCTACGATGCTCAAAATCTAAGAAAGAGATTAGTAACTTACTACACAACGCAAATCCTCCACGAAATCCAAGGGGCTTCGAGTGGAAACGTACTCCTCCGCGACCTCTACGCCGCTACGAAGTCCAAACGTCGATCTCAAGCTCGAACCAAGCTCGGATCAAGCTTTCTCTCTCTCAAAATCAACCTTCTCTCTCTAAAAACGTAGGAGAAGAAGTGGGGTGGCGATTCTTCAAAAGATCGGACGATCCTTTTGGTTAGAATCGTTCCCCTCGTCTCTAGCTACGCTCCGGCGAAGATGGCTCGCAAATTCGACTCCGAACGAACAAGATATCGCGATTCTTCTCTTCTTCTCTCTCCTTTCTCTCTCTAGTCTCTCTCTCTCTCTATTTTCTGGTTTGGGGGTGAGAATGAAGGAGAAAATATAGTTGGGTTTTGTTATTAATACCATGGGTAAGTGTTTGGTCAAATCCCGGGCTTGTTTGAGCATTTTAAACCACTTTAAAATGTTAAAAACCGAGAAAGAACGAAAACTGGACGAACAGAGCACCAATCTGTCCGACTTCGCACGACCGTGCCAAAAATAGGCGCGCGGCCGTGCCAACTTCGCACGACCGTGCCAAAGATAGGTTCACGGCCGTGCCAACCTGCACAGCCTCATCTGGGGTTTCTGTCTACCCTCGCACGACCGTGCCAAGAAAGGTGCACGGGCGTGCCAAGTTAAAAAGTCCAAATTCAATTCTATTTTACTATATTTCCTAGGTTTGATCACTTGGCCACTCTTAGGTGTGATCCCAACATCAAATTAAGGTCAAAACACATCCAATACACACCCGAATCATCTCGCGACGAGGCACGAATGATAACAAACACTCGTCTCAATTGCACATCGAGACATCCACACTCAAACCAACTCAACTTACGGATTAACGACGAAGAGAACGTGCTTGTCGTTTGCGAACAAATCTAGGCCAAGGTTAGGATAACCAACCAGAAAGGAATTGTAACGTATACGAACGCTGAACGAAGTCGAGGATAGTCTCGAACGGATATAGGAACAAAGTGCAACTCGCCATGAGTTAAACACGCGTCAAATATGGTCTTCGATCTAACACGTCACGCTTAACAGGCATGACGCCTCACTCTCCGAGGGTTTTAAGGTCAATATCGAGAGACTGCGAGTGAACTCGGAATGAAGCTGGGTCGGGGTGTTACAGAGGGTCGGTAACAATGGTTTGTCCAAAGTTGCTGGTATTGGATATGTATGCTTAGAGACTCATACTGGAGCGAAACTAATTCTGAAGAATGTGAAGCATGTTACTGTCTTTTGCTTGAATTTGATCTCAGCTGTGAGACTTGATGATGAAGGGTTTTGCAGCACCTTCATAAATGATATTTGGAAGTTGTCCAAGGGTTCTTTGGTAGTGGCAAAAGGAGAGAAGTGTTCCTCTTTATATGTCATGCATGCAAAATTGTTGAGTGGCAAGGCAAATATTGTCAAAGGTGAAGAAGCTACTGAGTTATGGCACAAGAGGCTGGCCCATATGATTAAGAAGGGTATAGCAGTGTTGAAAAAGAAGAACAAGCTGCGTGGGTTGTATGATTATCACTTGAAGAAGTGTCTACATTGTTTGGCTTGAAAACAAAATAGAGTTTCTTTTAGAAGCCGTAAACCTACAAGGAAACAGAATCCCCGTGAGTTGGTACATTCAAATGTGTGTGGTCCTATGAAGACAAGGTTTAAAGGTGGTTCCTACTACTTTGTAACTTTCATAGATGATTACTCGAAGAAGGTATGGGTTTATACATTGAGATCGAAAGATCAAGCTCTTGGTGTTTTCAAGATGTTTCAAGCATTGGTAAAAAGACAAATAGGAAGGAAGCTCAAGTGTATTCGCACAGATAATGGTGGTGAATATTCAGGTCTTTTTGATGAGTACTGCAGGACTAAAGGCATTAAACATCAAAAGACTCCTCAGTTGAATGGGTTGGCCGAAATAATGAATAGGACTCTAGTTGAAAAAGTTAGATGCTTTCTTTCTCATGCACAACTGCCTAATTCATTTTGGGGTGAGGCTTTAAATACTGTTGTTTATTTATTAAATCTCTCACTTTGTGTGCCTTTGTCATTTGATGTTCCAGACAGGGTTTGGAGTGGCAAAGATGTATCTTATGATCACTTAAAAGTCTTTGGGTGTAAGGAATTTGTGCACGTTCCTAAAGATGAGCGATCTAAGCTTGATATAAAGACAAGGCATTGTATCTTCTTAGGGTATGGTCAAGATGAGTTTGACTACAAGTTGTATGATCCAGTTAAGAATAAGATTATCAAAAGTCGTGATGTCGTATTCATGGAGGATCAGACCATACAAGATATTGAGAAGCTAGAACAGCCAGTGACCGAGTCCTATGATGATTTGGTAGATTTAAAGCCAGTTGAGTCAGTTCATTCTGCACCAGTAGTTGAGCGATGATAATATGCATGATGCGCAAACTGAACAGGGATCCCAGAATGGCAATAGTCAAATTCATGAT
The DNA here is from genome assembly GCA_016624345.1 of Platycodon grandiflorus. NCBI lineage: Eukaryota > Viridiplantae > Streptophyta > Magnoliopsida > Asterales > Campanulaceae > Platycodon > Platycodon grandiflorus. The sequence goes on from CM028362.1 coordinate 28,549,629, forward strand.
AATGCATCATCCAGTGATGAGCAGGGTGATGAAAATATTCCACCTAAAATTCTACTTAGGCGATCTAGCAGGGATCGAACACCTTCTACAAGATACTCAACTGATGAGTATGTGTTGTTAACTGACAGTGGGGAACCAGAATGCTACAAGGAAACAATAGCAGATGAGAACAAAGAGAAGTAGATTGAAGCCATGAAAGATGAAATGAAGTCTTTACATGAGAATAATACCTTTGAACTGGTAAGGCTACCCAAAGGTAGAAGAGCTTTAAAAACAAGTGGGTGGTTAGAATCAAGCATGAAGAGCACGCCGCACATACTCGATTCAAAAGCTAGATTAGTGGTGAAAGGTTTCAGTTAGGAAAAGGGTGTTGATTTTGAAGAGATATTTTCTCCGGTGGTAAAAATATCATCAATTCTGGTGTTCTCTGCCTCGCTGCAAGTCTTGTCTTAGAAGTTGAACAGATGGATGTCAAGACAGCTTTCTTGCACAGTGACTTAGAAGAGGAAATCTACATGGAGCAGCCGGATGGGTTTCAGGTTAAAGGCAAAGAAAACCTGGTTTGTAAATTGAAGAAAAGTCTTTTTGGTTTGAAGCAAGCTCCTAGGCAATGGTACAAGAAGTTTGACATAGTTATGGGGGAACAAGGCTACACGAGAACCATATCAGATCATTGTGTTTATGTGCAGAAATTTTCTTATGATGACTTTATTATATTGTTGCTATATGTAGATAATATCTTAATTGTTGGCAGGAATGGTTCAAGGATTGCTAATTTGAAGAAGTAATTGAGCAAGTTCTTTGACATGAAGGACTTAGGGCCAGCAAAGTAAATTTTGGGAATACGCATTGAACGTGACAGAGCAGCTAGAAGATTGTACTTATCCCAGTGGAAGTACATTGAGAAGGTACTTCAGAGATTCAAGATGGATAAAGCTAAAGTGGTTAGCTCACCTTTAGCAACCCACTTTAAGCTAAGTGTCCAACACAGCCTTCTACCGATAAAGAGAAGGAAGAGATGCAAAGAGTTCTATATGTTTCAGCTATGGGAAGCTTAATGTATGACATGGTGTGTACAAGGTCAGATATTGCTCATGCCGTTAGGGTAGTCAACAGATTTTTGTCAAATCCAGGAAAGGAGCATTGGGATGCAGTAAAATGGGTAATGCGATATCTCAGGGGCACAAGCAGTTTGAAGTTGTCTTATGGTGCTAGGAAATCAGATTTGATTGGCTATACAGATTCAGACACGGCAGGAGATGTTGACTCTCGCAAGTCCACATCCAGATATTTGATTTCTTTTGCAGGGGGAGCTGTGGCTTGGCAATCAAGACTACAAAAATGTGTTGCACTTTCCACTGCTGAGGCTGAGTTCATTGCAGCAACGAAAGCCTGTAAAGAGTTGCTATGCAAGAGAGGTATGTGTTGTTTTGTGATAGTCAGAGTATTACACACCTTGGTAAGAATTCTGCATTTCATGCAAGATCAAAGCACATTGATGTTCGATACCATTGGATTAGAGATGTTTTGAATTCCAAGTTATTGGAACTTGAGAAAATTCATACCGATGATAATGGCTTGGACATGTTGACCAATTCATTAACAAGGGAGAAGCTTGAAGCTTGTCGTTTAGGTACCGGGATGGCAAATCCTTCCACCTAATCGTGAGGGGGAGATATGTTGGGTTTTTCCCTCCTAGTTGGAGGATGGCCCAAAGGTTGCCCATATGTGTTTGTGCTTAAAGCCCATATGAAAAAGTAATTTTAAGCAATTTAAAAGGAGTAAATTGGGTATTTCCCATACTCTCTCTTCTCTTAAACCTAGAGATCAGATTAAGGTTTAAAGGTGGAAGGAAATAAGAGAATATAGAGAGAGCCGTAATTTTGAGAAGAGAAAAAGAGATTCTCGTCACAACACAGCGCAGTCCTAGAAAAATTGCATTTTTGGATTTGTTAACCATTGGATCGAGCTCAAAATTTAAGGGCACATTCAGGACAGGTAGATGCAACTTCTGAACGGTGGAGATCGGGTTCTGAGGTTTGGAGAAGGAGATATTACTTCTGCAATAAGGCTATTTTTCTGGTGATATCCTGAACTTGAATTCTTCTTTTTCTTTGTATCATCTATTGATGAGGATTGCCAAGGGTTTGTAACTCTTGATGATTGTGGTTGATGTATTCCTCTAGTTCAATCTAGAGAGGATTCTCTGTATTGCCTATTATCGTTGATAGTGGAAGAATTTTTTGGACTCGGTCCGGTGGTTTTTCCTTCTCGCCTTGTGTAGGTTTTCCATGTAAAAATTTGTGCGTGCATTGTGTGTGATTGCGTTCTTATTTTTCAGATTATTTGGTTGCTTATTTGTATTGGATATCATTTAATTAGTCCATTAGTTTGTTCAAGTAAAGGGTAAAGAAGTTTCGTTGCATTGTTTGTATTCCTTTGCCCAACAATAACTGCCTCCGTATTTGGTTATTTCACTTCCTTGTAGCGTCAACAATAGAGAGGTCATCTGGTTTTCTACATTTAGGCTTGCTTGTAGTGAGATTGCATATAAATCAAATCTTAATATTATGGGCTCGATTCAATCCATTCATTCTAGTCCTATATAAAGTGATGTGTTGGTAGATTATAGCACGCGTTCCTCTACTCAATGCCCTTCAGTGAAGCCATCATCTCCTCAACGGAAGCCGGTTTATTGGAGTCACCTGTCAAAAGCCAAGAGAAGGAGTTTAGAGTATGGAATGCAGATAGACTCGCGAGCTTTGTACATTTAACATACCTAGCTTGAAGTGGTCACAGTACATAAAAGTGTTAAAATTGATCCCGAAAATCAATTGTCAATCAGTTAACTTATTTTCTTCCATTACACCTCTTCCTTGCGAATACCCTTAACCCATCTTATATATACCCTTTTTCTTGTGAACTCTTGTAATGTAATATGCTATTCATGAAGGTGCAATTTGGCTTGTGTACCTATATTTTTGGTATTTTTCTTGAATCTAAATAAACATATTTTTTCTTTTTTTTGGTTCAAATGCTACAGTATAAGGAGTGGAACCTTGTATCTAAATAATTATTTATTAATGAACCATCTTTTGCCCATTAAAAAGTATAGAAATATTCCAAGTTGGGCTTGGGCTTGAGCTTGAGTTTGAGCTTGAGCTCGAGCTCAATATTATCATATTCAAGTCTAACCGTGAAACAAATACTTTGTGGAGACGTGTTCTAGCGAATAAGTATTATAGAATTCTATAATATTTACCAAGGGGTTGAATAGCCAAGAAAATGGCTACGGTGGCGAATTTGCAACAGTGATTTGATTCCGTTAAATTTATTTCGATCATTGGCTATATCAAGGGCTACTAATTAATCAAGTTGGAGTTTTTATTAGCTACGAACTGGTCCTTAAGCTCAAAGTAGCAGATTTTATCATAAATGGGTTTTGAAATATTTATGCAATTAGAAAGGTTGGTTTTTCCTTGAGAGTTAGCGGAGAGGGTGCTTAGAGCATCTCCAATGCAAATGTGAAAGTGAAAAAATTAGGTGCCACCTAGGATTTACACATTTTTTAAAGAAAAAAAAAACTCTCCAATGCAATTGTAGAATATGATGTGTTAACTAAATTATTTTCTATTGGTTATTAGATAATTGATTTTTTGACTTCTAATGCACATTATGAAGGAGGATGTGAATTATCTAATAACCAATAGGAAATAATTTAGTTGACACATCATATTCGCATTCCTTCTCTACAATTGCATTGAAGAGTTTTTTTTTCTTTGAAAAGTGTGTAAATCCTAAGTGGCACCCAATTTTTCCACATTCACATTTGCATTGGTGATGATCTTAGTATTCTCATCAAAGCTAGTTCGACACGCAGATAAACAATCTCAAGATTTAGCACAAATTGGGGTTTTAGTACTAAATTCGCCTACTTGTTTGGAAAAACATCTAGAGCGGTAGCACACTATCTCCAGAGTTTGAAGTTTTGTTTATCTACCTTGGATGAAAGACTGCTCACAAATAAAGCAAGCATACATGGTTAGAAAATTAAGATGCGGAATTTGCAATGATTTAGTTATCTTAATAACATGGCGTAACTGTTTTATTAAGGATTAATATATAATTTGATCCCTGAACTTGCCAACTTTTCCTATCTAGGTTATTGTGCTTGAAGATTTCCTAAATTGGTACTTAAACTAAGATTTTGGGCTCTCAGTTAGTCCCTTAACTAACTTCTGTCAGTTGAGGCATTAGTTTTTTATTTTTATGACAAAAATGCCCTTCGTCAATTAGTGCAATGATCTGACGTGGACAACATACCAGCAAAGTTGGATTATTTTGGCATGTAGGGAAAATATAAATTGGAAAGGAAAAGAAAAGAAATTAAACGAAGGATTAATTACTTAACACCAAATCACAAATCGCAGAACAGAGAAAAAGTGCGATAGAGAGGGAGATTTAGGGTTTTCGAAAATTAGGGTTCATTTCTACGAAATCGATCAAGTGCGCATGTTTAACATCAAATCGAAGACAATAGGGTCCTTGAATTGAACTACGACCGAGGTATATCTGTTTTCTTTGACAAATTTCATGTAAAATTAGGGTTTTGTGATGTCAGTTCGTTGTTGAACATTGTTGTTCATTGAACTAATTTTCATTTAAGAAATGGTTAAGGGCTATGTAATTTTGTCAGTATTGTTCAATGGGGCCTTGTGCATACTTTGGCAAAATCTGGTTAAACAATTTAGGGTCCATGTGGTCCAAAAATCTCATCTGCACCTTTTCATCTATCTATTTTCATGTTAAACAATTTAGGGTCCATGTGTTTCTTTATGGGGCCATTTTATGCTTTTCATATTACTTTATTTTTATTTGCTTATTATATTATGTGTGTGTGTGTGAAAGAAGTATTTCTTTATTATATTATTTGTGTATTTCTTAACATGTGGTCCCAAATTTTTTATATTGTTTGTCTATTTTGTCTGTGTGTTTTTGTGTTTCTTGACATGCTTTTCATGTTAAGTTTTCTTTCCATTTTATGCTTTACATGTCATTGCAGTGTCTCTATTTGTCTGTGTGTTAGGCTAATTATAAATAAATTTTGATATAGAATGCCATACTTTACTATTTCTTTGCATCATGGTGGGAATTTTGATAATAATGAAGGACCGAAGTATGTGGGGGTCAAGTGGATCATATAGCTGGCTGGGATACTGACAAAATATCATTTTGGGATATAAAGAAATCTATTAGTAATCTACTTAAGTATAAAAATGTGAAATCATTGTACTACAGGGTTCCTGAGAATTTTTTAGAAATGGGGATTAGGAGATTGTATTCCAATTCTAAGGTTGTTGAGATGATTGAGTTGATTAATGACTTGGATGAGATTGATATCTATGTAGAACATGATGTAGAGAAAGCTGTATTCCCTTCTAAAATTCCTAGTCTACCTTGTCCTGATGGTATGACTTTTGATCAAAAGACTTTACTTGATAAAGATTGCATTTTAGTAGAAATGATTAATGAACATTTGGGTGGTCTTGATGAGAATAGGAGTGCAAAAAATCAAGGAAAATATAGTAATGATAACAGAGTTGAAATTGAGGAAAATGATAATAGAGATGATAACAGAGTTGAAAATTAGGAAAATGATAACAGAGATGATAACAAAGTGCAAAATGAGGAAAATGATAACATAGATGATGATTGGCTAGAGAAGAGATTTGCTGATGTGGAAAATGAGAAACATGAAAGTAGAGAAATGGAAGATGAAGGGCAGACGAAATAAAAAATTGTTGATTCCGGTAGTGAAACTAGTGATGATGAGTTAAGTGGGAATAATGATGATGAAACATATGAGGTTGTTCAGGATGAGGAAGAATCAACAGAGTATGAATTGACTGAGAGTGATTTAGATACTAGTGATGATGAGTTGGCTCAGTCAAGGAGGGGAAGACTTGAAAAGCAGAAAAGAATAAACCAAGGTGAAGAACAGAGTGGTGGTGGTGCAGAAGTGCCAAAAACACACCAATCAGTGGAGAGGGAAGAAGAGATTAAAAATACAAGTAGGAAAAAAAGGACTGGAAATCAAAATATTATTGATTTCAATTCTGATGAAGAGAGGGAAATAGAGAGGGAATTGTTTGCTTCTGGTACAAAGTCAAATGTTAAGGTTGATGTTGAGGTGTCTGGTAGTGGGTCTGATGAACATGTGAGGCATAGGAAGAAAAAAAAGGTTAAAGGTCAAACTTTTAAATCAAAGAGTGACAGGAAAGATGTGAATTTCCAAGTTAGGCTACAATTTGATAATGGTGCAGAGGTGAAAGAAGCATTGACTAGTTATGGAATTGATAAAGGATATACCTGAAGTACATGAAGAATGAAAAGAACAGGGTTTGTGTTGTTTTTGTGAACTCTACAGTCTATCCATGGAGAATTTGGGCTAGCAAAGAACAGAATGAGCATATTTCCATAATAAAGTACTTTAATCCAGTGTATAAATGCTCAAAGAATATTATGACTAGACAGTTAACCTCAAAGTGGTTAGCTAAGCATTACTTTATCAGGATTAGGAATAACGGTCACTGGACTTGTGAGGAAATGGCTGCTGAGATTGAACACATTTGAGTTGAAAGTCCATCTCAGTTTGTGTCATAGGGCTAAGTAAAAAGCTTTGAAGTATGCATTAGGATCAATGGATGAGCATTATGGAAGATTGTGGGACTACAGAAAAGAATTTAAGAATAAAAATTCAGGAAGTACAGTTGAAATCAAGTATCATCAGCCCAATCCACTTGTTCCCCATATTTTCCAAAGAATATACATTTGTTTCCATGCCCTTAAACAGAGTTTTATGAGTGGATGTATGCCAGTTATTGAGATTGATGGGTGTTTTTTGAAAGGGTTGATGAAGGGTGAATTATTGATAGTTGTTGGTAGAGATGTAAATAATCAAATGTGGCCAATTGCATGAGCAATTCTACAAGTTGAGAATTTTAAAGCATGGAATTGGTTCTTATCACTTCTGATTAAGGACTTGGACATGGGAGATGGTCAGGGATGGACTATAATCAGTGATCAACAAAAGGTAAAAAGTATTTTATTTCTCATTTCTTATGATTATTTCTTATTTTTGATTCTTAATTATTTTATTGTATTACTAACTAACTTCAATTCTTTTTATAGGGTTTGGTTAAGTCAATTGCTGAATTGTTACCTGAAGTTGAGCACAGAGCATGTGCTAGACATGTTTGTGCTAACTGGTTCAAAAAATTCAAGGGAGTTGAATTAAGAAAATGGTTTTGGAGGATTGCAAAGGCCACACACATGGATGCTTACCAAAAAGCATGTGAGGGTTTGAAATAAATTGATCTTGAGGCATATAAAGATTTAATGAACAGAAATGTCCACAAGTGGACTAAGGTTTTTTTTGATGATCGTAGTAAATGTGATAGTTGTGAGAACAACATGTTTGAAGGATTTAATGGATCCCTTGTTCAATCTAGGTGTAAGCCATTAATCTACATGCTAGAGGACATAAGGGTGATGATGATGAGTAGTATCACAAAAAGGAAGCTTTAGATGTCTAAGCATTGGGATAATGTGTGCCCTAGGATTAGAAAAAAGTTGGAGCAGAATATGACCGAGGCAAAGAAGTGGAAGTCAGTGTACAATGGGGCCATAAAGTTTGAAGTGAAATACATGAATGAGGGATTTATTGTTGATATTGATGGACAAACATGTACATGCAGGTCACGGGACTTGACTGGCATACCATGTTACCATGCTGTGTCAAGTATATATAGAATAGATAGGAATCCAGAGGACTATGTGTCAGAGTGGTATAAGAGAGATGTCTTCATCAAAACATACTCAAATGTATTGTAGCCTATAACTGGAGAAGCTAATTGGCCTAAGTCTTGGAAGGAAGTTTTGCTACCTCTTAAAGCAAAGAAAATGCCAGGTAGACCAAAAAAAAAAAGATGGTACTGGAGCATGATGAGGAGCCACACCAGAAAAGACAACGCAGGGAGGATACAAATGAGAAATTGTCAAGAAAATGAGGAGAAATGACATGTAGTAACTGTAATGAGGCTGGGCACAATTAGAGAGGCTGTAAAAAGCCAAAACCCTCTTCTGGAACTGAAGAAAATGTAAGTATTGCATTTGAGTTGAAAATGAGAGTTTATTAAATATAGTTGCATTACTTATGATTATTTCTTGTGTGGGCAAGTTGAAGATAATGATACTTCCCCTTCAATTTCTAAGACAAAGGCCAAGAAGAAGAAGAATACAAACAAAGAACAGGTTGATGAAAATGTAAGTAGTGCAAGTTTCTAATGATTCTCTTATGAAATGACTTGTGTGTTTAATTTTATGATTGTTTCTTGTGTGTGCAGGTTGATGCAAGACAATGCATGCCAAGAATCTACAAGAAGACAATGAATGATGGTAGGAAGAAGGTGATAGATGCCACTCAGCCAAGGCATAGAGGAAGACTTGTCAAGTCCAAGTCAACATTCAAACTTAATGGTGTTGGTGTGTTTGTTTCAACCACTGGAGAAACCAGTTGTTAGTGAATGTTAGTGAATACTTGGAATTCCATAACCTTTTGTTAATGTTAGTGAATACTTGGAATTGTATAACTCTATTGGCATGTGGTCACCAGTTGGTATTTTGTTAATGTTAGTGAACACTGGAAATTGTAGTAACTCTATTGGCAAGTGGTCACCAGTTAATATTTTGTTAATGTTGGTGACCAGTTGTTCTTTTGCTAATGTTACTGAACAGATGACATAATACATTTTCAATGGTTATGGAATTTTTTTTGGATATTGTTCTTTGTATAAATGTAGTCACTTGTCTGTTGGATATTTTAGCAAATTGTATGTTCATTGTCAATGGTTATGACATACATGAACAAGCCATTTCTATGGGACAAATGACATTTTTAATACACTTGCTTTCACACTGATGTAGTAACAGATGACATTTGTAATACACTTGCTTTCATAAAAGGAACATTAAAATACAAAGAACATTACAAACATAAACAAGTCATTTCTATGGCAACATTAAGTATTTTTTCCCATCATTTGTGAACAGATACACAAAGAAACCATTTAAAATCACTAAAATAATAACCAATCTCAAGTACATTTTCCCCTTCCATTGATAGGTTTCATTTTGTGATTCCCTTGTTGATTCCATAACTTGACTTCTCAACTGATGCTCCAATCATTCAATTTCTTGCTTTAAAATTGAATTTCTCTGTTTCTCTTTGGTCAACTTCACTTCCATATTTAAGAATCTGACTTGTAATTCATTCATTTCATCTCTAGTTTCATTTATCACCTCAATTGCTCTTTTACAAACATAAACAAGCCATTTCTATGGTAACATTAAGTATTTTTTCCCATCACTTGTGAACAGATACACAAAGAAACCATTTAAAATCGCTAAAATAATAACCAATCTCAAGTACATTTTCCCCTTCCATTGATAGGTTTCATTTTGTGATTCCCTTGTTGATTCCGTAACTTGACTTCTCAACTCATGCTCCAATCTTTCAATTTCTTGCTTTAAAATTGAATTTCTCTGTTTCTCTTTGGTCAACTTCACCTCCATATTTAAGAATCTGACTTGTAATTCATTCACTTCATCTCTAGTTTCGTTTATCACCTCAATTGCTCTTTTAGGAAACTCGTCAACCCATTCAAAATACCCGCAAGTTTTTTGGGGATCCTACAAAATATTGGACACAACTAGTTAAAAAATAATAAATCCCCAACATAAAACAGAAAATCAAAAAATATAAAAGGAGAGAGAACAGAAAATAAAAACCCAAAAAATCAAAATATGTACAAAAATTTTACCTTGTAATTTGGACACCCATTATACCTCATTCTTGAGTGCTTTCTAGACATTGAAATCCACTCTAGAGCTCGCAAGTTGCATTTACAATACCTCACAAACCCAGATTTGTTGCTTTGTTGATTAGTTGTTTAAGATGAAGATGAGGCCATTTATGATTCAAGATGAAAGAAAAAATAAGACTGAAGAGAGAAATGACGAGAGATGGGAGAAGAGAGGAGAGAGGCCAAACGAGAGATGGGAGAAGACAGGAGATATGAGATAAAGAAGACAGGAGAGATGAGAGAAGAGAGAGAAGTAGAGAACAAATGATAATAGAGGAGGGAGAAAGAAGATAACACCTAAAAACTAATCTTCTGCCCCCCACTTTATTTTCCCTACATTCCCGCCAAAATAATCCAACTCAGCTGGTAAGTATTGTCCACGTCAGATCATTGCACTTACTGACCAAGGGCATTTTTGTCATAAAAATAAGAAACATTCAACTTTGGAAAGGAAAGTGGAAAAGGAATACGAACAGAATTGGAAGAAACTTTCTCTTCATTGATGATTAATTCTCTAATCTCAATTACAGAAAATAAAAGGGAAAATAATAGCTTATACAAACAGAGTAACTGTCTTAACTGCCTACTTGACTATTTACAACAACACACTTTAATAGCTAAATTACATTTTTACCCTTAGAAGGATAACCAATTTAACTAACTCATCTCCAGACATCTACACATGGAGTCTCAACAGCACACCATAGCTTCTGTAGGTCATTCTTCAATGAAGATTGTTGGACACTATTTATTCTTCTAACATCACCATGATCACCATTTTGTTCATTATCGCCAATAGAAACTAATGCCTCAACTGACGGAATTCCGTCAGTTGAGGAACTAACTAAAAGCTCAAAAACTCAGTTTAAGTACCAATTTAAGAAATCTTCAAGTACAATAACCTAGGTAGGAAAAGTTGGCAAGTTCTGGGACCAAATTATATATTAATCCTTTTATTAAATAAGGATCACAAAATAGGAAAAAAAAAATGCACATATATGTTATAATGGCACAAGAGAGTATGTGATTAGTTGGGGGTCATAACATAGGGTGAAATGGTTTGATTATATTTGTAAGAAATCTCTTACTTTTGTTCTCCTACATAACGTGTATGTAATTTTCTTGATAACATGTAGTTGCATACCATTTAATCACATGCATTTTTTAGAAGGGATTGATAACTAGGTTTGAAGACTAGATAGATGGTTCAAGTGTGGGGAAAGGGATTAAAGAAGATTATTGTGGAGAGTGATATGAAAGTTGTTGGGCGAAATTGGAACGAATTGTGATGTGGTCAGAAAAATAAAGGATATCGTGGCAAGGCTACATTTGTAGTACTCCACATGTTTGGAGGAGATATGCTTGCCAAACAAACTGTACACGACAGTATGCCACTAAAAACACCTCCAATGGTTCGGAATTCTTACACAATTCTTAGCTAGATCTCACTGCCACCTTCCCATTTTAAGAATTTTTCTCTATAAGAATTTATCCTCCCAATGGTTTCCATTCTTTCCCCATTCTTACATGGGTCTCACTACTAAATCATCCACTTTATTTACACTACTTTTTATTTTTACACTTTTCAAAAAAATTAATTTATTTAGCTTTAATTAATTTATTTATAATTTTAATTGATTTTTTTTAAATAAATTAATCCGCCTCTCTAGGAAAGATGAGCTGGTTTATGCAGTTGGAAGAAAGGGATTTTCGAAAAGCTTGGGAATAGGAGCAGATTCATCCACTTAGTCCAGATTTCTTGATGATCGAAGTTTTCCCTTCAAGCAGAGTCCGTTTATAATTTTAATTAATATATTATACAAATATATTTTTAAACAAAGAAATTAATTTATATTTTTTATTAAAATATTATATATTACACAAATACTTCATACAAAAAACATATACTTCATACAAACAACAAATACTTCTAACAAACAACCACTTTTTAAAATAACAAATAAGATAAATTAGCTAATACATAAAGATCCGTCACTAGTTGTCACTGTAACGAGCCTATATATGATCAACCAAGTCGACTTGAAGTTCATGATATTGATTGCTATCACGTAGCTCGTTCATCCGCAGATATTCTTGAAATCATTGGGTTGATCTATGATTGACTAGTGTAGGGGCATCTCCGGTATCATCATGCCAATTCGTAACCTAATCACCCTCATCTTCGACAATCATGTCATGTAGAATAATGCATGTTAGCATAATTTCTTTCAAGTTATCTCTATACCAGAATCGAGCAAAACCTCTTATAATGGCCCATCTTAATTGAAGCACCCCAAATGCTAGTTCCACATCTTTTCTTGCAGCCTCTTGTCTTTCCTTGAATTTCTTTCTCTTAGCATCCGCCGGGCACGAAAAGCTCTTGACCAAAGTAGCCCAATTCGGATAAATTCCATCTGTTAGGTAGTATCTTTTTGTATATTGTGTGTTATTAACTTCAAAATTAACTGGTGGTGTATTTCCTTGTAGTACGTTATTGAATATGGGTGATTCATATAGCACATTAAGATCATTACGAGTACCTGCGACCCCAGAAAATACATGTCGTATCCACAAATCTGTAGACACAACTGTTTCAAGCACAATTGTTGGCTTCTCATGACCTCTTGTAAATTGGCCTTGCTAAGCGCTGGACAGTTTTTCCATTATCAATGCATACAATCAAGACTTCCTAACATACCTGGGAATTCGTGCTTCTACTCATGCATTACAAAAAGACATGTATTAACAGTATTTGGTTTTTTCAAGTATTAAGTTCCAAAGCATTCAATAACACATCGACAGAAGTTGAACATGCAATCGATGGCGGTTGTTTCACCCAATCAGAGGTACTCATAAAGATGGTCGGCCAGATCTCCATAAGCCAATTGACGAATAGCCGTCGCGCATTTTTGAAGTAGTGATAGAGCTCTTCTTCTTGTTGCATCGAACCACAATTAAAAATATTGTGAATGATTCTCCAATGCATGAACTATTCGAAGGAATAAGTTTCTACGCATTCGGAAGCGTCGTCGGAATATGTTATCGAGATACAAAGGTGGGTTAAGAAGTAATCATTGACAAGTTGAGTATGACCGATTTCACGATTCCGATTAAGGTACTTTCTTCTCCTTTGTCTTCTGTCGATGTTGCCTTTCCCTGCTTCAATCAACTCTTTGTGGTGTTGAAGTAGCGGCCACATCATTTCTTCACCTGAAGAAACGTTGCCTTCATCGGAGTTAGCTGAGGTATCACTATTTGTGGTAGGGGTAGTGGAAGACATTTTGTGGTAAGACAAAATTGAGAGATAAAAAATTGAAGAAGTGAGGATATATAAATTGAGGAGATAAAAAAAATTAGAATTGTAGAGAGATAATATTTTTAGAAGTGAAATGAATGGAGATTAAAGGATGTATTTATAATGAAAAAAAAAACTATCCGTTTTTACGGATACATTTTGAAAAAAATCAAGGTTGCTTTTAAAAAAAAATTGCAGATTTTTTGAGTCAAGGTTGCTTTTTTAAAAAAAAAATTAAAAAATCAAGTTGAAATGGTCTTCTTGAAAAAAAAAAAAAATAGATTTTGTATTCAAAAGGCAACGGTAAGATTTAAAAATAAAAAAAAATTAAAACAGCAAGAACGTGGCCGACAAGGGGACAGACCACACTTCACTCTCTCTCACGCGCGAGGCACACGCGCGAGGCGCACACGCCATGTGACGACCCAACCCTGACCCCGAGGAGGGAACGCGGGTCGTGTCGTCCAAATAAGGACTACTATTCATGCAAGGACTCAATTATCAAAACTTACGTGACGCAACATTGGACACGTAGTAAAACTCGGCACTAAAAAGCCAGAATAATTTAAAACTTTAAAACCTATATAACAATTAATAGCAAGTAAATCAAGTCATCGGCGAATTTACAACCAGAACCCAACACTAACAAGTCATGCTAATATATAAACACCTCGACGGCTAAACACGCCGGAGAAACTACATGAGTAATCAAGAGCTAAAGGGATGCTCAGCGGAAGTCTTAACGAGTGAACCAAATACATGCAAGCAAGGCTCGGCCAATAAGTGTCGGCAAACAACTAGAAACATAAGTAGTACTATTAATCTTAGTCTACAACAAGTACAAGTTACTATGATTACACATTCCCAAGCGAAGTCTAAATGACTTGCTTAAACCCAACGTCCTTGCAAAAGAGAAACCAAAAGCCAACGCTACCACCTCTAGGCGAACGATCACGAACACGAGTAGACGATCAACCTCGATGAGACGATCCTGGAAGATTGGGATCTAAAACAGTAAAAGGGAGGGGGTAAGTCATAAAGACTTTGTAAGCCACCAATATGCATGACAGGATATAATGCTCGGCATACATAGCACGTATCAAGCAAGATTATACTAGCACGTAGTTCTCATGTCACGATGCACGTTATTTTCACGTAAGTGCTTAATTAAATCACATAGGATAAGGATATGTTATAGAACCGGTGCCGCTTCGTAGATCCTGAAATAGACAAGGTTATCACGATTGTATTTGTCGGATGCACGTGTATGATACATCGACCACGATAGTATTGTTCCAAGCGCCCTTTGGTTATGACGAGGTACTCTTCTCCACTGTGATCAGTAGTGAAGGGTGTGTGCAAGTTTATGGTGTGGCGACCCATCACTACCATGAATCTCGCAACTCATGACGGCGATGCATCGTTGACCATCAAGACAATTCACGTAATGCCGCTTTGGACTAATGGTATGCCAAGTAGATATTTACTTGTCACACAAAATCAAGTAAGGAGCGAGTTCGACAAGAGCGAACTCATCCGAGTCAAGTAGATGTTTACTCACATAGTAAACCAAGTAATTGAGCGAGGTCGACAAGAGCGACTCGTCCAATCAAGTAGGCATGTTACTCTACGATATACAAGTCAAGCATAGATCAATCATGTTAAGAATTCCCAAGAACTAATTTACAATTCAATTGAACTCTAAACATCGTAGGGATTAATTGTAGAGTCGGTATTGTTCAATGACTCTCTAAGGCAGCTCCGTTGAGTTATTGCTAAAATATTTCCAAGTAGCGGATGAATGCTATATGCAATTCATGGCTCTTTTCTATGTTCTCGATTCATATACAATTAGACTATTAAGTCATTCATGACTTTTAGTCCATCAAGATCCAAGTTCCCAAATTGTGAACCCTAACATGTTTATCATTTTTGAAGTTATGAATTTACAACAAGTCCAAGAACAAAAGTTATTCCAAATTCATTCTAGAACATTATTCATACTTGACACAAGTCCAAATTATCAATTATGAGTCATTAACCCAAAATTTGCAGAAACTTTACTTAAGTAATTTCAAGTTATTAACATGGTGCATGTCTTCTTGAGCATGTAAATAGAGACTATCATGAAGGGAGCATACTTTATATTGAGCATACAAACACGGAATTGGGTGCTTACCTCAAATACACGAATCAAACCAACAAAAAGAGAATCAAAACCTTCAAAGTTGTTCTCCTAGTCCCAAGCAACACAAATTTGGCCTTGGATTAAAGTTTGGATGGTTGGACATGGAGGAGATGAAAACACACAGTGGTCTCACCTTGAAAGCACACACAGTTTCTCTCTCTAATGTTCTTGAATGATTTTAGGTGAAATGGGGGTGATGGAGAGCTCTTCTCTGATGTTGTCTTAGTGGAGGAGGTGTGAGTGAGCTGTCTTCTCACTTAGGGACGTGTCCCAACCCAAACAAATATTTTACAAGTTAACAAAATATCAAAATAAAGCACGTTCGGACTTTCGGCGAACAGCGATCGCTCTCCACGAATCGAAGCGATCGCTTAAATCGTCTACGGCGATCGCTTTGTTACGCCCAGCGATTGTACTCGGTTTCTTGCTACATTACGTCTACAGCGATCGCTTTGCCAAAATCAAGCGATCGCTTTGTACCCAGTATGCAATTCACTGAGTACAAAGTCATTTTAGTCACCAAAATCATCCCAAATCATTTTTTTGTAAATATCACAAGTAAACAAAGCTAAAATACTCAACAAGTTACATAATCACAACTCATTTTACTAACATGGCATTTCTATTCATGCTAATAAGACATATAATATGTAAATAATACATTTAAGAGAACTAGGGTGTCACACGCCAGCTACGGCTGTGGTGTGCGTCTCACCTCCCTCCCCGCATCTCTTCTTAATCTTTCTCTCTCCAATTCTTAATTTCTCCACTGCAAGAATTGAAGCTCCACGGTGTCATTTTAAGAATCACTCCCAACGAGAGTGAATTCTTGTCTGAGTTAAGAATGGCATAAGAATGCCCCATTGGGGATGCCCTAATGCTCCCTCGAGTCCACAACCCTCCCGTGGTGCTAAGGAGATATTGCTATAAGATGATCCGTTAGGAGGGGGAGGGGCGACACCCTTTTTTCTTTTTCTATTTTTGGCCTTCCACCCTTTTCAATAGTTACTTTTAATAGTATTCATTAATGGTCACTATTATTATTTATTGGATCAAAAATTAACAACCAAGATTTATTGAGTAGTTGAAAAATATAATTAATGCAGTTAATGGTTAAGTAGACGATTTATTTAATGCAATTATTTGCATATGCATGCATCTTGCGTGTGCTATATTAATACTCCTCTTTTCACCCAAATAGTCACATTTAAAAAGTCTAATAATTGAGGTAGATATAAGTATCATTAGAATTGGTGATAATTAGTCTACATTTAAAAGTCTAATAATTAAGGAATATATAAGTACCATTAGAATTAGTCATAATATAAAAATGTTTGAATATACTCTCTCAGTTCCACCCAAAAAGTTTATGTTTGAAAAGTCTAATTTTTAAGGAATATATAAGTATCATTGAAGTTGGTCATAATACAAAAATACTTAACCATATTCAACATATTTATATTATATTTGGAGGATAGAATTGAAAATTTTATGGAGAGTGAAAGCATAACTTTAGGAAGTGAACTCTAAAATGAAACATCAAAAAATAATATAGTGGATTAACTGCGCAAAAACGGAAGGAGTAATTAAAATGTTTATATCACAAGTTGAGAGTTGAAATTATGAAGGTTGTAAACATAAATTTTTAAAGTGCACTTATTATCTTAAACATCCCAAAATAAATATTTGTCTTGAGGAGGGTAATTGTTAATGTTTAAAAAAAAAAAGTTAGTTAAGAAACCTTAACCATTGACATAAATGTGATACTTGTCAGTAAAATTCTTTTATTTTTCTAAAGAAAAACTATTATTTTAATTTTATATAAAGATTCTTAAATAATTAATTTAACAAACAATATTTTAATTTTATTTAAAGATTCTTAA